>CM051824.1:34326370-34653870 GCA_028451465.1 Erethizon dorsatum
GGCAAATGTTTCAAATGATTATGCCACATATGAAGTTTATTTTACTAATACAGAGTATGTTACAAAGCATTAATAATTTAAGTTATTTTTCCCCTTCTTAATTTTAAGACTGTTGTTTTCTGACCCAGTGGTGTCGTGATTATAATATAGAGAGTTATACTTTTTAAATTCTTAAAATACAGTAAGCAAAATCTTGAGAAATTGAGCTTTATTTTTAGAAATAGAAATATTATGTTCATGAAATGTTTATGGGGAAATGCACTGATGTCTACATTTCCCTTTGCAATGCAACACAAAAATGTGAACTCATGCATGCATAGAGGGATAGATAGATGGATAAATATATGATAAAACAATATTATAAAATAATGATAGAACTGAAAAGTACACACACACAGTCAGCTTTGCTATATGTTTGAAATGTTTTATAAAATATTGGGAGAAAGTCTATATTACGACATAGTCTATATTTACATTAAGAATTCAGAAAAAAAGAATAGTCTTTTGGAAATAGCTCAGCTTATGTGAAATGTATATCATAGGCTCAAAAAATTTGTATTTTAAAAAGTTGTTAACCAATTCGATTTCTAGATGCTTTTCACTTATACTTTTCACTAATGGAGTATGTATAGTAAATAAAATAATTACATAAAATCATGTCATAGCATATGAATGCTAATAAGTTCACTAAGGTCATTTAGGCAACAGCATAGAATGATCTGCAGAGAAAAACTTCCTTGTCAGATCATCTTAAGATGCTGGAAAATATATGTAAACTATTTGTTGAAAGGATGGTTGAGCAGGCAGAAAACTAAAGGAAACACTCAGAAGTTGAAATGACGGGATGCTGGATTCCATAAGAGTAAGCAAACGAAAGTTCATCCTGAGGGCATCTGCTAGCACCTGGCAGTGTGGTGCTTGTACAAAGGCTATGCAGTCAGGGGACAGAGACAAAGCTGAGGGCTCAAGCAGAGTAGGATATTGGGCCAGAGACCTTACTTAAACCTGGACCCTCGAAGGGCAGCATCTTTCCTGAAGGGGCTAGAAGGAAGGAATGTATGAGATACAAGAAGGAATGGTGGGCAAAAAAATAATGATAAACTTGTGGGAACCTAAGCAAAGTTGATCATATAAAGCATACGCACTAATGTCTAATTCAGTGGGTTAAAAACTAAGGTAAAATAAAAGCTTGGAAGAAAGGGAGTGAAGAGAGTTAACATATTCTAGATTCTTTATACTTTGCAAGGGGAAGATAAATATATTTATTAATTTGAAATTTTATTAAGTAAAATGTATGTGGTAGAATTTCTGGGGTGATCACTAAAAGAAAAAAAATAAAGTACAAATTTTCAAACAGGTATAGGGAAAATGTTGGATAAGGAAAAAGAACCCAAAAGATGGCAAGAATTAGGGTACAATGTAGCATGCAACGGAAGTATAGAAACAGTAAATACACATGAGGTAGTAGAAATGAATCCAATAATCTTTCTTAATAAGTGTGCTATATATTTCATTTGCAAACACTGCTGAAACATTTTTCTAAGTGTTTTTTCAAGATACATAAAACGTAGAAAGTTTAAAAGTCAGAGAATGGAAAAAATTATACCAAATGAATATTTAAGAGATCTAATGTCTTCAAAGCAAAATATTAAAGATTACTAGAGATCAGCATTGCCAGAAAAAACAGTTCACCAGTAAGATACTACAGTTTTAAATGTGCATAGTATAGCTTCAATACACGTAAAACAAAAATTGACAGATCCACTGTCATGGTTAGAGATTTTTTCACCTCATCACTTTCAACTGTCATTTGTGTGGTAATTGATAGATTGAGCAAACAAAATATCAGTAAGGAAATCAAAAATTTAAACAAAATTAAAAGTTTGATGCTGGGTGTGGTGGTGAATGCCTGTACAGCTACTCAAGAGGCTAAGGCAGGAGATTTATTTGAGACTAGGATTTCCAGCCCAACCTGGGCAACATGGAGAGAGCCTATCTCTTAAACAACAGCAAGAAAAACTTAATGGACATATGTAGAGTAACGTATCCAAGAACTGGAAATCATACTTTTTTTCATGAATAAATATTTATATAAGCTGATCATATTCTAGGCCAAAGGGTCAGTTTTATTTAGTTAACAAGTAGTTATTGACTTCTACATGCCAGACACAATCTATGTAGCTAAGATGTAGCAACGGACAGAACAGAGTTTAAAAACCATCAGTGGTATCACAGGGTTTGTTATAGTGAAAGCAACAGTATGTAAATAAGTAGGTAAAATATAGTGTGTGTCAGGTAATGTTTTTTATTAGTATATGTTTGTGATACATGATAACTACATTCATCATGGGGATGAATTATATTCATCCTTCGTATACATATTTATTGAATCTTGATCATTTTTATCCCCCATTCACCGCCTCCTGCCTTCTCCTCTCTCTCCTTTCCATCTCCACAGAGCCTGCCTAGATTCATTCTTCTGCAAGTGGATAACCATTTAACAGCACCATTTATGAAGGAGGCTATTTTTTCTCTATCATATGTTATTGATTCCTTTGTCAAAAATCAGATGGGTGAAGGTGCTCAAGGTCTGCATCTTCTATTCCAGTGATGGTGAACCTATGGTATACATGCTGCAGCCGGCTGTTTGTCATCATTCAAAGCTCTAAAAGGTTCATCATCACTGCTCTATTCTATTCCATTAGTCAGTGTGTCTGTTTTGTTCCAGTGCCATGCTGTTTTTATTACTGTAGCTTTGTAGTATAACTTGAAGTCCAGGATTGTGATGCCTCCTGCTTTGCTCAGAATTGCTTTAGGTCTTCTCAGTATCATCTGGTTCCATATAAATTTTAGAATTGTTTTTTCTAGTATGGTGAAAAATACTAATGGTATTTTGATTGGAATTGCTTTAAATATATAAATCATTTTTGGTAATATGGCCTTTTGACAATATTGGTTCTGCCTATACAAGAACTGGGGATATCTTTCTGTTTTCTACTCTTCTCTTCAGTCTGTTTCACAACAGTATGATATCTTTTCATTATAGAGGTCTTTTACTTCTTTTGATTAGGATAATTCCTAGGTATTTAATTTTTTTTATCATAAATGAGATTGTTTTCCTGATTTCTTTCTTGGTAAGTTCATTGTCGGTGTATAGAACTGCTAGTGATTTTTATCCCTTGCCAAACTAAAGAAGGAAAAAAAAAAGATTTATATCAATGCAATTAGAAATAAAAAAGGTGAAATCACAATAGACACCACTGAAATCCAGAAGATTATAAGAAACAACTTTGAAAACTTATATTCCAATAAACTGGAGAATCTAGAAGAAATGGATAAATTCCTAGACACATATAAATTACCAAAACTGAACCAAGAAGATATAAAAACCCTGAACCAGTAACAGGCAATAAAATAGAGGCAGTAATAAAACCCTGCCAACTAAAAAAAGCCCAGGAGCTAGTGGATTCACAGCTGAATTTTACTAGAACTTCAAGGAAGAACTAACACCAATACTCCTCAAAGTCTTCTGTGAAATTGAAAGGGAAGAGCACTACCAAACTCATTCCTGGAAGCTAGCATTACCCTGATACCAAAACTGGACAAGGACTCGAAAAAATAAACAAAAAACTATAGGCCACAGGTGAACATAGACACAAAATCTTCGACAAGGTATTTGCAAACAGAATGAAATAAATAATTAAAAAGATCATTCATCATGATCAAATCGGCTTCATTCTATGGATGCAAGGATAGTTAAACATATGTAAATCAATAAATGTAATATACCACATAAACAGAAGTAAGGATAAAAATCACATGATAATCACAATGGGTACAAAAGCATTTGACAAAACCCAACGTCCATTTATGATAAATTTTTTTAAAAATCCTGACAAAAATAGACCTTACCTTAAACTGATAAACCCATTTATGACAAACCCATTGACAGTATTGTAGTACATGGGGAAAAGCTGAAACATTCCCTCTAAAATGAGGAACAAGACAAAGGTTTCTCTTCTCACCACTTCTGTTCAATATAGTTCTCAAAACTTTAGCCAGAGCAGTCAGGCAAGAGAAAGAAATAAAAGGGATTCAAATAGGAAGGGAAGAAGTCAAACTATTCTTAGTTGCAGATGACATGATCCTTTTCATAGAATATCCAAAAAATTCCACCAGAAGACTCATAGCTAATAATCACATTCAACAAATTGGCAAGATACAAAATAAACACACAAAAGCCAATAATGCATCAGGTAATGTTATGTGTCATGAATGAGAATAAGCAGAGACAGCGGCTAGCAAGTATTGGGTAGTGAGGTGTTGACAGCAATTTTAAATAAAATTTTCAGGAAAGGCCTCATTAAAAAGTTGAAATGTGAGTTAAGTCCAGCAGTTTGGCTGATGCAGTGAATGAGAGACAGAGGAGTAAGAGAATGGATCAGAGAAGTAGCGGGTAGCGCAATCATACTGGACTTCGTGGACCCTTGTAAAGAATTGAGATTATTCTTTTGTATGATAAAGGAAGTCAGTAGAAGAGTTGAAACCAGCTAATGAATGGATAATTCAGATCCCATGTTGAGAATGGACCTCAGAAGGTTGTGGACAAGTAGATCAGTTACAAGGCCAATGCAATAACTGAATGAAACTTGATGGTCATTTACACCAGAGTGCTAGCAAAAGACACTAGGATAGAGTGGCTGGATTCTGAACTTGTTGAAGGATGTGTGATAGAATTTGGGGACAGAATGGGTAAGGATATCATGGTAAGAGAAGTTAAGAATGACTTCAAGTTTTTGAACATGAGCAACTGGAAAATAGAGTTTCCATTGACGAGACTGGTAAGACTAAAAGAAGAACAGGTGTGTGGGAGGAGATCAAGAATTTTGAGGGGGTCATGTTAAGTTTGCAAAATTTGAAAATTAGTACTGAGATGGGGTGGATGGAAAGGGGAAAAATTTAAAAATTAGTATTGGAACAGAGATAAAAAGGGAATTATATATTGTTAAAATGTTTATATTGGAAAAGAAGAAAGACTGAATGAGCCATGCAGTTTCTCTCTCTCTCTCCTTTTTTTTTTTTTTTTTTTTCTATTTCCAGTACTTGAGATCGAACCCAGGGCCTTCTGCATGCTACACAAATGTTTTACCACTGAGCTACATCCCCAAACTGAGCCTTTCATTTTTAAAGAAACTTTAAAGTATCAGTAAAATAAACTCAAGTAGAAGGAAGGATATAAAGATGTCTACAATTTGATGTAACAAACCAAAATGATGAAGAGGAATAATAAAGTTAAGCATTTGTTCTTTGACAAGTAAAACAGAAAAGTAGTGAATGGAATATAATGAACAGCTTCATGACAACAAACTTCAAAAATTAGGTAAAATGGAAAATTCCTTCGAAAAATAAAAATAAAACTTACTGAAAAAGAAATAGAAGATCTAAATAGCTGTATAACTATTAAAGAAATTGATAATTAATCTTTTTCCCACAAAATAAATTACTGTCCTGAGATGTCTTTAGCAATTGAGGTTTTGTCTATAAGACCCACATAAACTCTTTTTTTTTCTTTTAGTCATGCTTTCCAGTGCACTTTTTTACATAATTGTAATCATTGAGTACATGAAATTTTAATATCTTTAAATAATGCTGAGAGTATTGATTTGCTGTGATGGCATTCCAAAAGACTTTTACTCTCTTTGCCCAGATTTAAAGATTGTTTAACACTAGAAAGTTATCTACACACATCTGAACAGACCTATGTTTTAGGGAAAGAATGAAAGAGCAAATGTGGAAGATAAATAAGAGCCCTTTCACTGGAAGCACTGAGAAAGATGTGATCTTATAAATGAAGGAACTGGTTTTCATGTGAGCCTGGTTAGGGATATTTGGGAAGGAAGATCTTGAGTGTGGGGGCTTATTAGATTGCTGCCAATGGGTGGGGGAATCCTTTATCCATAATGGCACTTTGAAAAAAGTTGTGATATAAATCAGTAAATTAGGAAACTAAATAAAACTGACAGAGTGTAGGTACAAATAACATAAAAGCCATTCCACGAACAAATTTTGTAGACCTGGCTTTTCCTCAAGGGTCTCTTTTTAAAGCTAATCAGGTGTGTGAGCTAGGAGTATAGCCCAAAGCAACCAAACTGTGTGCTTCTGGAAGTCTGGTTTTTCTTTACAGCATTGCCTCCCTGTCTACAACTGTACCACTGAAATAGGTCTTTAGATTTTGCTTATGTTGTTTATCTTCTAAATCATAATGTCTGAAAACTGCAGTGTTAAAAGGAAAATCATGATTATTTGGAAAGATACCATGATAACCATTTGTTGCATTTGAATTACTCTGCTGGCTTAACAATTCTCTTTTGTATTGTGCATTCTATATTTATTCAGTGCATATTACGTTTGTTAAGAAAGAGATAAACATTCTTGGATATTGACATTTGTGAACAGTTTATAAATCTAGGAGAAATTCTCCTTTGCTAAGTATTCTACCTTGATGAGTTCTGAAAAGAAGCCTTCAGAGAAAATTCCACGAAGAATTTACTAGGTAGGTTTATTACATGTGCAGATCTCACAACTAGAACTCAAAAAACTTTGCCTGATAATGTAACCTTGTTTCTACTAACAGTAAATACTCTCAAGCATCTGTCTCTTAGAGATAAGAATAAGTAACACTCACTTGGTATTTTTCAGTTCCCTCCCCTCTTTTTTCTTCCTCCTAGATAAGCATGTTCAAATAATAAAAAAATTCAGCTTGATGTAGATTCTGATCCATATTACAAAGGCTTCCCTCAGCCCTTTCCATCTTATGGAAAAAGGTATTTCAGTTTTGTCAGTATCTTGGAAACTTAGAACCATTGGTCTAAATTACAGGGAGTTAATAGATACTAACTCGCCTCAGAGACCTCACCTTGTTTATAGACCTCAGCACTGAAGTGGTTAAAAAGAAGAACATTACTTTGGTAAAATCTTTAACAAACACTCTGATCACATGTGGTTATTGCTGTGTAAAGATAAGAATTTGTCTTTTGGGTCGTAATTTTTTGTGGGGGTCCTGGGATGAACCCAGGGCCTCATGATTGCCAGGCCCATGCTCTACCACTAAGCTACAATCCCCAGCCCTTTAAAAAATTATTGTTTTGAAACTGGAGTCTCGCTAATTTGCCCATAAATTTTATCAATAAAAATGGTTTAAATGTAAAATGTATATGTAAAATCTTCCCGTTAATTTCCTGATGTACACACCATTGTATGGCTGTAATAGTTTTTTAGAACACTAAGATACATTTTTTTTCAAAACAAAAATACCTTTCTGATTGTAAAAGTAACATTTTTAACAACCTAAATATGGCCCTATTTTTATGTTAATAAGCATAGAGCTACATCCTCCTATATATGAACATGGGCCAAGTTTTTTTTCTATAAACATTGCTGACATAAATATTTCATTTATTTGTGTGATATATTAATATCACATATATCATGTGTATTATGTACACATTTTTGCGCATTTTTAATAGTAAAATTTTCTTTTTAGTTTATTAGTATATGTGTTTAGTACATAATGTTTGCATTCTTCATGGGAAGTTGGTACAGGTACATAACACATTTTGAGTCTTTTTTTCATCCCTTTCCTTTTCTTCCTTCCTCCCTCTACCCATCCCTTGATCCCTAAATTGATGGACCTTGAGACCATAATGTTAAGTGAACTAAATCAGACACACAAGCTTAAATACCACATTGTTCCTCTTATATGAGAAAACCAGAGTATAAATAATGAACAAAATAAAGGAGAGATAATAGGAAGCAGGGAAATAGATCATTTTTAAAGGGGAAGGGGAATCAAGAGATGGAGAGAGGGGGGAGAGAAAGGGATAAAGGATGATGAAAAGGAATTGGGATGTGTTATGTACTTTACTAATTTCACACAGGGAACATAAACATTATGTACTGCAAACATGTACAAAAAAAAAGAAAAGATTCTTGATACATATTGTCAAATATTCCTGTCACCATTTTGTGAATTGGTTATCTCATCATACACCTAGTAGAAATAATTAATTTCTTACACCACTGATAATTAAATAGGTAAAAATTGTCACCTCGTTGCTTTAATATTTTAAGATATGAACTCTTTTATTTTTGTTGTTTATTTTATTATAGCAAACTTTATTTTCAGAGCAGTTTTAGGTTCATAGTGGAATTGAGTAGAAAGTAGAGAATTCCCATATACACCCTACTCTCACTGCTTAAATTTTTTTACTAATGATTGTTGCATACATTTATGTAGATAAAAGCAATTTGTATTATTATGAGAATGGCTACTATATAATGTATGCTGATTAGGTCTAAGGACTTTATAAACATGATCACATTCAGTTCTCCCATCTCAGTATGTAAGCATGTATCATTCTCATTTTATAGATGAGGACACTTAGAAAAATAACTTGCTTAATGATGACAAACCAGAATGTGCCTAACTAGAATTCTCAATTGAGTTATTTGATCTCAAAGTCCTGTTGTTCTCCATAGTAGTACAAAAAAATCCACCTCAGGAAATAAGGAGTACTTTTCCAAGATATTTTGTAAAAAGACAGCTACATATTGCTGCAGAAGGGCAGTGTAGTAGAAGATAAGAAAATTTGAATATGGGCTTTTTTTTTTTTTTTCAACTTACAAAGGCAAAGTTTATTTTGGCTCACAGTTTTGGAGGTCTCAGTCCCTGGTTGGTTGGCATCATGGTGGGAGCATGTGGCATGGTGGAGGAGGCCTTGACCTCATGGCCCAAAGCAAAAACAAGAAAGACTGACGTTCCGCCTTCACTCTGAAAGCATGTCTGAAGCCCAGGGACCTAAGGCCTCTCATTAGGTTGCACCTCTTAATAGTTCCCACCACCTTCTAATAGCACTGAGCCGAGGATGAGGACCGTGTCAAGGCTTCATTTTCTTGATTCATAAATGAGGATAATCATGGTTACTACTGTATTGAGTAATCTGTGTAATCAGAGCTTATGGTATAGTCTGGGACAAAAGGGCACAGTGAATGCTAACTGGTATTTATTATATTGATGTAGAGATTTAAGAATTAAAGGTAGACAAAATGATCTTTAGAAAAAGGTGGACAAAATTACCTTTAGAATGGTATTTTTTTGACCTTCACTATTGCCACACTAAATAGTGGCAAGTGCTGATAAATCAAATACTAAGGAATAAAATGCTTCATGTAAGGCTCAGCTTTGGAAGGCCATAAATCATTGTACTATCTAATTTTTTTCTATCCGTAAGAACCAACCTTTGATCCTTTAAATACAGCATTGATCCCAGTGAGAATGCATGTTTTAGAAGGAAATGCTTCCTTTTAAAATTAAAAACTAGATGTGAGCAAGCAGGCCCAAGGTCAATATGCAGTACCCCCCCCATCCAACTAATATTAGCAAGGTTGCAACAATTCACCAATTCCATGCTGGCTCTAAATTTTGCTTCCCTTGACAAGAGGCAGCAGAGATGAGGACTAGCTAACCGACCTGCTTCTGGATGAAGACAAAGCCTGGGGAATAAAGGGAGGAACCAGACCCCCAAATCATCAATATATGGTCAACTGTCCACTTTAACCCCCAACCTGCAGCCTACATCAACAGAGACTAGAGGGCTGGTTGTCTTTCCCATCTACCAGTGGGAAGAAGGACAAGCCTTGTCTTGGACGTCAACCGCAATTTGGGGTGTATAGACAAAGAGGCCTCTCATGCAGGGAGGGTACCTCATAACCCATAGTCCCTAAAGCTAGGCAGTGAAAATCTTGACTGACTAGATCCCAAGACTGCAGGTGTTGGAAATAAACTATTCATTCAAAAACACAAAAATTTTTTTCTTTGATTCAATGTTCTTTTGATTTTCTATTTTTAAAATTATTTTTATCATTCTCTCATCAGCTTTTTGTGGGGTGCAGGGTATTTTTCTCCCTTTATTCCTTCCTTTAGTTTTTCTCTCCTTTTTTTCCTTTCAACCTTTTTTTATGTTTCTTATTAGTTCCTGTATTTTGTTGCATGTGTATCTTTTTTCTTGTTTGTTCTTTCCTATGACTGTTCTCTAACACTGTTAATTTCCTTTTCCTCCTCAAATGGGAGCTCTATCTCACTTTTTTCTCCTCTTACCCCATTGAATAATTTTTCAAATTTTGCTTTTTTCATTCTCTAGGTTTCCCCTGCTCTACCTTTACTAGTATAATTACCAAGCTTTAATTATAACAGTTTAATACTGTTCTCTTGTTAGTAGAAGAAGAATGGTTCTTTTGGTAGATATTTACTGTAGGTCAACATTTGGTAGATATTTACTGTAGGTCAACATTAGTTTTGTATTAATGTTTATACTATATAAATCTCTTCTGTGGTTAAGTACAGCACATTTTTGTTCCTTAGGATTTGTCAATATTTACTTTGTACTTCATGCTATAATTGATGCTGATTTTATTATTATAACCCAGGTGACATAGTTATTGGTATTAATTATTTTTCTTGGGATGCCAAATTCTGGGTTGCCTTGGGGTCACTAACAATACTGCGGCCCATTCCTGAAGTACTGGGTACTGGGCTAAATACACTGCAATCTCCCATCCAATGTAAATGGTGGTGGTTGGATCCTGGGATTGAGGCAAAGGCTGATAGCCACTCCCAGAAAAAAAACACTGAAAAGTAGGCATTAACTAAAGAGAGCACCATACTAGAAACAAAGCATTCCACTACAATCAACCAGCAAGCCTCAACACAAAGAAGCAAAAAAGTAGAAGCATGAGAAGACAAGCCAACAAAATGCCTCTGAAAACTCCCAATTCTCCCAAAGCTGATCCATGGGACATCAAAGTGGAGGAAACCAAAAGCCACACACCCAAATTATTTGAAATGTTATTGGGAGATAAGAAGACAGATCAATAAGGCATTTGGCACGCTCATAGAAGATACAATTAAACAGATAGTGGGCCAAATAAAACAATCAGCAAGTCTACAGACAACACTAATAAAAAGTTAGCAGAGCTAAACAAAGCAATGCAAAACATGAAAGATAGCATAAAAAAAAATTAGAATCCATAAAAAGGCACCAAACAGAAATTCAGAGATTACAAATTCTGTCAAAAGTATAAGCTGCAGAAGCGATGAATGTGAGAACAGTGTCAAGACTGGAAGATAGGGCTGTTGTCAGTGGCCAATTTGTGAGAGATACCATAAAAACAACAAGAGAACAGGAAAAATGGATCCGGCCACTCCTAGATGATGCAAAGAAGACTGAAGTTCATTGGAATTAGAGAAAAATTAGAAAACAGAACAAACGGCATTAAAAAAAAAGAAACTGTTTGCTGAAATAATAGGAGAAAACTTTCCAAATAATGGAAAATAATTTGACAGGTAAGTGAGGTGTATAGAACCCCAAATTGCCACAGCCAGAAGAAACTATCCATAACATCTCATAGTCTAAACCCCAGAAGTCCAACAGAACAGAATTTTGAAAGCTATTAGAGAAAAACAGCGAATCATTTATAAAGGAAAACTCACTAGAATTACAGCAGACTTCTCGATACAAATCTTAACAGCCAGGAGAGCTTAGAGTGTAGTGTTCGAAGCCCTAAAAGAAAACAATTTCCAATCCAAGCTTATATATCCTGCAAAACTCTTACAAGACTGATGGAGAAATAAGATATTTTCATGATAAAGAGTGCCTAAAAAAATTTATGATTACCAAACCGGTACATCAAAAACTTCTCAAGGATATCTTAGGGACAATGAAGCTAATGTGACAAAAGCCCTAATAAAATGAATACACCAGATAGGGTAAGCAATTAAGTAGAAGGGAAAGAGGGAATCGGCAACAGGAAAATAAGGCAATGACAGGAGTAAGTCAGTACCTATCAGTGATAATTCTCAATGTGAATGGTCTCAATTCTCCAATCAAAAGGCAAAATGGATAAAGAAAAAAAATCCAATGATATGCATTATACAGGAAAAACATTTAACCCAAAAATAAACTCATAGACTAAAAATAAAAGGATGGAGGGCTGGGGATGTAGCTCAGCGGCACAGCATCTGCCTGGCAAGCACAAGGTCCTGAGTTCGATTCCCAGTACCAAAAAAAAAAAAGGAAAACAATATTCCATGCAACAAGAACACCTCCAAAATATGCAAGATTAGCTATCCTATTTTCAGACAAAGTAGACTTGAAACCAAAACTGATCAAAAGAAGTGAAAAAAGTCACTATTTATTGGCCAAGGAAACAATCCAACAAGAAGACAACAATTTACATATATGAATCGAACTTCATAAAACAAGTACTACTGGATATAAAAGACCATATAAATATTATAGTGGGGCACCTCAATACTCTAGTGTCACAGATAAATCAACTAGACAAAAAAATCTGTAAAGAAATATCAGAGTGGAACAAAACCTTCAAACAAACAGACATAATAGATATCTATAGTGTTCCACCCAACAACAGAATGCACATTTCAGAAGCATGTGAACTTTTTCCAAAATTAGACCATGTACTAGCCAATAAAGCAAGCTTAAGTAAATTTGAAAGAATTGAAATTATACCATGCATATTATCTTTTTTTTTTTTTTTTTGTGGGTACTGGGGCTCGACCTCAGGACCTCGCGCGCCAGAAGGCGCCCGTGCCACTGACCAATATCACTGGCCCTTTTTTCATATGTGGGTTCCAGGAGTCGAACTTGGGCCCTCGTGCTTGCCAGGCAGGCGCTTATGCTGCTGAGCCATCTCACCGGCCCAATTATACCATGCATGTTATCAAATCATAGCACAAGATAGAAATCAATGACAAAAGAAAACAGAAATTATGTAACCACTTGGAAATTAAAGAACACACTATTGAATAATCAACAGGTCACAGAAGATATCAAGCAAGAATTAAGACAGTTTCTAGAACTATATTATAATGCCAGTACAACATACCAGAACTTATGGGATACAAGAAAAGAGTCCTAGCTGGGTGTTGTAGAACATATCTCTAATCCCAGCATTCAGGAGGCTGAGGCAGGAAGATTGCCATGAGTTTGAGGCCAGCGTGGGCTACAAAGTTCAAGGCCAGCCTGTACTGCACAGCGAGACCCTGTCTCAAAAAACAAAAACAAAAAGAAGCGGTCCTAAGAGGGAAGTTTATAGTTATAAATGTTCACACCATAAAATCAGAACAAGCCTAAATAACCCAATGATGCACTTCAGGATTCTAGAAAACCAAGAAAAATCCACACCCAAAATGAGATCAAGGAAGGAAATAAGATCAGAGCTAAAATCATTGAAATTGAGCCCCCCCAAATACAAAGAATTAATGAATCAAAGGCTTGATTAATGGAATAAACAAAATAGACAAACCCTTAGTCATTCTAAACAAAAAAGAGGAGAGAAAAGACTCAACTCATTACAATTAGAAATGAAAAAGATGAAATCAGAACAGACTCTGCTGAAACAAAAAGGTTATTAAGAACTGCTTTGTAAACCAATAAGTTGGAGAATTGAGAAATGGATGGATTCCTAGATACATATGAATTACTGAAACTGAACCAAGAAGACTTAAAAACCCTGAATAATTTAATAACAGGCAATGAAATTGAAGCAGTAACAACTTACCAAGTAAGAAAAGCCCAGGTCCGAACGGATTCACTGCTGAATTCTACAAAAACTTCAGGGAAGATCTAACATTAATACACCTTAACTCTTTAATGAATTGAAAGATGAGTACTCCCAAAGTCATTCCTGAAAGCTACCATTATCATGATTCCAAGACCAGATAACTATCCCACCAAAAAGGAGAACCATAGAACAATCTAATGAATACAGATGTAAAAATCCTCAAGATATTGGGAAACAGAATGCAGTGAATCATCAAAAAGATCATACAGCATGACCAAGTAGGCATTATTCCAGGGATGCAAGGATGGTTCAACATATGCAAATCAATAAAAGTAATCCATTGAATAAACAGAAACAAGGAGAAAAAAAATCACATGTTCACCTCAATAGACACAGAAAAAGGCTTTGACAAAATCCATGATAAAAATACAGGAGAGAGCCGGCACCCAGGCATGTGGGCACACACATGCCTTTGGTGGATGGAGCAACTGAAACACACCACAAGCCCAGGCCAGCCGGCACCTGGGCACATGGGTGCACACAGCCTTTGGCAGGCGGAGTAATCAGTGAGGCCAGCAGTGTGGAAGTATCTGAAGCAGCAGCAAGGAGCCAGCAGTTGGGCTCTGGAGAACCCCATCAGCAGAAAACCAGTCCCAGCTCCCACATCCAGAGGCCAAGATCAGCTCCATACTCAATACAGTTCCCATGGCAATCTTGGCTGGAGTAGACAGCACATTTCTGGGATCTGACATGGACACTATCACAGAACTGTAAACACCAGAGGTATTTCACTACTTTTATTCTCCCTTGTTTGTCTAGTTGGCTATCCTTTTCCTGTCTAGTTGGATGTCATCTTGTTTTGTATTTTGTGGTTATTTTTGTTTTGGGTTTTTTTTTTTCCTTTCTTTTGTTCTTTCTCGTTTTCCTTCTCTTTTGTCCTTCTTTTATTTACTGTTTAGGTTTCTTAACGTTCTTTTTTGTTTTCTTCTACTGATCCTCTTTCTCTCTTTCCTCAACTACTTCTTGAATTTAAACTTTCAAGCGAGTAAACATTGTCTCTTCCCTTTCTGATTACTCCTTCACATTCTATTTCATTCTTTTCTTCCTATGTCCTCCAGTTTCCCAAAACTTGGGTGATCATCCTTTGACCTCCAGCCTTGACTCTACTATATTTGACCTCATTCATCATTTTATCCTGTCCGCTACCCATCTTAACCACCCCCCCACCTCCTGCAGAAGGGTGAAATCACTGCACTAGGGGGAAAAAAATCACTGAATACAAGTACATGGTATATGTTTGATTTTGTTATATAACTTTAGAGTTTGCTCCTGTGGTTGGAGGTAGCAGGTTAGTGGTTACCATAGTTTGTCAGTAGTTAAGCTGTACTTGAAACTATTGTTATTACTAACTGTATTACTTTAGCCAGGATGTCGCACATGTTATAATCAGTTTTTCTCCCTCGTATGACAACACTGTGATTGTATGGGGTCATAATCACCACTACAACCCAGTACCAAAGGATTGGGTGTTGAGCCAAATAGCAACTTTGCATCCTTTACAAATTGGGAAGATAGGTTCTTGGGATAGCTATAAGTAACCACCTACATCTAGAGGACATCCCTAAAGAACAGACATCTCCTAGGAAAGCCTCAATACTAGGGATAAAGCTATCTATCATAGGAAATTGGCAAGCATCAACATGGAAAACAAAATAAAATAAAAAAGAGAAAATAGAAAATGACAAGACACAGAAGCAAAATGCAACCCAAGACCTCCAACCCACTCAGAACAAGCCCATAATACAATGAGATAGATGAAATTGGAAGTCAAACACTGGAACTTTTGGAAATGATAGCAACAGAAGTGAAAAAACAAGTGGAAAAGGCTATAGAGAAAATAATCTCTCAGGTACAGAAAGAAATGATGCTTAAAATCAAAGATATTAGAGAAGACACAGATAAAGAATAGATGAGCTTAGAAAAATGATGGAAACAAAAAATGCCCAACATAGGAAAGAAATGGAATCCATGAAACAGATCCAAACAGAAATCTAAGAGATTAAAACCTCCACTGAAAGTGTATGCAACAGATTGAACAGAAAGGATAGAATATCAGATCTTGAAGACAGAATTGCAGCAAGTGATCATGAAAAGAAAGATATCTTAAAAATAGTAAGAGACCATGAAAAATCAATCCAACAGCTACAAGATGAAGCAAAGAGGAATAACATAAGATTGGGTGGGGTCAGTGAGAAAGCTGGAGACAGCATAAATGCCATAAAAAAAAACTCTTCACAGAAATAATGGTAGAAAACTTCCAAAGAGTGGATAAAGAATTTGACATACAAATAAATGAAGCATATTGAACCCCAAACAGGCATGACCAAAATAAAACTACACCAAGACATATAATAATCCACATTCCAGAAATTCAGCACAAGAACAGAATATTAAAAGCTGAGGAAAGAAACAAATCACCTATAAAGGAAAGCCCATCAGAATCATGGCACACTTCTCAACACAAACTCTAAAGTCAAGAAGAGCTTGGAGTAAAGTATTTCAAGTCCTGAAAGAAAACAACTTCCAACCCAGATTGATGTACCCTGCAAAACTATCTTTCAAGATTAATGGAGAAATAAGATACTTACATGACAAAGAACTGAAGAAATTCATGACCACCAAACCAACCCTACAAAGTACTAAAAGATATTCTAGACAGAGATAAAAATGACCACACTTCCAAGAACAGCAACAGAAAGAAACCACCAGGCAGGGCAAGCAGTTAAACAGAGAGGAAAAGCAGTGAACCAACAACAGGAAAATAACATGACAAGGATAAGCCAATACATATCAGTTATAACCATCAGTGTAGATGGCCTCAATTTACCAATTAAAAGAAATAGACTGGCAGAATGGATCAAGAAACAAGATCCAACAATATGCTGTATACAAGAAACACATTTAACTCAAAAAGAAATCCATAGACTGAAAGTCAAAGGGTGGAAAACCATCTTCCATGCAACAGGAACCCAGAAAAAAGCAGGGGTAGCTATCCTGTTTGCAGACAATGTGAACTTCAAACCAAGAATGATCCAAAGAGATAAAGAAGGTCACTACATACTTGTTAGGGGAAAACTTCAAGAGGAAGAGATAGCAATCATAAATATGTATGCACCAAATACGGGAACACCCAACTGTAGAAGACAATTATTAATAGACATGAACATCAAATAAGCAATAATACAGTTGTAAAAGGAGACCTTAATACCCTATTGTCACAAAGAGATAGATCAACTAGACAAAAAAACAGCGAAGAAATGTCAGAACTGAACCAAACCTGTGAACAAATGGACTTAGTAGATGTTTACAGAATGTTCCACCCAACATTATCAGAATACATGTTCTTCTTAGTTACACATGGATGTTCTCTAAAATAGACCATATACCACCCCACAGATCATGCTTAAGTAAATGCAAAGGAGTTGAAATTATCCCATGCATATTATCTACCTATAGTGCAATGAAATTGGAAATTAATGGCAAAAGAAACCACAAAAACTCCATAAACACATTGTTATGGTTTGTGTCCAGATGTCCCCTCAAAGCATTATGCCATCATAAGGGCAGGCTTCTAGAGTTTGTGATTGATTCATGGTCCAATGCTGGGATTATGGGTGTGAGTGCTACACCCACCCTAGGGTGAGTAGCCTACATACAATACAAGAGAGGGAAAGACACTTACTCTCTCTCGCACTCCTCCATTTTTGCTCTTGTTGCTTTTGCTGTCTTCTGCTGCCATGAACTGTTACAGCTACTCTGCTGCGCCACCCTGCTTGGAGCCAGGTGATTATAGACAAACCTCTACAAACTGAGCTAAATAAACCTTTCCTCCTTTAACTGTGGGTGTTGGGTATTTTGTCCCAGCAATGAGAATAGTAACTAAGACAGAAGTTGGTACCAGAAAAGTGGAGTCATTGCTGTGACTATACCTGACCATGTGGTTCAAGAGCCTTTGGGAATGGCTTGTGGGAAGAGTTTGGAAAGGTTTGGAGATAGCTCCTGAAAGAGTAGAGCTGGAATGCCTTAGGGCTGTTCTGTATGGGAGATTCTGGTCAGAGCTCAGAAGACCAGAAAGCTGATAGAAATCCTGCCGGTAAAGACCAGGCTTGGGAGGTTTCTGCTGGGAAGAAAGACTGCATTGACTGTTGGACTCCAGATGATGTACGTTATGCTGGACAAAATGTTTGTCTGCATTTTGCTCATGTCCAGATACTTTGCCTGAGACTAAGATTAAGGGCAGCAGACTAATTAATCTGGCAGAAGAAATTCAAGGCAGTCTAATGTTGAGGTGGTGGCATTGCTACTGTTGGGGGCTTTTAGCCAGATTTATGTTGAGAATGAAGAGCAAAAAGCCAAGCAAAATGACTTAAAATGTGAGTTTGGCCAGAAAGGAAGCTGCAGTAAAGCTTTGGACTGCAAAGATAGAGCAGAGATCTCCATTGCTGAGAAGGAACAGGAGAATATAAAAGATGGCCTGATGTCATCACAAGAACCAGCAAGCCTCCATCCTTTGCAGCCTCAAAACTGCAAAACTGAAAGACTTTGCTTTGAGGAGAAACCACAGAGCACCATGTTCCAGAATGGTGGTGGCTTAGAGAATATGTTCCTCAGAATCAGGTTCAGAGTGCTCGGCAATCCAGGCACTTGACCCCTACAGCCAAGACAGAAGAAAGTCTGGCTACTGCTCCAGCTGGCAGTAGACCTTGGCATCATCCACATGGTGCTGGTTTTAGGTGTATACAGAATGCAAGAGTTCTGAGGTTAAAAAGGCTTCCACTCAGATTTCAGAAGAAGGCCTGGGAGGCCAGGCAGTGTGGCTCTAAGAGGGCAATATGTGAAGCTGTGAGTGTGAAGCCAAAGGTGCAGTGGAGACCCCAGAAGTTTGGAGATGCCAGGAACGTGGATTGTCTGAGGAAACCTGCAAGGAGGGAGCAGAGCAGGCCTAAAAGAGAAGTCATGGGAGCTACAACCACTGGAAGTGCTGTAGGGGTGGAGCCACACAAGCCCTTTGGAGCTCACAACTTGCCACAGATTGCTCCAGGTGTTCCACATGGAACTACAGGACTTAATATTTGCCCTGCTGGATTTTGGACTTGCTTTGGTCCCATTCCTTTGTATCCCCCTGTTTGTAACTTTTGGAATGGAAATGTCTGTCTTGTATTGAATGTAGGAAGTGTTTAACTTTCTTTTCATTTGTATAGGGGCTCACAGCTAAGAGTTTGCCTTACATTTTGGAGGAGACTTGAGACTTGGACTTTTCAGCAGTGCTGAAACTGTTAGGATTTTGGCAACTCTTAGAGATGGACTAAATTGCCTTTTGCATAAAGGGATGTACACGAGTCTTTGGGGGGCCAGGGGCAGAATGTTATGGTTTGTGTCTAGATGTCCCCCCAAAGCCTCATGCAGGCTTCTAGAGTTTGTGATTGATTCATGGTCCAATGCTGGGATTATGGGTGTGAGTGCTACACCCACCCTAGTGTGGGTAGCCTACATACAATATAAGGGACAGAAAGAGGCTTCTCTTCTTGCTCCTCCCTTTTCGCTCTTGTTGCTTTTGCTGTTTTCTGCCACCATGAACTGTTGCCCTCTGTCATGTGCCACTCTGCCTTGGAGCCAGCTGATTATGGACTGAAACCTCTACAAACTGTGAGCTAAATAAACCTTTCCTCCTTTAACTTTGGGAGTCAGATATTTTATCCCAGGAATGAGAAAAAAGTAACCAAGACACACATGGAAATTAAATAACACCCTCCTAAACAACCAATGGGTCACAGATGAAATTAAAGAAGAAATTAAACAATATCTACAGCTAAACAAGAATGCAGATACAACATACCAGAACTTATGGGATGCAGTGAAAGCAGTCCTAAGAGGGAAATTTATAGCAGTGAATTCTCACATCAGGAAAACAGAACAAGCACAAATAAACAACCTAATGTTGCACCTCAAGCTTCTGGAAAAAGAAGAGCAAGACAAGTCCAAAGCCCATACAAGGGAGGAAATTATAAAGATTAGAGCAGAAATCAACACACTGGAGACTAAGAAAACAATATGAAGAATTAATGAATCAAAGAGATGGTTCTTTGAAAGACTAAATGAAATTGATAAACCCTTAGCCAACCTTATCAAAAAAAGGAAAGAAAAGACTCAGATTCATGCTTTGAGGTATGAAAAGGGTGAAATCACTACAGAGCCTGTGGAAATTCAAAAGATCATCAGTACCTACTTTGAAAATCTTTACTCATAGAATGGAAGACAAAGAAGAAATGGACAGATATGTATGAATTACCAAAGCTGAATCAAGAAGATATAAAAATTCTGAATAACCCAATATCAGTTAATGATATTGAAAATGTAATTAAAAACTGACCAACAAAGAAAAGCCCAGGTCCTGATGGATTCACTGCTGAATTCTATAAGAAATTTAGAGAATATTTAATGCCAATACTCCTCAAATTCTTTAATGAAATTGAAAGGGAAGCAATGCTCCCTAACTCATTCCTGGAGGCAAGTATTACCCTAAAACCAAAACCAGAGAAAGACCCAACCAAAAAAGAGAACTACAGGCCAATCTCCCTAATGAACATAGATGCAAAAATCCTTAGTAACATACTAGCAAATAGAATGCAGCAAATCATCAAGATTATACACCATGACCAAATGGGATTCATCCCAGGAATGCAGGGAAGGTTCAACATACACAAATTAATAAATGTAATATACCATATCAACAGAGCCAAAGACAAAAATCACATGATCATCTCAATAGATGCACAAAAATCTTTTGATAAAATCTAACACTCATTCATGATAAAAACCTTACTGAAAATCGGAATGGATGGTCTCTACCTCAATCTGATAAAAGCCCTCTATGACAAACCAACAGCCAACATCATACTAAATGGACAAAAACTGAAAACTTTCACTGTAAAATCAGGAACAAGACAAGGATGTCCATTATCACCACTCCTATGCAATATAGTTTTGGAAACATTAGCCAGAGCAATTAGACAAAAGAGAAAAATAAAAGGAATAAGCATAGGAAAGGAAGAAGTTAAATTATCATTATTCACAGAAGACATGATACTGTACATAGAAGACCCCAAAAACTCCACCAAAAGACTTCTAGATTTAATAATCAATTCAGAAGCGTAGCTGGATACGAAGTCAGCACTCAAAAATCAATAGCATTCCTGTACACAAACAACAAACTTACTGAAATAGAAATTAGGGAAACAACACCCTTCACAATGGCATCCAAAAAAATGAAATACTTCGGAATCAATCCAACAAAGTACATAAAAGATCTATACATTGAAAGTTACAGTAGTCTGAAAAAGGAGATTGAAGAAGATATCAGAAAATGGAAAGGTATCCCTTACTCATGGATAGGAAAAACCAATATTGTGAAAATGGCAATAGTCTCAAAATTAGTATACAGATTTAATGCAATCCCAATCAAAATACCATTAGCATACCTCACAGAACTGGAGAAAACATTCCTGAACTTCATATGGAACCAGAAGAGACCTAGAATAGAAAAAGCAATTCTGGGCAACAAAGGCAGGGAAGGAGGCATCACAATCCCTGACTTGAAATTATACTCCAAAGTTACTGTGATAAAATCAGCATGGTACTGGCAAAAAAGCAGACCTGAGGATCAGTGGAACAGATTAGAAGATGCAGACACAACTCCAAACACACTCAACCACCTTATCTTTGACAAAGGGACCAAACATGTTCACTGCAAGAAATAAAGCCTCTTTAATAAATGGTGCTGGAAAAACTAGGTCTTCACATTTCAAAGACTAAAACTAGACCCATATGTATCACCATGCACTAAACTAAAGTCAAAATGGATCAAAGATCTAAATATTTAAACAGAAACACTAAATCTACTGGAACAGAAAGTAGATAGAAATCTTGAAGACACAGGGGTAGGCAGAGACTTCATGAACAATACCCAAACTGCATGGGAAATACTTCCAAGAATCAACAACTGGGATCTCATCTTATCAAAAAGCTTTTGCACAACAGAGGAAATCACCAACAGAGTGAAAAGACAAGCCACAGAGTGGGAAAAAACTTTAGCCAACAGCCCCTCAGACAAAGGACTAGAACATATAAAGAATTGAAAAAAGTCAGATCCCCCAAAATTCAAAGACCCAATCCAAAAATGGACATCTGAGATGAATGTGCACTTCTTAGATGAAGAAATACAAACAGCAAATAAATATATGAAAAAATGTTCAACATCATTGGTCATTCAGGAGATGCAAATTAAAACAGCACTGATATTCCATCTCAACCCAGAAAGAATGGCTGTCATCAAGAGATTAACCAATAACAAATGCTGGAGGGGCTGTGGGGAAAAAGGAACCCTTCTCCACTGTTGGTGGGAGTGTAGACTGGTGCAACCACTGTGGAAATCAGTGTGGAGATTCCTCAAAAAACTAGGATTAGAGGTCCCATTTGACCCAGCTATTCCCCTTTTGGGTATTTTCCCAGAAGAATTAAAAACATCATACCACAGTGATATATGTGCATCAATGTTTATAGCAGCACAATTTGTAATAGGTAGATCTTGAAAACAACCCAAATGCCCATCAACGGAGGAATGGATAAAAAAGATGTACTTTTAGACAATGGAGTACTGCTCAGCTATAAGGAAGTATAAACTTGAGTCTTTGATACGTAAATGGATGTGATTAGAGACCAAACTCCTAAGTGAAATAAGTCAGACTTGAATGTGTAAACATTGTATTGTCTCCCTAGTGTAAGAAGGTGAAAGAGTAAATAAGTTCCAAAATGTACAATAGATATTATGAAACAGGAAAAACTATCCAAAAGGAAAGAGAAACTGGGATGGGGGAAAGGAGAAAAGGAAGGGAAAAGGAAAAGTAAATATATCTCTAACTCACCTTTCTCTATTTTCATTCTTATTGTTATTATCTTTAGTTCATGTTTATGACATAGTGTGGGTATCTGATACATGTACATCAAACATTAAATCTTTTTACCTCCTCTCCTCTCACCCCTCGCCTTTGGTCTCCTGGACCCCTTTCCATTTGCAACAGACCTATCTCCTGTTTTCTTATATCAATCCTTTATTTTGTTCTTTATTTGTATTTTGCCTTACTCAAATGAGAGATACCATACAGTATTTGAGCTTGTGTGTCTGATTTATTTCACTTAAAATTATATTTTGCAGGTGCATCCATTTTCCTATAAGTGTCTCAAATTTATCCTTTTTATATCCGAGTAGTACTCCGTTGTGTATAGATAACCACATTTTCTTTATCCATTCATCCATTGATGGACATACAGGCTGCTTCCAGAATTTGGCTATTGTGAATTGTGCTGCTATAAACATTGGTATGCACATATTGCTGTAGTATGATATCTTTATCTTTTGGGAAAATACATAGAAAGGGGATAGAAATCGAATTGGTAATTTTAGTTCTTTGGAAATCTCCATACTGATTTCCATAATAGTTGTACTAGTGTACATACCCTCCAATAATGCAGGAGGGTTGCGTCTTCACTGCAGCCCTGCCAATATTTGTTGTTATTTGATTTTTTGATGATTGCCATTCTTTCTGGTATAAGATGAAATCTTAGTGTTGTTTTAATTTGCATTTTTTAATCTTAAAGAGAAAAAAACCAATACAATAAAAACAATGGTACAAAACTTCAAAACAAGATCGTAGGAGAGTAAAAATGGTTAGTACATTGCGTATTGTCATCTTCAAAGTAGTTGCTCATATTACAAGATATACGCATGAAAAACTGATCAAACAATATAGGCACAAACCTTTCTTTTCAATGAACTAATTGCAATTAGTAGTATAACTATCTTAACTATCTTGTGTATATATATATATATATTTTTTTTTCCTTTTCCCTTCCTTCTTTTCTCCTTTCTCCCATCCTAGTTTCTCTTTCCTTTTGGACAGTTTTTCCCATATCATAATATCTATTGTACATTTTGGATCTTGTTTACTCTTTCAGCTTCTTACACAAGGGAGACAATACAGTGTTTACACATGCGAGTCTGATTTTAATATGCTTTCTTCTAAAGGTCAGAGATGTTGAACATTGTTTACTATGTTTGTTGGGCACTTGCACTTCTTCTGGGAAGTGACTGTTTTCACTTGCCCATTCAGGTGGCCTAATCTTTTTGAGTTCTTTATATGTACTAGATATTAATCCTCTGTCTGAGGAATAGCTGGCAAAAATTGTTTCCCATTCTATAGGTTATCTCTTCTCTCTGCTAATTGTTTTCTTTGCTGTGCAGAAGCTTTTTAATTTCTTATAATCCCATTTATTGATTCTTGCTATTATTCCTTGTGCAGTTGGAGTTCTGTTCAGAAAGTCCTTGCTTATGCCTATGACTGCAAGTGTTTTACCTACTTTATCTTTAGTAGGTTCATTGTTTCTGTTTTAATATTTGATCAATTTTTATTTTAATTTAGTACACGATGAGAGATATGAGTCCAGCAAAGATAGCCAGTTTTTCTAGCAGCATTTGTTAAAAAGGCTATTTTTCCTCCAGTGTATGTTTTTGGCCTCTTGGTTGAAGATCAAAGAACTTATTTTGTCCCAGCAATGGGAAAGTGACTAAGACGAGGGTGAAAATGGAGTAGGCAGAGTTACACGCATCCTACCATAATCTGTCCTCTTCAGTACACTCTGCTGTGTTCTGCAGATTCCTCAGAGCAGTTTGAGAGTAGCTCTCAGCTGCTCACAGTGTAAGCTTTAAACCCATACCTACCAGGAACTAAAGACTGGGGATTCAGGTACAACTCTTAGAGAGGGAGGAGGGCATGTGCAGAAGAGAAACATACAATGTTAAGAAGAGGAAATACTTTACCAGGTAAATTCTTCCATTTTAGTCATTTAAAAAAAGAAGGGCTAGGATCTACCAGAGGTGGTCTGGTCAGTTTTTATGAGCTTCCCTCTCCATAAATGTACTTTTTCTCCCTAAAGGATGAAAATAAGACTGTTTACTCCTTAATCAAATGACTTTAAATTTAAAATACATTGTTTTAATAAAAAGTATTTGAACCTGTCTCTGGGGGATAAAAAAGAAAGAAACCAACTTAGGGCTTCCTTTCTAGAGTGTTGACTCCCATTCAGTATTTATTGAATAATGAAAAATGCTAATGAAACTTTCATTTTTGCATAGTATTTTATTTTGTGTTATAATAATCAGAAATCTATCATGTTTGCAAATAATCCATAAATAGAAGGATTGCCTAGCAATAGAAAATAATCATATCCAAAGATTAAACTGGTACAATACATTAGAGAGGGGTATTTTAGTTGGGCTTTGTGATAGTTGGGATCCAAGATATCCCCCAAAGCCTCATCATGAAGGCTTGGTTGGCAGCTGATGGGATTTGAGGGAAATAAATGGTTCATGAGAACCCTAACTTCATCAAGTAAATTAAGCCATTGATGAGTTCCTAACTCAGTGAGCTTATGAGAAGGTGGGGCCTAATTGGCTGTGGCAGGTCTCTGTGGGTATACCTTTGAAGGATATATTTTGTTCTTGGTCCCTTTCCCTCTGGATACCTTCTCTTCTCTTCCTGGTTGCCATGAGGTGAGTAGCTTTCCTCTGCCATATTTTTTATGCCATGTTTCTGCCTTGGAGCCAGCTGACCATGGACTGAAACCTCTGAAACATACAACCAAAATACATTTTTCCTCCTTTAAGTCGACTTTTATCACTTTTCAGTCACACCAACAAAAGGCTAACACAGGTTTCAAATTAACTAGAATAATAAAATTATAAAATATTTTACATATAATTATAAAATTATAAAAGAAAATGTTTAGCAGTTTTTAACTTCAAAGTAATAAAGTGGCACTTATATACATTTAAACTAAGATGTTAATTATTTTACTTTTGAAATGTATACCCTACATAAAAACCATTAGTTATAATTTCTAGTAAAGCACCAGGTATTTCTAACAAAGACATAATAGAATAAATCAGGAATTTTGGGCTGAATCATTACTGTTTATACTTCACAGAGGAAATTCAACATGAACAACCAATTCATATAAAATTTTAAGAGATTAGATTTATGAATTATAAATTTTAATTCCTATATGCAACATATAGGCATATAGACTTCTATTTACTCAACAGGGGAAACTGGAGGCAACTCAGTTGTCGTTTTCATAAAAGTGGCCATGAGAAACATTTCTCAATTTTTTTATAGACACTTCACTCTCTCAGCATGTTTCCAGGGCCACATGTATACTGGTATTTCATCAACTCACTTTTTATAGAAAGTCCTGATGTTGGTAGTGCCAGAAGATGTTCACACACTTGTTTTCTCAGATATCCTGACTGAATAGTTCTTTCTTTTCACTCCTGTTAAAATGTATGTGCTGCCATTATTTTGGATTCTTTTCAATGTATTTGGGCTGATTTATGGAATAGCATTATTCTTCAGCTTAGTATTTTATATAAGTGTTAGTAGTCATGTCACAACACACTATCATCAATACCCATATAAGTGCAATTGCATGTATATGAATAACTTTTATCATCATTTCATGATGATAGAGTAAGTCTATTACCAGTTTTCTCATCATAACTGTCAAAAGGTCTTAAAAATAATAGCTTTTGTAAATAGAACACTAACAATATGAATAATTACTGCATGACATCTAAATTATCATCAGCAGTTATAATGATGAATAGACTGTCTACTAAGCATTAAAGGGGATGCACTATTCTATTTTTTTTGGGGGGGGGTACCAGGGGTCAAACTCAGGACTTCGCACGCCAGCAGGCGCCCGTGCCGCTGAGTGATATCACCGGCCCTTTTTTCATATGTCAGTACCGGGAGTCGAACTCAGGACCTCGCGCTTGCCAGGCAGGCGCTTATGCCGCTGAGCTATCTCACCGGCCTCGGATGCACTGTTCTAAATGCCCTTCTAACCCTTAATTGACAGCTCTGCTATAGCACTTACCTGAGGTTTAATTCAGATGTATAGGTAGCATACAATACTTTTTGAAAAGATCAAACAGAACTAAGTTTGAATTCCAGCTTCACAATTTATTAGATGAGTATCTTGGAACAAGTTACTTAAGCTTTCAGTGTTATTTCTGTTTTACAGATGGAGAGCTTACCAACCTTTAATTACAATGTTAAGATTATGATAAATATGAAGTAACTAGCATGTATTAAGTACTTAATAAGCAATAGCTATTATCCATGTTTATAACTGTCTTCTACTAGACTGTGAGACTCATGTCATTAGGTTTTCCAACCTTTTTATTCATAACACAGAACTTCAAGCATTAGAGCTATTTTGAAAGAACCCTATAAAAGTAAAAGTAACCAGGCATGGTGGTGACCTTAAGTTTTTGGCTGAACTCTAAGCTATGCACAGATGGAATGAAGTTCCATAGGGCTGGTCAAAGAACAGTGATGAGACAGTTCCGTGTCGCAGGAATGGACCTTGCATAGAATCCCAACTCTGTCCTTCCTTGGCTGTGAACAACTGATGTGAAGTATGTCCTCAATGCGGATGTGGTAGTGGATTTCAGATAATAGCAGACAGGGCTCTTAAACTGTTTTACTCCCTGAAGTAAAAAATCTTAGAGGTACGTTCTCATAATCACCTTTATCTACATGCACAGGTCTATATTTCCACACAGGTTCAGGACGCAGCTACTCCTGGCAACTAAGGAAGACAGAGAAACTGGTGATGTAAACTGCATTCAGTGTCACTGAAGCTCATCCTGTGGCTACAAATGATACTCATTCTCTTCCTTCTTCACTGTCTACTTTTACTTCTTGCATTGTTTGCTGTGACAACTCAGGGATTTCCAGGAGTGTTTTGCTCCATCTCTTGTAGTCTTCGTAGGATGTCCAATTCTGTGTTTTGATGAAGTACCCCCCAACATCAATGAACTCTTATTTAGTTTTCCAGCTTCCATGGTCTAGCATTTAAGAAATCCACTCCTATGAATAGTCCCCTGGTCCTGCTGGCAGTGCTGTGAAACTGTTGCAGTCCTTTGGGTGTATATTCCCCTACCTTATCGTGTTTTGCATGTCCCCAGATGGATTGTACTGAAATTTAACTCTAGTTAGCAACCTGGCAGCCAGGAGGGTGGTAGGGGCATTTCCTGAGGGAGTGGAGTATGTGTTCCATTATGAGGAGAGGTCTCTGCAGCATCTAGTTCAGAGAAGTGCTGGTTCCGATTCAGGGAGTCTGCAGTGTCAGCATCCTCAAGAGTATCTGTCCAGATGTTCTCATTCCATATTTCAGGATCTCAGGTGTTCTTGACTTCAGGACAGCAGAGCTGCCTTAGTGGTGCAACTAAACATCTCTGGAGCTCTGTGACTACTGGGTATTCCACCTGTCAACTATCTCTGCACTTCAAAGGAAAAAAATAAAGACCTCTGAAAGCTGCCAGAGAGGCTCTCTGTCACATTTAGCCATTAAATATAAATAGTATTCATTCTTTCATTAGCTTCCTCAGAACATACCTCATAGTAATCAACTAGTTCCACTGTTTTAGTAGGCATTACTCATCTATGTGCCCCCCACACACAGTAAATTTATTCTAAGGTAAAGCTATTGGGAGTCGAGACAAAATTGTCCATCTGAAGAATCCTCTTACACCCAGGAACACGACTACCTTTTAGTGTCCACCCCCTCCTGAATGATCACTCATTGCCTGTGAGTAGCTTGTGGGGAGTATAGCCTTAACAGGAAAGCATAGTGATAAACTTAAAAACGTAGCAGGTCATGCTGTTGATCACTTGTATTCCCTGCAGTAGGAAATCTGAGAGTTAAATTCTAAGAGATGCCATGTAGGAGGGCCTACAAATAAAAGTGGGAGTGATGTCATGAAAAACAGAGGATGAATTCGAATAATTGCACCCTCTATTGAAGCAACCATTAAGCAGAAAAAAAAAGCTGACAGAATAAAGTTTTCAAAAATTAGATTCTTTAGAATGTATTTTTTTAAACAAAGCAATCAAGGGAGTGCTTAATGAAGACAGAAGCTACTAAATTTTGGAAAGCATCGTACCATTTTTTTCTTTACCTGTCTACTGTTCCTCATTCCCTAGTGCAGTTGTGTCTGTGGAGACAGTGGTCTGCATTCTTTATATGGCTAGCTGGTGCCACAGGGCCACGACAGGCCTTGCTCTCAAGAACTGTGGCTGTGCATCTTCATCAGCCTGGTGGTTTCAGAAGGATTGATGGCAGAGGCTTGGTTTGTTTTATCACCCCTCAGTCTGGAACAGCATTCTGGCAGGTATCTGTCAAAAGCATGTAAAGACATTATATTCATAGTTGTTCCAGGCAAAGGATGCCAAACAAGGAAAGTAAAAGAAAAACCAAAAAACCTAGGAAAGAAAAGATTGTAAAGAAAGATATTTGGGGAACTATGAGCTTTAAAGACCTACTGCATATACTAGGGAATCAGGAATTGAAGACACGTGCTCAGAATTGGATATACGCTCAGACAAGAACTCAGAGAAGCCTGGGCTTAACCCTCTGGAGGTCTTTTAGGGTATGCACAAGCAATATGGGAAATTTAAAACAAATTTAGGCAGCCTGGCTAGGAAAGATAGGAGTGCTGTATCTCAAAGCCCATCTGCAAAGACTGGGAAAATTTTTCTTTAGTAGTGTTGTTTGGTTAGGTTTTTTTTTTTTTTTTTTTTTCTTCAGTGCTTAAAGATAATCTTTTTCATGTCATTGGCTGATCACTGAAATAATAAAATAGACATTTCAGAGACCACATGTGGTAAGGAATACAAGCTTTCTAAAATTGTTTAGGAAAGTCACTAAACAAATGGATAACTACATCCTTCAGCAGCAATTATGTAGATAACCCTGGTGTATCAGGGTTCACTAGAGAAATAAATATATATATTCATATAATGAGAGACATCTCCTCAATGTGCATTCATATATATGTGAATGATCATATAAACGATTTACTAAGTAGACTTAGTAAATGGCCCTCTATGGAATTGGAGGAGGAAGAATGCAAAATGGCCACCTGTGCACTGGAGATCTGGAGCATCCAGTCAAAGTTTAAAGGCCTGGAGCTCACTGTAGAGTCCAGTGTGAGTCCGTGTCAGAAAGCCAAAGTCTGTGTGGGAAGGCTGAAGAGTCTGTGCTAGAAACATGAAGGAACTAGAGACAAATGTCTAAAGGGAATAGTGAAGACTGGAGCTTCTCCAAAGAAGCAAAGGAAGACTTCCTTCTTCTCTTTTATTTTCAAGGCTACAAGTTTGTTGGTTAATATTGCCCACATGTGGGGTAGGTCTTCCCTCTTCAATCTGAGACCTACATGTCACACCACAAACACATCGAAAGCTTTACTAATCTGCTAGGTGGTTCTTACTCAAGTCAAGTTGGCACATCATAATGATCACACCTGTAGAGGGAAAAAATCTGATATCCAGAGTTATCACATTATAATATTTGTAGTACCAACAAAAAAGTAAAAGTGTACAAAGAAGCAGAAAATTATGAAATGTTCATCAGAAAAAAAATTAATATTTTTAGGGAATCGGAGACATAGGGCTCATCAAAGACTTTAGTTAAACTGCCATAAATAAACTTAGAGCTAAAGGAAAGTGGATAATAAAATGAAGAAGCCAGGAGATTGGTATCCTACCAAACTGAGACATCTCCTCCGTGTGTATCTTAAGTGCTCACTGAAGACATAGACGTTATTAAACAGAACCAGATACAAAATTTGGAGATGAAAAGTATAAAAACTGAGATGAACATTTCATTAGAGTGGTTCAGCAGCAGGTGTGAGCAGGAAGAAAAACAAACATGAAAGTAGGGCAATTGGAATTATCAAGTCTGAAAAGCAGAAAGAAAAAGGAGAAAATGAACCGAGTCTTAAGAACATGTGGGACGCCATCAGGCATCCCAGCATAAGCAATATGGGAGCTCTACAAAGAGAAGAAAGAATATTGGAAGAAATAATAGTAGAAACTTTTCCAAATTTTGTTGAGTGCTGTAATAGTTAACTGATTGTGTCAACTTGACTAAGAAACACAGATTAAATTGGATCAGCATAGTTCTGGGTGTGGCTGAAGGGATATCCTAAAGACAGAAAACCCACCCTGGGTGTGAGTGACAGCAATCAGTAGGCTTGCTGCCTGAGTGGAAGAAAAGCAAAACGGAGAGAGAAGACTCGCTTCTGTTTCTTTGCAGGAGCTCTTGGACATCGTCTCCCGGCCTCTGGCACAGACTCTTCAGCCTTCCAGCATGGACCCTTCAGCCTTCCATGAGTCTTTTGTTGCAAACCCTTTGGCCTTCTGATGACAGAATTGCATGGGACACTACAGTAATCTCCAGGCTTTCAACTGGATCCTTGGGATCTCCAGTACACAGACAGCCTATTTGCACTTTTCCACACCTGACTCTGCAGGCAGCCATTATAAGCCAATCTTGTGAATTCTTATATATTTATGTATCTTGTATTAAATATGTTTCTCTAGTAAGCACTGACTGATACAAAGACATAAACCTATATATCCAAGAAGCTCACCATGATTCAAGTTGAATCAACTCAAAGAGATCTACATCAAACACATTGTGATAAAAAAAAAAAAAAGTTAAAGCCATTGGAAAAAGATAATCTCCTTTTTCTTAAGAATCTTAAAAACAAAAAGCAAGGGGCCGGTGAGATGGCTCAGCGGCGTACACGCCTGCCTGGCAAGCGCGAGGGCCCGAGTTCGACTCCTGGAACCCACATACGAAAAAGGGGCCGGTGATATCGCTCAGCAGCACAGGCGCCTGCTGGCGCACAAGGTCCTGAGGTCGACCCCTGGTACCCACAAAAAAAAAAAAAAAAAAAAAAGCAAGAGGCAAATTCTCCCTTGTAAATTTCCTCAACATATTAACAGCCATTTATCATTAGAGGTCATAGAAGCTCAAATGCATGGGAAGACATGTAAATGGCAGAAATTTTAAAAATCGGCCAGGAATTTTATATTTGGCAAAATTATCTTTGAAGAAATGAATTAAGTCATTCCCAGATAAAAGCTGAGGAAGTTCATTTCTAGTAGACCCGCCTTATTAAAAGGAAACAAAGCAAAAAAACAAAATAAAACAAAACAAAAAAAACTAATCCTTTAGGGTAAAATGAAAGAATATTAGACAGTAACTTGAAACTGTATAATAACAAAGTATATGAGTAAAAGTAATTACATACATAAATTTAAAAGTCAATATTATTGTGTTCTTGGCTGTAACTCCTCTTTTCCTCATATAATTTTTAGAATACATCCATGAAACTATTGTATAAATATTTGTTAATGGGCACACTATATAATTTGTGTCAATAACAAAAGGATGAAGGGATTGTAGAGAAGAAAAGTTTTGTGTGCTAGTGAAGCTAAGTTGGTGTTAAATAAAACTAGGTTGTTATAAATTTAGGATGCTAATTATAATCCTTAGAGTAGCTATTGAGAAAGTAACTAAAAAGTGTACAGAGAAAGGAAGTAAAGACCATTAAAATGCAACACTAGGAAAAAATGAATTATACACGAAGAAGTATTGAAGGAATTGTGGAACAAAAAAAGATGTTCAAAACAAGTAGCAAATGACAAACACATATTTCCTTATCAGTAATAACTTAAAATGTAAACATTAAATTTCTTACTTAAAAGAGATTGAAACAATGGATTTTAAAAGCATGATCCAACTATATATTGTCTAGAAGAGGCCTACTTTTGATCGAAAAATACAGATATGTTGAAAGTGATAGAAAAATACAGTGGTACCTTGGTTTATGAACTTAATTAGTTCCATGATTCTGGTGAAGATGGCCATGATCATGTTTGTCACCTGATGGTGAGTTTGGGGATGGAAACAAAATTTTCCCAAATGCTTCTATTCATGTACCGAATTGTTTGTGAACAGAAGCATTCACGACCTGAGGTATTACCATATAACACATGTAAATAATAGTCCATAAAAAGACCTGTTCTGGCTACCCAAAAATCAAACAAAATAGAGATAAGTAAAAATCATTATGAGGTAAAGAAATATACATTGATAAAAGGAAAAAGTCATTAAGAAATTATGCATTTAAGGATTGTACACCAAATAAAAGACGATCCATAGGTCATCATGGAGGAGAAAAGCAAAAGCCACACAGACAAATTATTTGAGAGGCTAACAGTGGGGATTAAAAAACATCAATAAGGTGCTTAGCAGGCTCACAGATAATATAATTAATCAGATATTGGATGTAATAAAACAATCAGGCAGCTTACAGAAGACACTAATAAAAAACTAGTTGAGCTAATAAACAGAATGAAACCAAACATGAATGATGAGTTTAGCAAAGAATTAGAGTCCATGAAAATGTTCTAAACAGAAATCCAAGACATAAAAATTCTATTGAAAGTATGACCAGCAGAAACAACCAATGAGAGGACAGAGTTTCAGAACTAGAAGATAGGGCTGCTGTCAGAGACCAATTATTCAGAGATACCTTAAAACAACAAGAGAACTTTAAAAATGGTCCAACGGCTGCCAGATAATGCAATTGAGATGTACTTTGTTCTGTTTATGTGGTGTATTACATGTATTGATTTGTTTCTGTAGAACCATTCCTGCATCCCTGGGATGAATCTGACTTGGTCATGATGTATGACTCTTTTTTTTTTTTTTTGTGGGTACCGGGGGTCGACCTCAGGACCTCGTGCACCAGCAGGCGACCGTGCCACTGAGTGGTACCACTGGCCCTTTTTTCATATGTGGGTTCCAGGAGTCGATTTTCATATGTGGGTTCTGGGAGTCGAACTCGGGCCCTCGTGCTTGCCAGGCAGGCGCTTACGCCGCTGAGCCATCTCACTGGCCCTGTATGATTCTTTTAATGATTTGTTGCATTCTGTTTGTTAGTATCTTGTTGAGGATTTGTACGTCTATATTCGTTAAAGAGATAGGCCTATAGTTTTTTGTTTTGTTTTGTTTTGTTTTTGTCATCCTTCTCTGCTTTTGATACCAGGTTAATGCTAGCTTCCACAAATGATTGAACAGTATTCCTTCCCTTTCAATTTCATGGAAGACTTTGAGGTGCATTGGCATTAAATCTTTCCTGAAATTCTGGTAGAATTCTGTGGTGAATCCATCAGTTTGTAGGCTTTTTTGTTGGTATGATTTTTATGAGTGCCTCTATTTCATTGCCCCTTATTAGAGTATTTGTTTCTTTTATATCTTTTTGTTTAAACTTTAGTAATTAATTCATATCTAGGAATATTCTAGATTCTCTAATTTATTGGAATATAAGTTTTTAAGTAGTTTTGTATTAAGCCTATGAATTTTGGTGGGTCCATTGTGATTTTTTTTATATCTAATTGCATTGATAAGGGTTTTTGCTTTCCTTCTCATAAGTTTTGCTAAAGGTTTATCAATGTTTTTTATCCTTTCAAAGAACTATTTCATTGGTCCTTGTATTTTTTAAAGGCTCAATTTCATTAATTTTTGCTCTGATCTTCATACTTTTTTCCCTCCTATTAGTTTTAGATTTGGATTTTTTCTGTTTTTTTAGGACCTTGAGAAGCATCCTCAGCTTATTTATTTGAGATTGCGCTTTTATTTTAATATGTGCATTCACAGCCATAAATTTTCCTCTTAGAACTGCTTTCATTGTCTCCCATAGGTTTTGTTATGTTGTGTTTCCATTATCCTTTAACTCTAAGAACTTTTTAACTTCTTCCCTAATTTTTTCCCATGGTCCATTAATTATATAATGTTTATTATTGAATGTCCATGTGTTTGCATAGTTTATGTGCTTTCTTTGCTAGTGATTTCTAGTTTTATTCTGCTATGATCCAATAGTATGCAGGTTATTTCAATTATTTTATATTCATTTAAGAATGCCTTATGGTCTATTCTGGAAAGATTCCATGTGCTGCTGAGAAAAAGTCTGTTCTTTTGTTGGATGAAATACTTTGTCATTATCTGTAAAGTCCAGTTTATCAAAGATGTGGATTAAGTCCGAAATTTCTTTGTTGATTTTTTTAAATCTAGTTGACTTATTTGTGACAGTGCTGTATTGAAGCCCCCTGCTGTGATTGTCTATTTGTCTTTGTAGATTTTTGTTTTATGAAGTTTGGTATGCCAACATTCAGTGTGTATATATTTACAATCATTATCTCTTCCTGTTCAGTTATTCTTTTTACCAATACATAGTGGCCATCTTTGTCTCTTCTGATCAGTTTTGGCTTTATGTCTGCTGTGTCTGAGAATTAGATAGCTATTCCTGCTTCCTTTTGGGTACTTGTTGCATGGAGTATCCTTTTCCATTTATTTATTTTCCAGTCTTTGTGCTTTCTTTTGTACAAGGTGTGTCTCCTGTATGTAATAGATGGTCGTATCTTGTTTATTGATCCAATCTGCCAGTCCATGTCTTGTGATTAGGGACTATCTTAGTTACTTTCCTCTCGTTGCTGAGACAAATACCCAACACCCAAAGTTAAGGAAGGAAAGGTTTATTTAGCTCACACTTTATAGAAGTTTCAGTCCATAATCAGCTAGCTCCAAGGCAGGGTGGCATGGCAGAGGGGCAACCATTCATGGCGGCAGAAGATACCAAAAGCCAGAAGAGCGAAAGGGGAGGAGCAAGCTTCTTTTCCTCCATCGTATTGTATGCAGGCTACCCACCCTAGGGCAGGTGTAGCATTCACATCCCCAATCCCAGAACTAGACAATGAACCAGTCACAAACTCTAGATTCAGCTGCCTTTGAAAAGCCTGCCACCCATGATCAGGAGGCTTTAGGGGGACATCCAGACACAAACCATAATAGGGACTTAAGACCTTTGACAGTGAATTATTATTGTATTTACTGAATCCTGTAGTTGCATTATTTTTTAAGCACTGAGTCATTTATTCTTTTTTCCCTTTTAACTGTTCTCCCAGGAATAGTTTCCTTTGGGCTATTTGGTGCTTTTGGACTCTCCTTTTCTGTCTAGTATTCTGTTAAGTGTTTTCTGAGATGCTGGTTTAGTGGTCACACATTTCTTTAGGGTTTCTTTATCCTGGAAAGTATATTTCTCCATCAATTTTGAAGGGTAGTTTTGTAAGATATAGAAGTCAGTGTTCGCTGGCAATGATGGCACATGACTTTTATCCCACCACCTGGGAGGCCGAGGCAGGAGGACTGCCATGAGTTTGAGGCTAGCCTGGCCTACATAGTGAGTTTGAGGCCACCCTGAAGTACATAGCAAGACCCTGTCTCTAAAAAAGAAGAAAACAAACAAAAAGTCTGGATTGCCAATTTGTTTACTTGCATAGTTTAAAAAACTTCACTCCAAGCTCTCCTGAAATTTATGGTTCATTTTGAGAAATTATTTTGATAGGCTTTCCTTTATAGATTACTTGCTGTTTTTCTGTTAACCACTTTTAGTATTCTCTGTTCGTTGAAATACTGGTATTTTGATTATGTGTTGTGGAGAGATTTTTTTCCTGGTCATGGCTATTTGATATTCTGTATACCTCTGGTACTTAGAATATTGAATTCTCTCTCTAGATTTGGAAATTTTTCTATGATTTGTGAATAAATTTTTTATATCTGTTGAGTCATCTTCTAATTTGGGGGTTGGGGGTTCTAGGATACTGCTATTTCCTGTCACCATCGGGAGTGGGAGAGTCCAAGACTTGAGATATCACATGAGTACTAGAGAAAAGACTGTCCCTCTGGCTCCAAGTACTGTCATGCCTAGCAGCCACATGACAGGCTCTAGTTCTATTTTTCTTTTATTCCTATATGTCTCAATTTTCAATCTTTTTTCTGTAATGTAACTGTTAAGGCTTATATTTCTCTTCTAATTCCTTATTTGTTCAAATTTTCTATAAAATATTGGCATTTATTTTTAAGTATTTAAAAATTTCTATTAGGATTCCTTCTTTGACTAATGACTTTTTAATTCCTAAGTGGATGTATTGCTTATCTATATCTATATATCATAAATAATATATAGCTGTATTCTACTTAGAATTGGAGTGTTTAGTCTATTTACATGATTTTTTTATATTGAGCTATTTCTGCTATTTGAGTTATTCTATTTTCCTGTACTTCCTTTCTTTTGATTTTTTTTTTTACATATTACTTAAATTTTTTCCTCATTCTCTTCCTTCACTCTCAACTACATTCAGTAACCAGGTGAGGTGGCACATGCCTGTAATCCCAGCATTTGAGAGGCTGAGGCACAAGGAGTGTGGTGACTTTGAGGCCAGCCTGGCCTACATGGTGAATTCAACACCAGCCTGAACTGCATGGCGAGACTTAGTCTCAAAAAAAAACAATCAAACCCATCCTACCTGTGCCTTTTTAGCAATTTATGTACTGTTTTCATTGTCACCATTGAAAGTTCACTTTGTATGGTTTCCAAATTTGAACATTAAACTTTTCAGCATTACAAAAAACAAGGACCTTAGCACTTTAACTCCCTCAGGTGTACGTGTCACTAATCACTATTTTCTAACCTAAATATATTAAGATATTTTTGTATATGTTTACCAAATTTTTATTGTTATTTAAAAAAAAAAAAACTATTCCTTCTTGTTTCTCAGACCTTCTGAGTTTATTTTCCTTTTTCCTGAGATACAGGATGGGATAAAAAATATGGTTAATGTTTTAATTTTTTTTCTTAAATTATGGTAGAAGACAAGTCACCATTAACCCCCCCAAACACTCCTCATTTTGATCACATTTATCCCTCCCCACATTTCTCACTATGTAGTTCAGGCTGCCCTTGAACACACTATGTATCCCAGGCTGGCTCCAACTCACAGCATCCTCCTCCTTCAGCTTCCCAAGTGCTGGGATACAGGCATGCGCCACCATGCCCAACTATCCCATCATTCTTGCTGTTTTGGAAGCAGTTCTGGAAGTCCTCTATATTGTCTTCAGTTGTGCTGCTGTGGCAGCCTTAATGGCTTGAATACATTCAAATTGTTTACTTCTCACGGTCATTTTGACTTTGGATGAGATCCAGAAGTCCACAGTGCTAGATCTCGTTGATAAGGTGGATGAAGATGCACTGTTAAATGTTTTATGAGCCTGCCTTTTCATCAGATGGCATTCAGCAGTAGGATTTACTGTATTTTGATTACATCTTACAAAGATACGACAGAGGACTTCTAGAACTGCTTCTGAAAGTGGTAAGAATGAAGGGATAAGTGTGTTCAAAGTGATGGGGCGTATTCTGAGAGGATTGATGGCAATGTGTCTGTTGGTGTAATAAAATTTTTAAATTGAAACATTCAATATGTATTTCAATCCCACCCCATATGTCCTGTAAATGTTTCTTTATTGAAGAACTGTTTCATGTTCTCAGTTTTTATATATCTCAAAGTGTGTATATTTTTCTCATTATAACAGTATAACAAAACAGAGTTCTACTGTTATGTGCTTGCTATTTCCCTGCTGTCTTCTAACTGCCATTGTTGCAATTGAGAGGTCTGGTATCTGTCTATCTATCTGTAGTTTCTTTATAAGTCATCTATCTTCTCTCTGGCAGCTTTCAAGGTCTTTTTATTTGTGGCTTTCCACATTTCCATTATCAGTATACATAGGTATATACCATATTACCCCCAAAATGAAACCAAACTGGAAAGTAAGCCCTAGCATTCTTTTTCAGAATGTTCATAATATAAGCCCTACCCCAAAATAAGCCCCATTTAAGATCAGCCAGACAGACACATTTAGTACATCCATTGCAACATACAACAGACATACTGAATTATAAAATAACAATACTAATATATAATTAAATATAAATAAAATTATTGACATTAATACTTAAAATAATTGATACTATAAATCATAATTATTTGTAAATACTCAAGCAGGAACCTTTAGATAAAAGTAAACACCTATGTAAATAGATGAACTTGAGGCTTATTGCCAATGACCAATTGAAGTATAGAAACTATGCACGAATAACATGCACACTTGATAATGAATGGGCATGGTTATGTCCAATATGAATCTTCATAATTCAATATGTTGTTTGTTGTCACAGTGCATTACGACCAGCCTACATGGACAAGAAGTGCTCATTTAAGGAGAGCTCTATTGCTGGACAGGAGAGACTGGGGCTAGTAGTTCTACAGGAAATGGAGTTGCAAGAAATTCAGGCCAGAATTCAGGGTTTGGAGAGTTATGATGATATTCTAGAAAAGATGACATGACTGTATTTGAATAAATGTAGTTTTTTGTACATGAATATAGATTGTTATACATGAATAAATATAGATTGTGGTACATGAAAAATAAGATATCCCCTGAAAATAAGCCCTATTGTATCTTTTGGAGCAAAAATTAATATAAAACCTGGCCTTATTTGGGGGTAAATATGGTATCCCTTTTTATTTACCCTGCTTGACATGTTGTTCCTCTCAGATCTGTTGATGGATATTACTTATCAGATCTGAATATTGGCCATTAACTTAATTCCTTGAGTAGACATATTAGACTTTTTTTATGTTGTATATTATTTAACCGCTCTTTATATTTTTAATCTTTTTCTGTCTGTGGAACATTTTGTATAATGTCTCACTTATGCATCATTTAATGTACTTTTAGTTTAGTAATTCTCTCTTCAATTATGTGAGGTTATTTAACTTCAATAATTAAATCTTTTCATTTCTAAAAGTTTTATTTTATTCTTTTAAAAAATGACCTGGTAAATTTTATTGCATTATATTACATGCTTATTTTCATGATTCCATCCCTTATTTCTTTAAATGTATTATACTAAATTATTTTATATACAAGCTTTAATAATTCGGATATCTGAAGCCCATGAGATCAAAATATTTTTCTAATTTTCAGTTATAGCGGTTTATTTTATGTTTTTTATGATCTTTGAATTTGTACTTGTTTGATTTTAATTTCAAATCCTTTGGGTCCTCTGTCAAAAGGCATTTAATCCAGACATTAATTTTTGTTTATTTTTGCTAAAGTTAGGAGTACTACTAACCTGGATTCCTTTTTACCCACAGCTTCATCAGAAGTCTTGGTTTTAACACCTTTACCTTGAGACTTGTTCAAGTCATAGTCTTCTGAGGGTGATGGCCTCTCATTTCTTGTCTTTTTTTTTTTCTTTTTCTTTTAATATTATTTTATGAAAAAATAAAATTTCAGAACAAAATAAGAGAATAACAATAGTTAATATACTATGTGTCATTATCTTCAAAGTTACAGACACAAAAGATTCTCTTACAAAGAAGAAACAAATAGATATTAGCACAAAACATTTATCTTAGTTTGTTGAAAAAGATTTGTGTTATTATCTGTTTCTTGTTTATAAGAATCATTTTGGTTTATGTCTTATACTCTGAGTATCTACTTTAAAAATAACTATATACAATGTAATAACTATTGTTACTCATTTATTTCATTATGAAATTTTGATTTATTTTTTCATAAAATAGAAGAAAGAAAGGAGAGGAAGGAAGTAGGGGAAGGGAAGAGGATTAAAAAGAAGATGTGTAAAGTACATGTCCCTACTTTCTAAAGTGAATATAAACATAAACTGCAAATGTGTACTAATAAAATAAAGCACAAAACTTTCTTTTTCTCTTAAATGAGAAAAAAATATATATACAAATGAAGAGCAAAATAGAAGATAGATTAAAAGAAAGTTGGAAGAAGTTCAAATAATTCTCTACCAATTCCCCTGTATCAAAAATATTTTAATATATATGCTAATTTGTTTCATTTATACTACTACTTTGTCTTGCTTCATTATTTCCTGTCTAATGGTCCTTACTCTGGTTTCTATCAAGCAAGTTTGTTTGGATTTTTTTATTTTTATATTTTTGACTGAGGTGCTTTTGAGTATTTCCTTATTTTTAAAAATTCTTATGATATATTTTAAAGTATATTTTCTAAATAATCTAGTTGAGAGTTCTTTTTGGTATTTCAGATTCACCATACTGCCAAAAGCCACTTTCAGATTCACCATACTGCCAAAAGCCACTTCCGATTTCTTCATTTTATAATAACACTTACTATATTTCACTCTTTGCAATTTTAATTTGTCCTATGTATGGTTGCCGAAGTGATGTTAAAATGAGCATGTGTGGTTAAGTTTGAGCTGCCCAGAAATAGTTTGGAGCTCAAGGGAGAGTTGAATCCTACAAGTGTAGATTTATGATTGGTTTATATAATTGATTATCAATGCCATGATAGTTTAAAGTTATTGACGAGATTGGAGTGAATAGAAATATATAAAGGACCATAGAACACTGAGTTCAAGGGGATGTAGAGAAAAATGAACTAGAAAAGGAGATTAAGAAGATACAGTCTAGGGCTGGTGAGATAGCTCAGTGGCATAAGCGCTTGCCTGGCAAGCACGAGGTCCTGAGTTCGACTCCCGGTACCCACATATGAAAAAAGGGCTGGTGATATCACTCAGCAGCACTGGCGCCTACTGGCGCACAAGGTCCTGAGTTTGACACCCAGTACCCACAATAAAAAAAAAAAAAATAGATAACAGTCTAGCCAGGCATGGTGGCACATGCCTATAATCTCAGCACTCAAGAGACTGAAGCAGGAAGGTTGCCATTAGTTTGAGGTCAGCTTGGGCTACATAGTGAGTTCAAGGCCAGCCTGAACTACATAGCAAAACGCTGTCTTTAAGAAAAAAAAAAAATATATATATATATATATATTTTTTTCTTTCCCTAGGAAATACAGAAACAAAGAATAAAGGAAAACTAAGGAAGGATAGGGTTTCAAGGAATAATTAGATATGACCAAAAAAGGGTTTATAGGACTAGATGTGACCAAAGGGCACATAAGATGAGATCTTTAATTTTAATAATTAAAGATGGGTGCTTATTATTGTCAGAATAGAGAGTAGTAGGCCAATGTAAAATGGCAGTAAATGGATGATTTACTAGTACAACTTACTGATTCTCTGACTTCTTCCTCAATACATTCCATCTTCACTGAATCTATAGCAAAGCACTAAGCTTCCGGTCACAAGACACTCTTTCTCCACAAAAATAAGCATACTTGCCTCCTGAACTTCTATAGCTAAGAGGATTCAGGCAAATACAGTACTAATAAAAGTGGGTAGGTGGGGTGGGGATATAACTCAGTGATAGGGCATTTGCCTAGCAAGCTTTAGGCCTCTGCTCCAATCCCCATAATTAATTAGTTAATTAATTAATAACAAGGGCAAGGAAGAAATGGGGGTAGCAGTTATCAAACTGCTGGAAATTCCATAAGTGTTTCAAGTTCTGTATCTCACAGCTCATATATAATATTAGTAAGCCTTGTTTATTTGATTTTTAATTATTTCACTAATAGAATATAGTAATCTATTAATAATATTCAAAACTAGTTATTTTTTACTTGAGATTCATTAGCTTTTCTACCATCGAGTTTTATAATATAAATTAAGGAACAGAGAATAACTGCTTGTTCCTAGTTAGAATCAGAAAAACTGACATTTATATCTGTATAAAGTTTAGCACCTAGGCAAAATAAAGACAAGTTTTCATTCCAAAAACCTGTGCTAAGTATATGTTTATAACATGCTTTTCTCTCAAGATCTTAAGCTTTGTGTAGAGGTAATTCCTTTAAACTGCACGTTGTTCTAATACATCTCAGCCTAAAATTAAGCTTTAACAAAGAAATTTGTAAAATTATATTTCAGGGAAAAATACTATTATGAGCAACATTAGAAAGGTAATATATTTTTTAAAATATTAAAATCATTTATAGCCTGGAATTTCTTAAATTCACAAATATGAGGTACTTTTAATAATGTAATATTTGACTTTTCATCTTATACCTTAGAAACCCAAAAGTATAGTGATGTAATTACTACACGCTCTTATCCTATAGTCTCTATATCCCCACAGTTTTCTCTTATAAAACACAAGAAAGTGAAAATTGTGAAAAACATATTTTGTAAGCAGTATCTACTTGAGGTTATGCTTATCCTTGGAAATTATGCTTATAACCTCCATAGGCTTTATGTTGTTGCTCTTCCTAAATTGAGTAACATTTCACATATGGAAGATTCTAGCAGGCCAAATCCTGTTTAAAAATATTTTTCTCATCAGAAGAATGGAAACAATAGCAAATAAATACATTAAACAAATAGCTCTCTCCTCTCATATAACATGCATTTCTTTTCTTCCTTATAGGTACCAGAGGTTTGAAAAGGCATTTCTCCTAGCTGTTGACATTGGTGCTCGAGACCTGTTTATGGTGAGTCATTGCCAGAGATGACTTTGTGCCCTCAGTTCTAAGGCTGAGGAAGTTGTCAGCTTTTATGACAATTAAAAGGGATTAGTGTCATTTGTAGACTTAGACACATTGAGAAAGCATTATTCCATCTTGGCTTGCAGCTTTGCCTTCATGAAACTGGTCAATAGCCATCTAGTGTCTTTTGACTTGTTGACATTTTCCTTGCTGGGCCTAAAGGATCTTTTGCGTTTTCTAAGAATTTATAATTTGTGAACTTTTTTCATGTACCTTGATGTGAGGGAATGACACCTTTCTATCTAATAAGCTTAAATGTCTTTCTAATCCATTCTCTGAAAAAGTAAAATACAGAAACCAAAACATAAGACAAACATGTCCCATAGATCTTGAACATGTTCAGTTTGTTGCTTAGCTTTTAGTGAGAAGTAATAAATTATGAATGTTCTCACATGTATTTTTAATATTTATTTCTTTTTACAATACTGGGGATTAAACATAGGGCCTTCACGCTGAGCTGCATCCCAACCCCTCCCCACATACACACTTTATTTTTAATTTTGAAACAGGGTCTCACTAAGTCACTAGTTTTCCCAGGCTGGGCTTCAACTTGTGGTCCTCCTGCTTCAGGCTCCTAGAGTGATCATATGTTTTTTGATTTTTGTTTTTTGGTTTTTTTTTTGGTATCTGGAATCAAATTCACGACCTTGTGTTTGCCAGACAGGTGCTGTGCTGCTGAGCTATATCCCCAGCACGATCATATGTATTTTTAAAGTAACCATAGATCAGTGGGAATTTAAGAGGTTATAAAATTCACATATACTCTAGTTCTTCCATTTATTAGCTACAGAACAGTAAAATAGACCAGTTCTTTATAGATCCTTGCACCTGTATCAATCAGGTTCTTGTTTTTAGATCTTCTACCACAGTAAGGTCAGATGAGCAAAGGTAAGGTCCATTCCTGGTTTTCCAGTATATTGTGCCCCATTGTGGTTTGTTATCAAGGAAACAGTGGAGAAGAATCTTCTTGAAAGCAAGAACTTCTGTAAGGCCCTTTTACCTGAACCTTTTCACAGAAAGAAGACATTTTGTAATTTAAATTAAGCCTTCATGTTTTGGATACCAGCGTATATCCATCACATTAGGTCATTTGTTTTTGGATTGTGTTTGATATTTAAATTCTAAGTTTATATCATTCATTTGAATTTTACTTTCATTGATCATGAAAAAGTATTTCTAATTACTTTCAAAAGTATGAACATTTTATTGTTTGCCATCTATATTTTTCTGTGTCTAATCAAGCAGACAGTATATTTCAGGGTTTCATTTTCAACAAAAATCTAGACATGCAGACATCACAATGTCAAGAATTTAATAACACTTTTTAGATTTTCTAATCCCATTAAATTTCCCTCCTATCTCTGCTTTCTCACCCCTGCTGCTTGCTTACCCTAAAAGGGTAAATTTTCTTTATGTTTTTTATTTTTTGTGTACAGTCCTAGTGTTTTTTCTAGACAAGAAGTTGAGTTTTATATTGTATTACATATTGCTCTGTGATTCTGCTTTAATTATTAATTAAAAAACGTAATCATCAAAGCCATCTTCTAAACTTTATTTCAAATCACATCTGTTTTAGTACTTAGTCTCAGGTTAGCATAGTACCATTGTAAAGTCTCCATGTTAGCTCAAATCTTATTCTGAATAGACTTTCTACTAACTCTAACACATACAGATTTTTACATATAAAAGATAAAAACCTAAAATAAGAAAAGGAAAGATCGTTTTAATTTCCTTTTTATTTATACAAGTACAGTCATTTTATTCAGAATGCTGCATCTTTATTCATCACATAAAACTTTGCTCATAGCCCAAAATCTGCTTTAAGGAAATTCAAAGTACAGCATTGAAGCTTTAGAGTTCAGTTTTATTTTTTTAATTTTTTTATTTTTTGGTACTGGGAATCGAACTCAGGACCTTGCACTTGCCAGGCAGGTGCCATGCCACTGAACTATACCCCCAGCCCCTAGAGTTCAGTTTTAAATTTGTGAACCTACTACATCCATTTGAGGCTCCATCTATAAGAATTTATTGTGCTTTCTAATTGATTCTTACTATTTAAATCCATCTAGCCAGAAGTTTATAGCCTATATACTAAGAAATCTTATTCTCTTATAGATAAAATGATATAAAATAGATTACACTTAATTACAAGTTATTTCTACATTAAAGATATCTCTTTCTAAAAGACTAAAGTGATCACAAAAACATCAGTTAACTTGAAAATGGTGCTTTTTGCCTTAGCATCTATTAGTGGTAAAGAGATATAAGACATACAACGTGACAAGAAAGTTGATACGGCTAGAAAGCAGAGAGCTGAGACTAGAGAAGCCTTACGTGCCACATAAAGGAGTTAGAATTTAACTCAAAGGCTATGGGAAGCTGATAGAAGGTTTTAAATAGAGGAGTACTATCATAGTTTTGACCAGAGATCTTCAAACTTTTTCTGTAAAGGACCAGGTAACAATTTTAGACTTTACAAGGCATACAGTTTCTATTGCAGATACCCAACATTGCCAGTATAAAGCAAGAGCAGCCATCAGGAATACATACACAAATAATTTTGGCTGTTGCAGTAAAATTCCATTTCCACATTCTGAAATTTGAATATGAAAATTTCGCAGTGTCACATAATACAACTCTTGTGATGAGTTTTTTCAGTGATTTAAAACCAAAAAAACAAACATCCTTAAATTCAGTCAAACTATGATGGGCCATTGTTTGCTGATTCCTTGTCTAGGGAATGATCACTTAAACTGCAAAGTAAAGAATAAACAGAAGAGACAAGGCTCTTAGGTAAAAGTATCAAAGTAGATAAAGAGGTGAGTCCTTTCAGGCCAATTGCTGCAGGTCCAGCACCTTCCTATCTACTCTTTTTTTAAGTATCCAAGGCACATTGATTCAATTCCAGGTGTCCTCAGTTATTAGTTGTATGATTTTTGTATAATTTGTCCGACTCCATTTGCCTCCATTTTATCACCTATAAATTGGTAACAATGATGCATAAATCATTTTTTTTTATCAAATAGGTTAAAAGATGTGAAGTAGTTTGACATATTGTACTGATTTAGTAACTAGAGTTTCTAGTGTATATTTCATATTTTTCAAATGTTTATATAGTATTTCATTTTATATACTATATATTTTATCAGATTAACAATGTTGGACTTTAGATAACTATTGAGATTTGGATGTTTTAAAATTTAGTCTTGGGGCCGGTGAGATGGCTCAGCGGCATAAGCGCCTGCCTTGCAAGCGCGAGGGCCCGAGTTCGACTCCCGGATCCCACATACGAAAAAGGGGCCGGTGATATCGCTCAGTGGTACGGGCGCCTGTTGGCACACGAGGTCCTGAGGTCGACCCCCCAGGACCCACAAAAAAAAAAAAAAAAAATTTAGTCTTTACCTGAGAGCTGGGAATTGAATCGAGGCAGCCTGATTTTAGAATCTATGTTCTTAACCACTATGATATGTCACCTAGAAATCATATGCATATATATTAATTTATTATACAATAAAGGTAGCATTTCAAATCACTGGAGAAAAGTTTTGATAAATTTTAATCCAACAGGCTTGCCATTTGCACCATAAGCTATACAAAGGACTGATATATCTAATATACAAAATTCATAACCAATAAGAAATAAAATACCTTTAACTCCTCTTCCCCTCTGTACTTACAAAAAGGGAGGGTAGGGGAATGGGAAAAAAAAAAGAATCAAGTTATATCATGTACAGGTACAAATTCCCTATAATGAATGTGATCATTGTGTATGCCTAAAATGTATCAATAAACTTAATTAAAAAAATAAAGAAATAAAATACCCCAAATAAAAACTAGCAAAAGTAACACTCAGGCAGTTCACACAAAAAAAACCCATAAATTACCAATAAATACACAGAAAAATGTTTGATCTCACTGTTAGTGAAATAATACCTTGTACTAAAATACCTAGAAACAAGTGATGTGAAGCAGTGAGCGGGAGTCTGTATTCGTGAGCTTTTCTCGGGACTTTTGTCAAAAATCATGTGATCTTGTTAAAATCGTGTATGGGAGAGTTTTACCTGTGGACTTTTTATTCTATATCATTGATCTGTACATCTTTCTTTCTGCTATTTGTTTACAATACATTTGTAGTAATTTTTGAAATTAGAAATTAGTGTGAGTTCTCCAATTTTGTTCTGGTGTTTCAAGACAGTTTTATCTGGAACCCCTTGGGATCATATTAATTTTAGGATGAATTTTTCTATTTCTATAACAGTCATTGAGATTTTGATAGTACTGCATTGAAACTGTTAATTGCTTTGTATAGTATCCACATCGTAAAAGTATTAAATCTTCTGTTCTATGAACATGGGCTGTCTTTTCACTTATGTATGTCTTCTTTAAATTTCTTTCATTAATGTTTCATCATAAAAGTCTTTCACTTTCATAGGAAAGTTAATTCCTAAGTATTTTATTCTTTTTGAGCTATTGTAAATGGAATTGTTCTCACAGTTTCCTTTCAGATTGTTCATTGTTACTACAGTAATACCTTGGTTCACAAACACTTCTGTTCCCAAACAATTCAGTTCTCAAACAAAAGCATTTGACAGAATTTTGCTTCTATTCACAAACTCCACATTGGGCGAAAAACACAACCACAGCCATCTTCCACACATAAAATAAACGTGCCCATCTTCCCCAAAATTGTAAAACAAATTAAGTTTGTGAACTGAGGTACTACGGTATATGGAAATACAACTGATTTTTGTGTGTTAATTTTGTTTTCTGATATTTTGCCAGAAATACATTTACTGCTTGAAACATTTTACCCTTGTGGGCTCTTTAGTGGTTTTACATGTAAGATCAGATTATCTGCAAACAGATAGTTTTACATCTTTCCTTACAACTTGGATGCCTTTTATTTTTCTTGCCTAATTGTTCTGGACAGACCTTCCAGTACTATGTTGAACAGAAGTCTTAAAAGCAGATGCGCTTGCCTTCTCTCTGATGTTAGAGGAAAAGCTTCCTGTCTTCTAATATGGATTTTTTTACATACAGCTTGTGTTATGTTCAGGTAGTTTTTTCTCATGCTAGTTTGTTGAGTGTTTTGTCATGAATAGCTGATGATTTTTTCAAATATTTGTTCTAACTTGAAAGAATGTGGGTTTTTCTCCTTCATTCTGTTCATGTTGAACATTATATGGATCAATTTTCATATGTTGAACTACCTTCACATTCTAGGGATAAATACCACTTTTATTTATTTTTCATTTTTATTAGAACATGTTTGTAGTATATAATATTTACATTTCTTGTGTGGAGTTGGTACATGTACATAACACATCTCAATTCCTTTTTTCATCCTCTTTCTGTGCCTTCCCTCTGCCCTCCCTCCATCTCTTAATCCCCCTTCCATTTGAAAAAGATCTATTTCCCTACTTCCTATTACCTATCTTTTGTTTTGCTTTTTATTTATAATTTGGGTTTCTCATGTAAGAGAAACCATGTAATATTTAAAATTCTGTGTCTCATTTATTTTATTTAACATTGTGGTCTCAAAGTGTAACCATCTTCCAACAAATGACTCAAGTTTATCTTTATGGCAGAATACTACTCCACTATGTGTAAATATCACATTTTATATTCATTCATCTGCTGATGGACATATAGGCTGCTCCCAAAATTTAAATATTATGAATTGTGCTGTTATAAACCTAAGTATCCATCTATGTAAATCCCACTTCTAATATGCTACAGAATTCAGTTTACTAGTATTGAGGAATTTTATATCAATGTTGAGATGAGCAAGTGGTCTGTAGTTTTCTTTTAGAATTTTTTGTCTGGTTTTGGTATTAATACAATGCTGACCTTATTTTTTGGAATAGTTTGAGAAGGATTAGTATTGGTTTTTTTTGGTTTTTGTTTTGTTTTGTTTTGTTTTGTTTCTAAGTGATTGGTGTAATTTACCGGTGAAGCTGTCAGTTACAAGGCTTTTGTTTATAAGATAGTTTATTACTGATTTAATCTCTTTACTATTTACATGTATATCAAGATTCTTTTTTCTCTGTGACTTAGTCTTGTTTCTAGAAATTCATTCATTTAGGTTATCCAATTTGTTGGCATATAGTTATTCATAGCACTCTCAGAATCGTTTTTATTTCTGTAGGATTAATTGTAATGTCTTCACTTTTCTTATTTTAGTCTCCTTTTTTTCTTGTATAATTTATTGATTTAAGTGATTTTTAAAGTTAAGCAGCATTTAGTATCATTGATTTTCTATTTTGTTTATTGGTGTCTTTCTTTAGCTCTGCCAGTTGTTTATTAGACTGGCTGATCCTTTGTTTCATTAGGATCACTATCAGTTTAGTTATATCTTCTTTGAAATCATGAAGCACCTTATTGATTTGTTTTGTTACCTCCATTGATAACCTTTCAGATGTTTCTGCTGTGTGCTTTTGATTTCCTCCCCCATGATATCCCCTGGACTGGCTTTGGGGGAGTTGGGAGTTTTGGGAGGTATTTTGTTGCCTTGCCATCTCATGTTTCTGTTTTTGTTTGTTTTCTGTGCTGACGTTTGCCGGTTAATTATAATGGGTAGGTTTGTTGGTAGTATGGAGACCTCTTTAGTTAATGTCTACTTTTCAAAGATAACCTTTAGGTGTGGCTAACCATTGGCCTTAGCCTCTGTCCCAGAATCCAACCATCTCTTTATTTGGAAGGGGAGGTTCTAGCTTATTTGACCCAGTACCCAATTCTTTGGATATGGGCCATAGTATTGTTTATGATCCCCAAGCAATCTTAATATTGGCATACAGAGAAAACCAACTGATAACAACATTGACACCTTGGATATAGTAATAAAATCAGCAACAATAGCATCAAATGCAAGCTGGATATTGCCAAACCTAAGAACCAATAATATACCACCCTTAACCATAGAAAAGAGATCTATGATGATAGTATAAACACTAAGACAAGCCAGCTATTGACCTATAGTAAATAGCTACTAAATCAAACACCTTTACTTACACTAACAATAGAACAATGTTCAACTGTAGCAAGATATAGTTAAATAATTATCTATAGATTCTTAAAGCTTGATGCTTATACTAGTAAGGATAGATGTCTCAGAGAATGGAAGCATGAAAATGGTAGAATTTGAAAAATTAAGCAATGGAAGATGAGGAGAAGATGATGATATAAGTGAAATAAAGTATCCTATTAAGGAATAAAAGGAAATTAATAGTATTGGATAAAGGTATCAGAAAAAAACCAACAAGGAAAAGGAAAAATAACTGACAAGGAAGAAGAGAAATAAGAAATGAATAGTGAACTACATGGAGAAGTAAAGGAACAAACTAAAAGAGTGAGAGTGAGAAAAGAAGAGAAAGAGAAGATAGAGAACCAAATCAAAGATAATAATAAAAAAGGGAAAAAGAAATAGATAAAATTCCAAACACTACCAAAAAAAGAAAAAAGAAAAAATAGAGAAGAAAACATAGGTTAAAAGAAAAAAATTCCTCTGTATTCCCAAATGCGTGGTTTCCTTCAAGCACCCACAGTCTTTGGAATCCAGCAAGTCGAATTCCTCTCTGCTGTGCTTCATAACCTGTGCATTCATGAGGTGACCCCGACGCTCAAGAGGTTCCCGTCTGTAAACCCCAGGCCATGGCTTGTGACCTTGTTGGACTTCTTGCACAGTTTTTTGCAAGACAGGTCTGGTGGTAATGACTTTCTTCTGCTTTTACCTGGGAATGTCTTAATTTCTCCTTCATTTTTGAAGGACAATTTTGCCAGATACAGGTTTCTTTGGTGACAGTTTTTTGTTGTGGTTGTTGTTACTTTGGGGTTTGTTTGTTAATTTTTAGCATTTTAAATATATCAGCCCTCTGCCTTCTGGCCTCCAAAGATTCTGATCAGAAATCTGATAATCTTATTCAGGGCCCATTGTATGTGACAAATCACTTTTCTCTCTTTGGCCTTTTGAAATTCCGATTATATTGTGTCTCCACTTAGGCTTCAGTTCATCATGGAACTCATTTAACGTCTTCAGTGTTTATGTCTTCCATCAAATTTGGGAAGATTTCAGCCATTATTTCTTCAGATATTTTTTTCTGGCTCTTTGTCTTCTCGGATTCCCATAGTGTACATGCTTGTCCATTTGATGTTGTCCCACAGATCTCTTAGTCTCTATTCACTTTTCCTTAGTCTTCTTTGTGTTTCTTTAGGTTGATAATTTCTATTGTCCTGTTTTCAGGTTTGCTAATTCTTTCTTCTGCCTCCTCAAATCTGACTTTGATACTTTCCAGTGAGTTTTGTACTTTACAGAATTTTTTTTTGGTTTGCTTTCAGGTTTTCGATCACATTATTGATATTTCTATTTTGTTCATTCATAATTTCCTGGACTTTTCCCATTTCTTTCTTTAGTTCTTTGAGCATATTTAACAACTTCATGACAGGGCCATGATTCACATGTCTTGCTGCCAGGAGGCTCTGATTTGTATTCAGTCATTCCCAGCAGCTTAAACCACTGGTGGCACATGTACCTGTTGGGTGGCTTGTACTGCTTCTCAGGGGGTCTTTGATTACAACAATGCAAAAAAAGGTGTTGATTTAGCAGACCAGATGTCATCATATTGAAGTTTCTTAAGGAAAACATTAAAATGGTATAAAAATGTTAAGACAACTAATTTATGGTATACTGGTTGTAAATGTATATTATATACACTAGCAATGGGGTATTTGTAAGATTTCCATGTTAAAATTCAGAGAATTAATCATTGATAAACTATTCCTAAATACAAATTTCTTTTCATTTAGTGAAATAACTAAATTTGTTGATTATTGTAATAATTTTTAATTGGTATGGAATAGTGTTAATATTTATATTTGTGCAGTAATTATTCAAGTTAAAGCAACTATCTACATCTGGTACATTTTTTTTTTTTTTTAATTTTATTTTAAAGAGAAGAAAAAACAAAACAAATCAAAAGAAGAACAAATTTTCAAAACAACATAATAGGAGGGTAAGAATGGTTAATACATTGCGTATTACTATCTTTAAGTTAGTTATTCAGGACACCAGACATTAGCATTTAATTATCCAAACATTATTGGCACAAACCTTACTCTTCAATGAACTAAGTAAAAATCGTAGTGTATCTATCTTAACCATCTTATATATATATATACAATTTTTTTTCCCTTTCCCTTCTTTCTTTTCCTTATTCCAGTCTCTCTTTCCTTTTGACCAGTTTCTTTTTGATTCACCATGTCTATTGTACATTTTGGATCTTATATACTCTTTCAGTTTCTCATACTAGAGAGACAATACGATGCTTACACATGTGCTTCTGGTTTATTTCACTTATGAGTATTTTCTCGAGTTGCATCCATTTACCTATAAAAGTCTCCAGTTTATCCTTCTTAATGGCTGAATAGTACTCCATTGTATAAAAATACCACATCTTTCTTATCCATTCCTCAGTTGATGGGCATTTGGGTTGTTTCCAAGATCTGGCTATTACAAATTGTGCTGCTATAAACATGGGTGCACATATATCGCTGTGGTATGATGTTTTTAATTCTTCTGGGAAGATGCCCAGAAGGGGAATAGCTGGGTCAAATGGGACCTCCAACCCTAGCTTTTTGAGGATTGTCCACACTGACTTCCACAGTGGCTGTACCAGTCGACACTCCCACCAACAGTGGAGAAGGGTTCCTTTTTCCCCACAGCCCCTCCAGCATTTGTTATTAGTTGATTTCTTTATAGTAGCCATTCTTTCTGGGGTGAGATGGTATCTCAGTGTTGTTTTAATTTGCATCTCTCGAATGACTAGTGATGTTGCACATTTTTTTGTATATTTATTTGCCATTAGTATTTCTTCATCTGAGAAATGTGTATTCATCTCAGATGCCCATTTTTGGAGTGGGTCTTTAAATTTGGGAGGTCTGATTTTTTTGAGTTCTTTATATGTTCTCGATAGTATACATCTGGTACATTTATAGACTTTTTATTAATTTTATTAGTGAAAAGATGGATAAAAGTGATTAGATCCATTTGTACAAGCTGCCCAGTGGGACAGTCATGCATGTACCATCAGGGGTTCAAGCTGGCAGAAATAAGAGAGTTGTTTTAATGTCTGTGTGTAGTAGATTTGCCTACAGGTCTTTTTTCCCTTTGAATGGGAAACAGAAACTTTTTTTTTCTCTGTTTGCCATGTGATACTTTTTGTTGAAAACTGGACATTTGAATCTAATAATGTGATAACTCTGGGAATCAGATCCTCCCTTTCCCTCAGGGTTTACTATACTTTGTTATAGGTTTGAGCTTTTAAAAATTTGTTTTAGGCTGTGTACCAAAGATCATACTGGGGTGTAAACTTGGCTCCTCTGCAGCCAATTATGGACTGAAACTTCTACAAACTGTGAGCCAAATAAATCTTTTTCCCTTTAACTTTGACTGTCTGGCATTTTGTCTCAGCAACAAAGTCTAAGATAGTAACACTTTTTAAGTGTCTAAGCTACTGTCCTTTAGAAAAAGATTCATTTATTAATGGTCTCTATAGTTAAATGTTGTTTTCTACTAAGGCCTTAGAAAAGAGGAGTGATGATATAATTAATACTGACTAAATTGCTTTAACATATTACTGGTAAAATAAGGGGGCTCCTTTACTTCTAGCTAATGGGTAAATTAGTTTTAGACTTGTCCTCCCAATGTAAACTAGTATAAGATGGGCAAAATACATGAAATACCTCTGTTTAAGCATTGAACAGTAAACAGTGCACAGTGAGGACTGTAGGCCTCAAAAAAATTGGAAAATACCCAGATGATCTCCATATACAATTTACAGAACAGAGACCAGTGATGTCACTCAGCTAAAATGCCAGAGACCAGTGTTTATAATTCAGGAATGATGAGGATCTAGAATCTATGAGTCAAGATATTAGCATGGAGAAATCTGTGTGAAGCAGAAAGACCAAGGAGCCTGTGTGATGGTCTCCTTTGAGTCCTTGATGGAGGGCTAAACTGCAGGTAGTCAGTGCCCAGCAAAGAGCCACTGATGTAAGACTTAGAGCTGAATGGAGATGCTAGAGGTTTCGCAGTCCTGAGAAATGGTGCAATTCTAATTCAGTCAAATTGAAGCAACCTCACTATATATTTGTATGAAACCCCAGAAATGCTTTAAGAATAAGGGCCACATCCTAAGTCTGTGCACAAAACTGACATAGAGTTGCCTCTAAAAATTATATAAGCAAGTTTGACAGGATCAGAAGGATTCATCACTAATTTATCATCCTGAGAGAAGAAAACACCCTTTAAAGAAAGATATAAATTCAGAGTCCTTACAATGTTGTATCCACAGTGTCTAGTATATAATAATTCAATGCCAGGTGTATGAAATAGAAAATTATGATTTCTAATGAATATAAAATGAAACTAATAGTAACAGATCCTTATGAGATCCAGATGTTGAAATAGGCAAATAAGAGCTTTGGAGAATCTATTATAAAAATGCTCATAATTTCTAAAATTTTATGAAAGTTATTAACTCATACTAATTTTACACATTATTGAGTTTCTCTGTGACATTTCCATACATGCCCTCTCCTGTCTTCCCATTACTCCTGCATCCCATTCCTCTTCCCTGTTAAACCCTTTTCTAGTTTCAGGGCATCAATTTTTTTGTTGTTTGTTTCCACATATGAGAGAAAACATACTTGTCTTTCTGTGTTTCATTTCACTTAACATGGCCAGATGTGGTGGTGTAAGCCTGTAATCGTATAACTTGGGAGGCTGAGGCAGAAGGATCTCTGCGAGTTCCAGGCCAGGCTGATGTACATAGTGAGTTTAAGGCCAGCCTGAACTACATAGTGAGAGCCTGTCTCAAAAAAACAAAACAAAACAAAACAAAACTTATTTCACTTAACATGATTATCTCTGGTTCTATTTGTTTTCCTTCAAATGCTGTAATTTCATTCTTCATTATGGCTAAATACTATTCCATTGTATATTTATACCATATTTTCTTTGTCCTTTCATTTGTTAACAAGCACTTAGGCTGATTCCATATCTTAGTAGTTGTGAATATTGCCAAAAAAAAAAAAAACATGGGTATTTAGATATCTCTGTGTATTATACTGACCTCATTTCCTCAAGGTATGTACTCAGGAGTGGTATAGCTGTATCATATGGTAGTCCTATTTTTAGTTTTTTAAGGAACTTCTATGCTGATTTTTCAGTTTACATTCCCACCAATAGTGTATAAGGGTTCTTCTTTATCCTCATACTTTTTTTGATTGCTGTGGTGGATTAACTAATGGTCAACTTGTAACACCCAGCTGAACTGAATCAGCATGGTTCTGGGTGTGGAAGGCCCACCTGAGGATTGTTGCCAACAGCATAAAAGGAGAACTGGAAGAGGAAATGCTATGCTGTTGATTCTCCTGGAGAAATCTGTCATCCTGGTTTTCCTGATATTAATTCAGCTGTTCTCATCATCGGAGAAGCTCGGGTCCTTGCTGTTGCTGAGGATGGCTGCAGGTCTCTTCAGGGAAGCTCTGGTCCTTACTTTGAGTGTCTCTTCCTGGCTCCAGTGCAGATCTCTCAGCCTGCTGGCACAGATCCTTCATCCTTCTGGCACAGACTTTCTAACTTCCACCACTGACCTTTGGGCCTTCTCTGTGCAGATCCTCGATACAGACTTGCATAAGACATTGTCATGGGCTCTAGGCCTCCAGTGGGACTCGTGCAGGACATAGTCATGGGATCCATGCCCTCAGCTGGATTCTTTGGGTCTCTAGTGTGTGGACAGATCTTTTGTGCTCTTCTGCATTTGACTCTTTGGGTGAATATTATAAAATAATCCTATAGATTATGTGTCCTGTATTAAATCTATTCCCTTGTAAACCCTGACTACAACAATAGACATTCTGACTGGAGTTTTGGGTATTTTGTCTCAGCAACAAGAAAAGTAACTAAGACAGCCATTTATATTTCTTCTTTTGAGAAGTGTTCACTGAGATTTTAAAGGAAAAGATGAACATAATGATTGAACACATAGGGATTGTAAGGAGAAACATGGAAGCTATGCATTTAAAAAAGCCAAATATAAGTCTAAAAGTTCATTTCCAATTATGAGACAAATATATAATTGGAAATGAAAAATTTACTAGATAAGTTTAGCAGATCAAACACTGTATAATAAAGGGTTAGTGTACTTAAAAACAGATCAATAGAAATCATCCAATTTGAAGACAAGGAAGAAATACTACAAAAAGTGAACAGTCTCAGTGACTTGTGGAACAAAGTGAAATAATATTGGGGCTGAGGTGGAGGTCACTGACAGAGCCCTTGCTGAGCATGAACAAAGTCTTATATTCAATCTGCAACATTGCAAACATAAAATAGTAAAATAAAATATACAGAATTAGATCTTTATGAAGAATATCCAGGAATCTCAGTAAACTCCAAATATAAGTAAGCAGTACCAAGGTACTTCACATCATGGCACAGCATAGCCAGAATACCAAAAACTAATGAGGAAGAAAAAAATTTTTAAATACCTAGAAAACAAAATAAATAAAGAGACCAATTACCAATATGAATTACGTCTGACTTCAAGGCAGAAATGAGGCCAAAACGTAGTAGAAAATCTTTACCATACTGAAAAGAATTTTTAAAACTTTACATAAAATATGTCCAGTAAAAGTAATCCTTAAATCAGAATAAAGATACTTTTAAATAAATGAAAGATGAGAGAACTTAGCACCAGCATATATGTACTACAAAAACAATTAATAGAAATTTTTCAGGTAGAATAAAAATGAAGCCAGATAAAAACTAGTATCTACAGGAAAGAACAAAGAGCCGCCAATATGGCCAGCATGTGGACTAATATTAAGTCCTTTCATCTTAAAATTTTTTTCAAAAACTAATCACCACAAGAAAATTATAAATATTTGAAATTGTTATGTTTACTCTGATTTAATGTATGTACAAGTTTGTGTGTCAGTTTTTAAAAATGACTAGTTTTTAAGGATCTACATTTTAAAAATAAATATTTAAAACAAAAATAAAAATACATTTTTATATTTATAACATATATAGACATGAAATGAATGACAGTGACATCACAGAAGAGGGCAAATGGAAATATACTGTTTTATTAAAGTTTGTATCTTTTTCTTGAAGTGATACAATACTATTTCTGAGTAGTCTGTGATAAGTTAAAATTGCATAATATAGTGCCTACAGGGTTTTCTAAAAAATTTAATAAATATACAGCTTTAAAAAAATCAGTAGAGGGCTGGTGAGATGGCTCAGCAGCTTAAGCGCCTGCCCGGCAAGCGCGAGGGCCCGAGTTCGACTCCCGGAACCCACATACGAAAAAGGGGCTGGTGATATCGCTCAGCGGCACGGGCGCCTGCTGGCGTGCGAGGTCCTGAGGTCGACCCCCCGGTACCCACAAAAAAAAAAAAAAAAAAAAAATCAGTAGAGGAAATTTAAAGACACTTTTAAGAATATTTAATCCAAACGAAGGCAGGAAAGGAGGACAAATAGAAAGATGGTATCCCGGGCCGGTGAGATGGCTCAGCGGCGTAAGCGCCTGCGTTGCAAGCGCGAGGGCCCGAGTTCGACTCCCGGAACCCACATACGAAAAAGGGGCCGGTGATATCGCTCAGTGGCACGGGTGCCTGTTGGCGCGCGAGGTCCTGAGGTCGTCCCCCTGGTACCCACAAAAAAAAAAAAAAAAAGAAAGATGGTATCCCTAAGCCCAGACATAAAAATAAATTCCAGTTGACTGGACACTATAATTAAAAAGTAGACATTATTTTTTTTAAATCAGAAAATGTCACACTAGTTAAAAAGCAAGACCTAAGTATATAAGGGCACCACTTCAATGTTATGACTCAAATAGACTGAAAGGAAAAATATGTTAAAAAGATAATAATCATGCAAAGAACAAGACAAAGCAGATTTTAAAATAAAGTATTACCAGAGATAAAGAGAGACATTTATAGTGATAAGTTCAGCAGAAAGACATACTACTACTAAATGTTTATGTGCAAGATAGATGAGTTTCGCATACATGAAGTAAAAGCTAACAAACTATAAAAAAGTAGACAAATGTAATAATTCATAGAACAAGTCATCAAAAATTATGAATATATAAAATGCATCAACCAACCTGACCTATATCCAACTACAGAATATACATTTTTTTTTTTTTTTTTTTTTTTTTTTTGTGGGTACCGGGGGGACGACCTCAGGACCTCGCGCACCAACAGGCACCCGTGCCGCTGAGCGATATCACCGGCCCCTTTTTCGTATGTGGGTTCCGGGAGTCGAACTCGGGCCTTCGCGCTTGCAAGGCAGGCGCTTAAACTGCTGAGCCGTCTCACCGGCCCCAGAATATACATTTTTTTCAAATGGTATTCTCTTCAAAATGTTAAGTAGTCACCAAATATAAACTGTACATTGGTCAATAAAATAAAACTCAATGCACTCTAAAACATTGAATGTTATACCAAAGGGATTAAACTACAAGTCAATAAAATTTAAATATCTATGAAGTTCACAAATATTTGTAAATTAGTCATTCCCTAAAAATCTTATGGGCTAAAGAAGAAATCATTAGAGAAATTAGAAAATATTTTGAGTAAATTTTAATGAGAATACAATATATCAAAATGTGAGATGATTATAAAACATAGAATAACCGTCCCTACTGACTCAAATCAGTAAACAGATGAATAAAGCCAACTAATAGATGTAAAAATAATGACAGAATTAGAAAAACACAATTTAGCAAACATCATAGTCATAATTGAATTAGGCAAAAGTACTAATGTGAGGCCGTTGAGATAGCTCAGCGGCACAAGCGCCTGCCTGGCAAGCACAAGGTCCTGAGTTTGACTCCCAGTACCCACATAAAGAAAAAAAGGGCCGGTGATATCGCTCAGTGGCATAAGCACCTGCTGGCAAGCACAAGGTCCTGAGTTCGACTCCTGGTACCCACATAAAAAAAAAGTACTAATTTGGATGCTGTAACAAGTGAGAGAAAGTTTCCTAAGAAATAAGATACATAGTCTCAAAATACTTCTCCACAAGTTGTGTATTATTTATAGAGGGAAAGGGAATAATTGTAGTGGAGAAGGCAGGCAGATACCACATTAATCAAATAATAAAAAGGCTACTATCAATAATGGAACAAATCAAAATTGTTCCACTTTATGCATTAATTGCCACTTTATGCATTAGAGTAAGAATACCAGATCCCTTCTGTGACAGTTCTACAAAAAAGTTCATAACCTGGGTCTAAACATGAGGAAGTATCCCTTGAGTCCAAATTGATGGATAGTCTAATAAGTAGCCTGTACTTTAAAAAAAAGCCAAGTTCATATAAGAGAAAAGAAAACCAAAGAACTTATAAAGTAGACTAACAAAACATAACTAAGTGCATCAAGAAATGAATCTTTGTGTTATCAAAAAAAGACAAAACTTCAGTGGTTAGGTGAGAGTAATATTACAAATGTTAATTTCATTATATTGATGGTTTGATTATAGTTTTGTAATAAATAAATACTTAAATATTGAAAGGTGTGTTGGCACCTTAATCTTAAATGGTTCCGAAAAAAATGATCTTTTGTATTATATTTGGGCCTTTCCTGAAAATTTGAGATTATTTTAAAAATATAAATTGTCACTCATTTTCACAGGTCTAAGCTCCTGACAGTCCATGCTTTCTGTAGTCCAGGTAGAGCTGTGTGGTTTGGAAGTTTATTGCTTTGGCCACGGAAATGCTACTTTAATTCTTTGTCTTTAGGATATTATTCTGTTTCTGAAAATTCAGGTAATTCTCCAACCTAATTATTACTGTAGCCTAAAAGCTACTCATTTTGCTTTATTCGTTGTGGCATAAAAGCCACCTGATTGTTTCTTTGGTCCCATGTTGGAGGGCATGAGGATGAGTATGCTCTCTTAACATTCTCCTGTTGGCATGTCTCACTACCTTGGCCATTGGCACAGGGCCAGTTGGAATGTCAACTGTGCCATCTGATAATGCTATAAAAAGACCTATAGCTGCTGCTCTCCAGCCATCTGTGCCTTCCCTTGGCATGATACTATTGGGGTAGTTTGTCTTTCATTGGCATGGTTTTTGTAGGGTGGCTTACATCTGTTACTCCTAGGCACTTGCTTGGTGATCAAGTTGACATAGAATTACTTCTTTGGCACTGTTTTTATACAGAGGAGTTTTATACCTGCTAATTTCTAAAACTAGACTTACCATTTATTACAAAATTAAAATTACAATTTTAAAAATCATGAATATGCACCTTGTGGATTATATTTATCAAACCTAGCTTAGACTTTCAAGTTTAAATTCTCCAAATCAGAAGTCTACATTTGGAAGAAATAACTAATAAATGAAACATATCTCTTTTGTTTTAAGATAATAGATTGAGTGTACATATTAATCTGTCCCTCTTGTACCTGATCTTTAGAAATGATGGAAGATAAGTGTGTATTTTTAAAATTTATAACTGGAATTCAAAACAGGAGTATTTGGTCGACCACAGGTTGTGAGAATCCACTAAAAACTAAGCCAGACAAAATGATATTGAAGAAAGAAGGCAGATAATATAAAAGATAAAATATAAAGAACAGAAGATTGCTAACAAAGTTGGAGAATCACCAAAAGTTCTCCATGCCCTGAGGAATGGGAAAGTGTCCCTGGGCAAGCAAGGAAAGAACTTGGGGTGCTACAACAGAACAGCAGGCTGAGCGGAGAAAAGCCACAGTACGTAGACTGGTTAAACTCTAGGTGTTCTTAGAAAATAATTTGAGTATGTTAAGAATTTAATGATATTCAGTATAAGAACAGAAATGGATAGTGCTATGGAGTGAATTATGTCATTTTCCTCTGCCAAATTCACTGTGAAAGCCCTTACTCCCAATGTGGCTACCTTTGGAGGTAGAACCTTTCAGGAGGTAATTAAGGTTAAATAAGGCCTTTGGGAGTGAGTTCTTAATCCAGAATGCTTGGTGTCAGTATAAGTAGAAGAGACACTAAGGTTGTATGTGCACAGAAGAAAGGCCATGTGAGGACACAAGAATGCCATCTGCAAGCCAAGAGAGGCCTCCGGAGAAACCAAACCTGCTGATAGTTTGATGTTGGACTTTCAGCTTCCAGGGCTATAAGAAAATAGTTTTATATTAAGCCACCCAGTTTTTGGTATTTTGTTATGGCAGCCTTAGCAGACTGAAAAAAAAAAAAAAAAAGAGGTATAACTTTAGAGTTGGTAAATAAGAAAAGCATTAGTTCCGTGTTTGGCTGCTTGGCTAATGTGCTCAAGGTCCTGGGTTCAGTCCCCAACACCACAAAACCAACAAACCAACAAAAACCCAATAAACACTTACCTTACAATTTTTGAGGGTTAGTAATCCAGGAAGCCTTCACTGGGTAATTCTGACTCAGGGTCTCATGAAATTGTACTCGGGATATTTGCTTCAGTCATATGAAAGTTTGAGGAAGAAGAATGTGCTTGTAGATGGTTCATTCACATGGCTTCTGGCTGGATGCCTCAGTTCCTTCTTACCTGTTCACAGGATATATCAGGTCCTCACTGTCTAGATCTAGATTTGCTTTGGTGTTCTTATAACATGGCAGCTAGCTTCCTACAGAGGAAGAGATCCAAGGGAGAAGAGGCAGAGAGGCAGCCACTTCAGCTTTCACTGCCTATTTTCAGAAGTTACATACCACAACTTCCACCATATTCTATTACTGAGAAACGAGTTACTAAAATTCAGTCTATATTCAGGGGATGGGGTAATAATGCACAACCTTTTGAAAAGAGGAACATCAAAGAATCTCTGGGTATATTTTACAAGTACTATACCCCATTTTTTCCCTCTTAATCTTTTTTCCTTCGGATATTTTGTCCAATAACTTGGCAGGGTCTATTTGCATATCTGTTATGTTTTGAATGTGTCTATCTAAAATCAGTATGTTGGAACTGAAACCCCCAAGGTGATCATATTAAGAGGTGAGGTCTTTGGTTGAAGTGATTAAATTATGAGAGATCCACCCTCTTGAATAAATTAATGCTTTATAAAAGAGGTTGAGGGGGATACCCTAATGTCCTTTTGCCTTTCTGTGTACTTCACTATTGTAACTACTGATGTGTAATTATTCCTACCAACTTATTTTGTATTTTCTTTCTTTCTTTCTTTTTTTTTTTTTTTTTTTGTGGGTACCGGGTGTCGACCTCAGGACCTTGTGCGCCAGCAGGCGCCCATGCCACTGAGCGATAGCACCGGCCCTTTTTTCTTATGTGGGTTCCGGGAGTCGAACTCGGGCCCTTGCACTTGCCAGACAGGCGCTTACGCCGCTGAGCCATCTCACTGGCCCATTATTTTGTATTTTCTAATTACCATAACTATTTTCTTTGTATCCTACTTGCTTTTTAAAAATTTATCAGGCCTGCATTGTATAGCCACAATCCTAAATGTTTATTGTTTTAAGCTGCCCAATTTGTAGGTAATTTTTTATGCAGCAATGGATTTTAAACTCAAACTTCAAGATACTTTAATATTATACTTGATAATAGGGGTGATCCATAAAGTAGATAGCATTATTCATTTAAACACATAGTTCCAAAATGTAATTCTGAAAAGGAAAGCTTTCATGGAAAAATAGTATTTTTTTCTATATTCTACGAACTTTATATTTTTTTATCAGTTACATAGAGGCCCCACCTCTAAATAGCTGGATTAGGTTTCCACCCTCTTAATACCTCACAACAGGGATTAAATTTCAACATGTGTTTCAAAGGGGACAAACCATGTTCAAACCACAAAAGTTATACATTCATAAAAAATAGCTTTGGAGTAATTGAACAAACATTCCCTTAGTATAATTATAAAAACTATAATATTTCTTTGCATTTCCTTTATTCTTAGATATACCCTACAAGAGATTTCACATCATATTTTAGAGTGACTTGCAGTCATTTTTTCAGGCCACCAGTATGATATACTATTCAGTCCATTTATATAATTTTGGTCTTTGATTTTTGAGAGCCACTTATTTTTATTTAATTTTACTTTATAACTGTGTAAAAAATGTCCATGATTCTTCAGTCAGATTGTATGAAAGGTACACTCAAGGCTAATTTCTGTCTGATTAATTCATACTATTCCTTCCTTTTTCTCCATTACAGTTACTTCTGTTTGCTTTTGATCTATTCTTCAACCATAGAAAATACACATAAATAAACATGCATAAATATCTAAAAACATGCACACAACAACATTTGTGCGGTTTAGTTTTTTATTAACACTTATTAATTATATACCAGTGATGATGAACCTTTGGGAGCTTTCAGTGATAACAACAGCTAGATGCGAACCGTGCATGCAAAGGATTTAGTTTGCGTGCTTCTTTTGGGACTCTAATCCTAAAACATATCCTCCTCACCAACCCTCACAGTCCATGGAAAAATTGTCTTACACAAAACTGGTTGCTGGTGCCAGAAATGTTGGGTACCCTTGGACTAATGGGTTTCATTGTGGCATATTCATATTTGCATACAACATATTTTGGTCCTACCCTCCTCTCATTACCTTCTCTTACATTCCCCTTAACCACCTACCTCTTCTCTAAGAATCTTCCCTGTACTTTCATTTAGACCAATTTTTTGTTTGTTTTACATATTCCACATATGAGAAAAATTTGCTATACTGTCTTTCTGAGTCTGGCTTATTTCACTTAACATGATGACCTCCAGTTCAACTTATTTTCCTGCAAGTGATATGATTTAATTCTTCTGTCTGAATAACACTCCATTGTATATTTACAGCATACCCTATTTTCTGTATCCATTCATCTGTGGTTGGGCACTAGGCTATTTCCGTAACTTGGCTATTGTGAACAGTACCCTGATAAACATGGGTATATAGGTAGCTCTACAGTATGCTGACTTTGATTCTTTTGGGTATATAGTAGGAGAGGTAAAACTGGCTCATATCACAGTTCTTATCTTAGTTTTTTGAGGAACTTACATACTGATTTCCATAGTGGGTGTACTGATTCCTACAGCAGTATATAAGGGTTCCTTGTCCCCCTGCATTGTGCCAACATTATTTTTATGTACTTAATAATAGGCATTCTGAATGGTGTCATATGGAATCTTAATATAGTTTTTATTCAGATTTTCCTGATCACATCGTGTGTGTGTGTGTGTGTGTGTGTTACTGGGGATTGAAAACAGGGTCTCATACATCCCAAGCAAATGCTTTACCACAGAGTTACAACACCAGCCCTTTCTATTTATTTTTTAAATTTCAGATCATTTGTCCACTTATTGGATTATTTACTCTTTTGGTATTAAATTGTTTGGCTTCTTTATATATTCTGAATATTAATCCTCTGTCAGAAGAATAATTTTTTCCCATTCTGTAGGCTGTCTCTTCGCTCTGTGGACTGTTTCCTTTGCTATGCAAAAGCTTTTAATTTGATGCAATCCCATTTGTCAATTCTTGCTATGATTTCTTAAGCTACTAGTATTCAATTCAGGAACTTGTTGCCTGTGTCTATATAGTTGAAGTGTTTCCCTTATGTTTTTGTCTAGTAGTTTCAAAGTTTCTGGCCTTATATTAAGGTCTTTGATACATTTTGAGTTGATTTTTTTGTACAGAATGAAAGATATGGGTCTAGTTTCAATCTTATAAACATGGATATCCAGTTCTCTCAGCACCATTGTTAAAGAGGCTGTTTTTTCCTCAAATATATGATTTTGGCCCCTTCATCGAGAATCAGACAGCTTTAGTTGTGTGGATATATTTCTGGGTTCTTCATTCTGTTCCATTGGTCTGCAATTTATGCCAATACCATGTTTCTGTTACAGTGTCTCTATCATATATTTTGTTATTGGTTATTTTAATGCCTCCAGCATTGCTCTGTGTTCAGAATTTCTTTGGCTACTCAAGGTCTTTGTTACCATATGAATTTTAGGATTGTTTTTCTAATTCTGTGAAGAATGTCATTGGTATTTTGATGGCAATTGCATTTAATCTGTAGGTTGCTTTCAGTAATATGAACATTTTAGCAATATTAATTCTTCCAATCCATGAACATGGGATGTCTTTCCATCTTATGTCTTCTTCAATTTCTTTATTCAGTGCTTTGTAACTTATGATAGTCTTTACCTTGCTTAGATTTATTCCTAGGTTTTTTTTTGTTGTTGTTGTTTTGTTTTTGAGGCATTGTCAATGGGACTGATTTCTTTCTCAATGAGTTCATCATTGCTGTATAGGAAAGCTACCAATTTTTCTATATTGACTTTGTATCCTGAAAATTTGCTGAATTTGTTTATCATTTCTAAGAGATTTTGGTGGACTTGAGGTTTCTCTAGGTATAGAATCAGGGATAATTTGACTTCCTTTTTTCCTGTTTATATCCTGTTTATTTCCTTCTCTTGCCTGATTGCTCTGGCTAAAGTTTCTAGTACTATAGTGTATAAAAGTGGTAGGAGTGGACACCCTTATCTTGTTCCCAATTTTAGAGGAAATGTTTTCAGTTTTTCCTCATTCAGTATGATGCTGATTATGGTTTTGGAATATATAGCCTTTATTATGTTGAAGTAAGATCACTTTATATCTAGTTTATTCTATCACAAAGGATGTTGAATATTTTTTTTTCAATATTAGTATATTTTTATTTGCAGCTCTTTCCTCATACCACTGTTATTTAAAAGACAAGTAAAAAAACCAATGCTTACAAGTCTGTGGTGATGGACACACAGCATACAAAATGTCATTCATGACGATAACAACGTAAGAGAAATGGAACTATAGAAATATTTTCTGTACTACTGAGAATAAATCATATTAGTTTGAACTAAATTGTTATAATTTAGTGTTAATTGTAATACTGGGACAACCGTAACAAGGCAGATAAATATAGAAGAAACAAGAAAGAATCAAAATGGTACACTAGAAAATATCTATCTTTCATAAAGGAGGTAATTATGGGGGAATTAGGGAGCAGCAGGATATGACAGAAAAAATACCAAAATGGCAGAAGTCCTTTCATATTAGTAATTATATTACATTTAAACAGGTTAAACTCCCCAGTCAAAAGGCAGTGAATGGCAGAATGGACAAGAAACATAAACACTAAATCTGCTGGAAGAGAGAATAGGCAGAACTCTTGAAGACATAGGTATAGGCAAAGATTTCATAAACAAAACCCCTATCACATGGGAATACAAAGAATCAACAACTTGGATCTCATCCTATTAAAAAGCTTCTGCACAGCAAAAGAAATCACCAACAGTGTGAAAAGACAACCCACAGAGTGGGAAAAAACTTTAGCCAGTTGGCCCTCAGACAAAGGACTTCTATCTAGAACATATGAAGAACTGAAAAAACTCAAACCCCCCAAATTTAAAGACCCAATCCAAAAATGGGCATCTGAGATGAATACACACTTCCCAGAGGAAGAAATACAAACAGCAAATAAATATATGAAAAAATGTTCATCATCATTGGTCATTCAAGAGATGCAAATTAAAACAATGCTCCAACTGCATTATACTCCAGAAAGAATGTCTATCATCAAGAAATCAACAAATAACAAATGCCAGAGGGGCTGTGAGGAAAAAGGGTTCCTTTTCCACTGTTGGTGGGAGTGTAGACTGGTGCAGCCACTGTGGAAATCAGTGTGTAGATTCCTCAAAAAACTAGGACTAGAGGTTCCATTTGACCCAGCTATTCTCCTTGGTATCTTACTGAAAGAAGTAAAAGCATCATACCACAGTGATATATACACACCCATGTTTATAGTGGCACAGTTTGTAATACCCAAATCTTGGAAACAGTCTAAATGTCCATCAACTGGTGAATGGGTAAAGATGATGTGGGTTTTTTTTATACAATGGAGTATTACTCTGCCATAAAGAAGGATAAGCTTGAGACATTTCTAGGTAAATGGATGCACCTTGAGACCATACTCTTTAAGTGAAATAAATCAGACACACATGTGTAAATACCACGTTGTTTCTCCAGTGTGAGAAACTTGAGAGTGTAATTAAGGGCCAAAATGTATAGTAGGTATTGTGAAACAGGAAGAAAATATGCAAATGGGGAGAGGAAAAGAAGGGAAGAGTAAAAAACAAATGAGAAAAGAAGGAAAAAAATGGAAACAAAGCTTTTGTAAAGGGAAGGGGAGGAGGGGTTGAAGTGAGGGTAGGGGAATGGGAAAAAAAAGAATCAAGTTATCATTTACAGGTACAAATTCTCTATGATGAATGTGATCATTATATATACCTAAAATGTACCAATAAAATTTGATTTTAAAAAAAGAATAAAAAAAAAAAAAACTAGGATTAGAGGTGTCGTTTGACCCAGGGATGTTGCATCTTAATCAAAGGCTTTTTCTACATCCATTGAGATGATTATGCAATTTCTATCTTTGATTCTGTTGAACCAAACTTGCATCCCTGAAATGAAACCAACTTGATCATGGTGTATAAGTTTTTAGTGTGATGTAAAATTTTGTGTTTTACTGAGGAGTTTTGCATCTGTGTTCAAGGATGTTCGTCTACTGTGTGTGTGTGGCCTTATCAAGTTTGGTAGCAGTGTACTACTGTCTTCGTAGAATGAATTCGGAAAGATTCCTTCCCTTCTACCTATGGAACAGTCTGAGGAGAACTGGTATTGGATTTTACAAAGTCTGGTACAATTCAGCAGTGAATCCATCCACTCCTAGGTTTTTCTTTGTTGGGAGATTTTATTTTTGCTTCAGTCTCATTGCCTGCTATTGACCTACTTAGGTTATTTTTATATCCTTTTGGTTCAGTTTTGGTAGGTCATATACACCTAGAAAATTTTCCATTTCTTCTAGATTTTTCATTTTAATTGTAGTTTTCTTAATTTTTCCTAATGATCTCCTGGGTTTTATCTGTCATAGTCTCCCCCTTTTCATCTTTATCTGAGTTCTCTTTTTCTCCCTCTCCCCTCTCTCTCTCCCTCTCTCTCTCTCTCTGTTAGTTTGACTGAAGGTTTGTCAGTTTCTTTTACCTTTCCAAAGAACCAACTCTTTGTTTCATTTGTCCTTTGTATTGTTGTTTAGTTTCTATTTCATTAATTTCTGCTCAGGTCTTTATCATTCCTTTCATTCTATTCATTTTGGGGTTGGGTGGTTCTTATTTTTCTATGGCTTTGAGGTGGATCATTAGGTTGTTTGAGATCTCTACTTTTCTAAAATGGGCATCTATAGCTATAAACTTTCCCCTTATAACTGGTTTTGCTGTATCCCATAGATTCTGGTAGCTTGCATTTCTATTTCCATCTGATTCTAGGAAGTTTTAGTTTCCCCCCAAATTTCTCCAGTGATCCACTGCTCATTAAGAAGTGTATTATTGTTCAGTCTGTATTTGTTTGTATATTTTCTGTGGTTCCTCTTGGTCTTGATTTCTGGTTTGTTCCATTATGGTCTGATAAGGTACATGAAATTATTTCTTGTGTGTGTGTGTGTGTGTGTGTGTGTGTGTGTGTGTGTGTGTGTATTTAAGATTTGCTTTATGGTGCAAATATTATCTACAGTAGAACCTTGGTTTATAAGCATAATTCACTCTGGAAACATGCTTGTAATCCAAAGCACCTGCATATGAAAACAAATTTCCTCATAAGAAATAATGGAAACTCAGATGATTCGCTCCACAACCCAAAAATACTTATATAAAATGATTATAATATAATACAGAATAATAAAGAAAATATAAAATATAAAGAAAAAAATAAATTCACCTGTGCTTACTTTTGAAAACCTTTGTGGCTGGTGTGAGGGAGACAAGAGAGGAAAGGTATTGTGTAGGACAACTTTTCACTATCACTAACAAAATCACTGCTATCTATTGGCTTGATGGAATTTTTTTTCTTTTTGTGCAACTTTAACAAGGAACCTATCCAATGACACTTGCTTTTGCCTACTTTTGAGGATTTTGTGAAAATGTGACAATGCATTGTTGTTAAACAGATTCATCACTCGCACTGCTACAGCCTTATCAGATGGTGGTTTTCTACAAAATTTTGTACTGTTTCCTACATTTTACACATCTCCTGAGGTGAGGGATTTCTCCACGTTTTTCTCCTCCTCTTCTGTAGACAAGATCTCCATAACTTCTTGCAGTTGAGAGATAATCACCCATAACATTGCAGCAATAGAGAGACAAACTGTTGGCTCAGTTGTGATCATGTGACATTTGATGTCACATACTACTCATATTGCAAACATGTCTTTTCTATCAAGTTAAAATTTATTAGAAATGTTTGCTCATCTTGTGGAACATTTGCAGAACAAGTTACTTACCATCCAAGGTTTTACTGTTGTATCAGTCAGTATTTTACTAGAGAAACTAATATAACACAAGATATACAAATGTATAAGAAATTACAAGATTGGCATATGATGGTCAGCCACAGAGTTAGACGAGGAAGTGTGCAGAGGGTGTCTGCACACTGGAGATGGAAGGTTTCAGTCCAAGGTCTGGAGTTCACTGCAGTGTCCCATGCAAGTCCATTTCAGGAGGCCGATGGGTCTGCGACGGAAGGCTGAAGAGTCTTTGCCGGAAAGCTAAAGGATCCGAGGCGGAAGCTGTAGAGTCTGTGCTAGAAGCCAGGAGATGACGTCCAAACTGAAGGCAAAGACTAGAACTCCTCTGAAGAACAGAAGCGAGTCCATCCTTCCCCTTTTAGACTATCCAGGTGACGAGCTGCCCTGGGGTGGGTACTCTAAACCCTAGGGTGTAGAATTGCTGAGCCGATTTAGTTAAGCTTCTAAACTTCTCAAATTGACACAATCAATCAACTATTACAACTGTATTTTGGAGAGTTTTGTGTGCTGAAGAAAAGAATGTGCATTCTGCAGCTGTTGAGTAAAATATTCTGTAGATATCTGTTAAATCCATTTGACCTACAGTATAATTTAACAGTATTTCTTTGTTGATATTTCTTATCTGGAAGATCAGTCTATTAGTGGTAGATCATTGTATCTTCTTGATGGATTATTCCCTTTATTAATATGCAGTTACCTTTTTTTGTCTCTTTGGACTAATTTTGGCTTGAAGCCTATTTTGTTGGGCATGCTTATAGCTATTCCTCCTTGCTTTCAGATCACATTTGATTGGGATATTATTCTCCTTCCTTTCACTTAAAGTATATATTTGTCTTTCCCAGTGAGGTGTTTCCTGCAGGCAGGAAATAGCTGGGTATTCTTTTTTAATCCAATCAACTAGTGTCCGTGTTTTAATTGGAGAATTCAAACCATTTTTATTCAGGGTTATTACTGAGAAGTATTACTAGTTCTTTTCATTTTATTGTTTTTCTTCTGGTTATTTTGAATTATCTTTGTTCATTTTTTCTCCAATATTCATTTTATATTTTTTTTTTTTGTGGGTTCCGGGGGGTCGACCTCAGGACCTCGCACGCCAGCAGGCGCCCGTGCCGCTGAGCGATATCACCGGCCCCTTTTTCATACGTGGGATCCAGGAGTCGAACTTGGGCCCTCGCGCTTGCCGGGCAGGCGCTTAAGCTGCTGAGCCATCTCACCGGCCCCTCATTTTATAGTTTTGATGGCCTTAATCAATCATGTTTGATTCTTTCCTAATATTTGCTTGTCTACTCTATTTATTTTCTCATGTGCTCTCATGATTGTGCTTGTTTTGCTTCCTTTTCTGTGAGCCGGAGTCATTTAAATAGTTTCTGTAAAGCTGGTTGTCAAAAGCTTCTTTAGTTGGGCCGGTGATATAGCTCAGTGGTATGAGCACCTGCTGGCAAGCGCGAGGACCTGAGTTCGACTCCCAGTACCCGCATATTAAAAAAAAAAGTTTCTTTAGTTTATGCTTATTTTGAAAGGTCTTTATTTCACCTTCAATTCTAAAGGATAACTTTGCTGGATATAGTAATCTGTGTTGGCACTTATTTTCTTTCAGGGCTTGAAATGTATCACTCCATGCCCTCCTGGCCTTTAGTTTCTACTAAGAGATTTGCAATTGTTTTGATGGGTTTGCATGTCTTGCAGCTTTTATTATTCTTTCTTTGCTCCATGTTTTGGCAGGTTAATTATAGTATGATATGGAGAGGTTCTTTTCTAGCCAGGTCTGTTTTGGTTCTAATGTATACTATACCTGGATGTCCATACCTTTCCCAAGATTTTATTTCTGCTGTTATTTTACTACATAGGTTTTTTATGCCTTTAGCCTATGTATCTTTACTTCTTTCTATAAATCAGTTGTTCAGAGGTTTAGTCACTTGTGTCTCATGCATCTTGTATGTTCTGTTCATAATTTATTTTTCTTGGGGGGCCGGTGAGATGGCTCAGCGGCGTAAGTGCCTGCCTGGCAAGCACGAGGGCCCGAGTTCGACTCCTGGAACCCACATATGAAAAAAGGGCCGGTGATATCACTCAGCTGCACGGGCGCCTGCTGGCACAGCGAGGTCCTGAGGTCGACCCCCGGTACCCACAAAAAAAAAATTATTTTTCTTTAATATTGTCTGAATGTTATAATTCAACATTGTCTTCAAGCCTTGGTATTCTTTCTTTTGCCTGAGCTAGTCTATTAGTGAGGCTTTCAACTGAGGTTGTTATTTTTATTTATTGGATTTTCATTTCCAAGGTTTCTATTTAGTTATTTTTCAGAATGTCTATTGCTTTACTGAATTGCTCTTTCATATTCTCCATTGTCCTCTTTAATTCACTATCAGTTTGTATCCTCTTTGAAGTCATTGATCATTTGTAAAATCAGCCTTTTAAATTCTTTGTCAAGCATTTCAATACTTAGGATTCAGTTAATGAACAGTTACAAACTTTTGAAGTAACTTTGATGCCTTGTTGTCATATTTCTTGTTTCTTTGTGAAATGTGCACATCTGTTGGGATGGATATCTCTTCCACTTTTATGTGAAAGTCTCATTAGTGAGCATCTTTCTCTTGATAACTCAATCCCAAATACCGCTCAGAGGAGAAAATAAACCACATTAACAATGACCACACAAAAACCACCAGATATACAAATATAGAAAAACCAGTTAAAACCAACAGACTATCTGCTGCATCCTTTGAAATCTAGGTAGAGGCTGCCATGATTCTACCACTTGTGAACTCTGCACAGTCGACACCACATAGATACTACCACGTTTGTAGCTTTTGCCCTCCAGAACAGCAGCACAATGATAGAATTTTCCTTCTTTCTAAAGGCTGCACAAATAAATATATGCAAACACCTCTTCATGGGCAATTTCAACTCCTTTGAATATATATCCAGAAGTTGGATTGCTGAATCACATGGTAATTCAACTTTTGAGGAACCCTATACTACTATATTTTCCTAAATGGCTATACTAATTTAAATTCCCACAAAATGTACAGGGGTTCCTTCTTCATATCCTCATTGATACTTCCTATGATTCATTTTTTTTATAGTTGTTATTTAAACAGATGTAAGGTGGTATCTTATTATAGTTTCATTTATCCCTAACAATTATGTGGAGTTTTATTCATGTATCTGTTGGCCATTCATATCTCTTTTTTTGGAAATGTCTGTGCAGATCCTTTACCCATTTTAAAATCAGGTATTTTCTTGCTACTGAGTTGAGAGTCTTATATATTTTATATTTTTACACTTATATGCTTTGGAGTTATTTTCATTTTACAAATTATGGGATACAGTGTGATAATTCAGTACATGTATACTATGTACATTGATCAAGCCAGGGTAGTTAATATTTCCATTTCCTTAAACATTTCAAAAATATTAACATGTAATCCCACACATTTATGAGGTATAGTGTGATATTTCAATATATGTATAAAATGTCAGATCTGGGTAATATTTGTATCTTAAGCCCTTAGCAGACGTATGGTTTGCAAATACAGTGGTATCTTGATTTACAAACTTAGTTTTACGATTTTGGGGAAGATGGCTGCATTTGTGTTTGTGTGAGGAAGATAGCCAGTGTTGTGTTAGCCACCTGACATGGAATTTGTAAACAGAAGCAAAATTTTGCCAAATACTTTTGTTTGTGAATCGAATTGTTTGCAAACAGAAGTGCTTGTGAACTGAGGTATTACTGTACTGCTCCCAGTCCATGAGATGCCGCCTCACTTTAATGGTTTCATTTGGTAAAAGCTTTTTAATTTGATGGAATTATATTTGTCTGTTGCTGTTCTTATATGTGTTTTTGGAATCTTATCCAAGAAATTACTGCTCAGACCAATGTCATGGGGATTTCTGCATATTTTCTTCTATAGCTCTGCAGTTTCAGAGCCTACACTTAGGTCTTTTTATGTGTTTTGAATTAATTTTTGTATATGAGATAAAGATCCCATTTCATTCTTCTGCATGTAGTTATCCAGTTTTCCCAAGATCATTAGAGACTGTGCTTTATCTATTGTGTGTTCTTAACATCTTTGTCAAAAATCAGTTGGCAGGGCTGAAGGTAGAGCTCCATGGTAGAATCCTCACTTAGCATGCACAAGGCCCTTGCTTCTATCCCCAGCACTATAAAAATACACTGATTAATCAACAATGGCTGCAAATGTGTGCATTTATCTTTGGGTTCTGTATTCTATTCCATTCGCATTTGTGGCCATTTTTTCATAATATTATCTTGCTGTTTTGGTTATTATACCTTTGTAGCATATTTCGAAGTAATGTGATGTTTCTTTTGTTCTTTTGTTAAGATTGTTTTGCCTATTTGGGTTTTTTTCTGGTTTTATACAAATTTTAGGGATATTTTTTCAAATTTCAGTGAAAATGACATTGGAATTTTCATAGGAATTACACTTGAATGTATAGATCATATTGGATAGTATAGATATTTCAACAATATTTATTCCATTCCATGAACCTGGGATGTCTTTCAATTCATCAGTGTTGTCTTCAGTTTCTTTCATCAGTGTTTTATATTGTACAGATGTTTCACTTCCTTGGCTAAACTGGTAAGCATATTCCTTTTTGGGACAAGATTTCATGTCTTCCTTTCCTATGTGAATGAGTTAGAACTTCTAGTACTATGCTGAATATAAATGTTGGGAGGGGCATCCTGGTCTTATTATCTTAGAAGAAAAAACTTAAGTTTTCACTAGTGTGTATAACAATAGCTAAAAATTTGTCATACATGGGCTTTATTGTGTTGAAGTATATTCCTCTTGCAGCTGGTTTCTTTTTAAATTTTTATAATGAAAGGATGTTGAATTTTGTCAAGTGTTTTTTCTCTATCTATTAATATGGTCACACGGATTTTGCCCTTCCTTTGTTAATGTGGTATTTCACACTTACTTATCTACATGTGTTAAATATCCTTATATTCCTGGGATAAATTCCTCTTGATCATGGTGACTCATCTTTTAAAAAATGTTTTAAATTTTAGTTTATTACTACATGTGTGTAGTACATAATGGTTATATTCCTTGTGGGAAATTGGCGCATGTACATAACACATCTTAATTCTTTCTTCTATCTCCTTCCCTTCCTCTCCCCTCCACTCATCTCTTACTCCTTTTTTTTTTTTTCTTGGTTCATGTTTGTCCAGAATCCTGGACATGAAGTTATATTACGAAGCTACTGTGATTTGAAACAAAAACAAAAAACAGTGTGGTAGTGGCACAAAGACATACCTGAGGATCAATGAACAGAATAGAAGATTCTGAAATAAGTCCAAGTACATTCAACTATTTGATCTTTGGCAGAGTGGCCAAAAACACACACTGGAGGAAAGATAGCCTTTTTAATAAATGATGGTGGAGAAACTGGCTATCCATATTTCTCACCATGTGCTAAACTAAAATCAAAATGGATCAAAGAACTAAATGTTAAATGACCTTGTTAAACAACCTGCTGGAAGACAATACGTAAAACTCTTGAAGTGAAAAGCATAGGCAAGGACTTTCTCAACAGAACCCCCGCTGCACAGAAATCCTTTTAATGTGCTTTTAGGTTTGCCAATATTATGTTGAAAATTTTTGCACCTATGTTTATCAGGGACATTAGCTTGTAATTTTATTTTCTTGCAGTGTTCTGATATCTGGCTTTGGTGCCAGGGTAATTCTGACCATGAGTTTGGAAGTTTTTCTCCTCTTCGATTTTAAAAAAATTTTGAGAAGGAATGGTATTCTTTAAATGTATGGTAGATTCAATAGGGAAGCCATCAGGTCCTGGTCTTTCTTTGATGGAATACTTTTTATTCCTGATTCAGTCTCATTACCTGTTACTGATCTATTTTTATTTTCTATTTCTTCCTGATTCAGTTTTGGTAGGGTGCATGTTTCTAGGAATATATTCTTTTTTTTTTCTAGATTATCCAGTTAGTTGGTATATACCTGTTCACAGTTGTGTCTTACAACTGTTCTCAGAGTTTAAGGTTAAGTTTAAGTTAAGCAGATGCCTCAGCTTCTTAGATCCTAACAGACCCGACTCAGCCGCCCATTTCGAAACACCAATTAAGAAGATGAGCAATGGTGAAAGAACAGAAAGGAGCTTTAAGAAGGCTGAGCGTTTTCTGGAGGACAGATAAAACAGGTTCAAGATTTGTCTTTGAGGGGCTGGATGAAACTTTCATGTTTTATAGAAAAGGGAAACAAAGGCAAGGCTTGGGGCTTTGTGTAGCTGAGTGTTTGCATAGCTGGCGGGGTAAATAATCCTGGTCAAGTCATGGTCCGGTTGGAATTTATCTTGACTGGTTCTGTAAGATTCTGGGAAAGCATCATTCTTGGAAGGGGCAGTTTGGTTTTCTTATCATGAAATGAGGCCCCTGCTTACAGGTAGCCTATATTCCCTTCATGAGGTAACTGGTCTGATCATGGTGTAGTTCACAAGGCTCTTTTTTCCCTGGAATCAGAGGTGACTGCAGGTTTATGTCAATAAGCAGAGACTTCTAACCATTGCTCCAAAGGGTCTGGAACTGAATGTTAGAAAAGCTGGTAATTGAATGTCCCTGAAAATTGCTTTACTCTTATCTTGCTGTCCTCAGTCTTGCAAGGGGACAATATAGATAAATTTAGGGCTAATAACCTTGTATTGCTAGTTTTTAGACAAACATTCCTTAAATTATTAACATGACTATGTGCTGAGCTAAGCAGGGATCTCATCCATAGTTATTAGGTAATAAAGGACACAGATATAAAATGAAGACAGAGTTGCCAACCTCATCCTGCTTTTAGTTACATATTAGGTACCTGCAGGCCCAGCCTCTATGTCTCTGTTATAGTATCAATTGTAATTTATCCTTTTTCATTTCTGACTTTTTTGAATCTTCCTTCCTTTTCTTATTCTAAAGGTCTGGCAATTTTATCTTTTCAAAATAGCCAACTTTTAATTTTATTGATATTTTCTATTATTCTTCTATATTTCATTTTATATCAGTTCTTATATTTGTTACTTCCTCCTTTCTGCTAAGTTTGGGCTTACTTTGTGCCTTATTTTCTAGTTCCTTGAGACATAATGTTGTTATTTGAGATCTTTCTTCTCTTTCTGAAGTAGGTGTTCATTGCTGTAAACTAACCTCTAAGAAATGCTTTTGATGTATCCCATAAGTATTTGTATATTGTGTTTACATTTTCAATTATTTCAAGATATTTTCAAGTTTCTCTTTTAATTTCTTTTTTGACCCACTGGTTATTCAGGAGTTTTTTTTTTTTTTGAGACAATGTTTTGCTATGCAGTTCAGGGTGGTCTTGAACTCACTTTGTAGCCCAGGCTGGCCTCAAACTCACAGCAATCCTCCTGCCTCAGTCTCCCTAATGCTGGGATTACAGGCGTGCGCCACCATGCCCTGCAACAGAAGCGTGTTGTTTAATTTCCATACACTTGTCAATTTTCTAAGATTCTTCTGATCACTCATTTTATGCTACAGGGATCCGAAAAGATACTCAATATGATTTCAGTCTTCTTAAATTTTCTAAGAATTAATTTATGATCTTACATATGATCTATCCTGGAAAAATGTCCCTTGTATATTGAGAAGAATGTATATTCCATTGCTGATCTATTCAGTGTTCACAGAAGGGTAATGAAGTCTCTTACTATTATTATTGTATGGCAGTCTATTTCTCCCTTCAGTAATACTAATATTTGCTTTAGATGCTACAATACTGGATATATATATGTTACACCTTCTTGATAAATTGACACCTTTATATAATGACCTTCTTTGTCTCTTCTTACATTTTTCACTATTTTGTCTATTATCAGTATACCTACCCTTACTCTCTGTTGGTTTCCATTTCCATGTATCTTTTTCCATCCTTTCTCTTTTAGTCTGTGTCCTTAGAGGTAAAGTGTGAGATTCTTGAAGACAACACATAGTTGAGTCTTCCAGACATATGATTCTAAACAACTAAGCATGTGGTAGCATAGTCCACTAGGTATGTGGAACCTCTGAGTTAGGCATCAGGCCAGGGATACAACCAAATGTTATGGGGCCTGAAGCTTATGTAATTTGAAAAAAAAATTTTTTTAAAAAAGGAACACAGGTTTTCAAACACAAATTTAGGTATAAGTAAGAAGTAATAAATTTTAAGCTTCATTAGCTTCATGATAAATTTACCCCTGCATCTAGAACATGGTAAACATTCTATAATTGGCCAAGTCTGGTACGCACACCTGTAATCCCAGCACTCAGGAAGCTGAGGCCGGAGGATCGCCACAAGTTCCAAGGCCAGTCTGGGCTACATAGTGAGTTCAAGACCAGCCTAAACTACATAGCAAGATCCCATCTCAGAACAAAACAAAACAAAATTCTATAGTTATTTATTGAAGGATTTTTTTTACTAATAAATATTAGTTAAATTCGAAGTTGGGGTGCATATGACTACTCTAATGGAAGCTTCTTGCTTTCAGTCTCTTTAATGTAATATGACTTAACAGTACCTTAGCCTTAGTCTCAATCAGCTTTACTTTGTCTTTATTTCATGTCTTTATTTCAGGTATGTGCTAGTCTACCTAGGTAAAGAATCTGCAAATGAAATATACAACCATGATTTTTATTCTCTTGATTTATTGAGTATATAATCATTTCTCAGAGGTCTGTGAGCACATTTTATTGTATAAATCCAAAATTTAAACTTGATTCCAAAACTAAAATGATCCAAAAGTTAAAAAAACAAATGATATAGATAATTATAAATGTTTTTCCCTAGGTCCTAAAGATTCATGAACTCTGTCAGACTGAGAAGCATGAAATTATGATTATTGTCCACTGCATTTTGGGTGGTGCCAAATTGTTGAAGCCACATTCAGATAAATGAAAAGTGAGGAATCTTATAACTGATCATCATGTAAAGACTCTATAGTATGTTTACAAAAAGAAAGTAAAAAACAAAGACCTTCATGGTGGAGTGATAGTATCAATTTAAGAACTGCTAAGGTTTATCCTCTTCAAATTAACCCCAATTCCCTGTAACAATTTTAAAAAATAAAGGGGAGAAAATCACAGCATTCATGGAGAATAAGAGAGTAAGACAGAATTTATTCCAGAAATAACTTGTGGGATCCAGATTTTATAACCAACACTTACAACACCACTAAACATAAAGTATTTACACTAGGACCCAGAAGTAGAGCCTTACATATATGGATATTTTTTCCTTTAGTTTATACCCTTGTATACCAGTGCTACATAGTCTTAATATTGACTAGAGTAAATCTTGGATATTCTTTGCCATTTGTTTTGACATGAATTTTAAGACCAGACTCTCAAGTTCCAAGATAATTTTTGAGGGGGTTTTGATTAAAGTTCCACTGAATTGTACAGATCATTTGGGGGCTAGAATTGATTTTTTTTTAATGTAGTCTTCCCAGCCATAGCAGGTCTGTTATGAATGGTATCTAGATGTCCCCAAGCCTCATATCATCCGAGGTGGGGCTTTTCAGAGGTAGGTGATCTAGGTTGTGTGATGCTGGGATTAAAGGCATGTGATTATTAAATTCATCTACTGATTGGTTTAGCATAGTTCTGGGTGTGCATAATGGGAAGATTCACCCTGGGAATGGGTGACACCACCCAAAAGGCTGGAAGCATGGATGGGATAAAAGGGAGAGGCAGGCTAGCTGGTGCTACTTCTGCTGTTCTGCTGCTTGCTGCTTCACTGTCTCCTGCCTGCTTTCCATGGCCTATTTCTACTCTGTGATGCCCTCTGCCATACCACCCTGCCTTGGAGCCGGGACGATGGACTGAAACCTCTATCAACTGTGAGCTGAAGTAAATCTTTCCTCATTTAATTTTGGGTGTCAGGTATTATGTCTTAGCAATGGGAAAAGTAAGACAAGGTCTGTGTCTGTATTTTAATTAGGTGTTAATTTATATCCTTCAACCATGGTTGATAATTTCTTTTCAGATGTATTGCATGTCTTTTGCTTATTTTCAATGAAGAAGCAGATACATATTTCACTAAAGAACAGAAAACAGAAAAAGCCACATTTATAAGGCTAGAGAACCTTGATTCCAAATAAGGGCAGTCCAAGTTAAAAAAAAAAAATCACATAGTATACTTAATAATGTAGATGCAAAGATCTTAAATGTTAGCAAATTGAATCCAGTTATATATTTTTAATTGTCAATAATTTCTTTAATGAATATAAGGATCTGTTATGAAAGTACCATATCACCTGAATTAAAAGCAGAAAGCCACAAGATTGTTTCATCTGATGTACATTTAAGTTGCTTTTAGCTTTTCATTCTTATAAGCAATGCTTTAATCACTAATCTACATACATTATCCTATCATTTTCTTAGGAAGATTTCCAAAAGAATATATGAAGTTTAAACCCTGATATATTGTTAAATATGGGCCCAGCAAACTTTCTTTGTAAAGGGCCAACAAATATTATAGGCTTGTGGGCCAAGGGACAAAACTGAGATTATTATGTAGGTACATATATAACGAGAGAAAACAGATTTCCATAAATCTTTATTGATGAAATAAAAATATGATAAAATTGAGCACACTGATACAGTTTTTTGCCTACAAAAATGAAGAATTGGATTCTTTTGGGAGACATAACATTGGTGTTCCCTGTCATCCAAATCTGTTGCATTACATGTTGATTGTTAATGCTCATCTACAATGAGATTTTCCATATTTCACCTTTGCAAATGTCTTTCCACATACAGTACATAGGTACTGCCAAACACTGATATCAATCCATGAGCATATGGTTTTATTTAAGCATATTCACAGATTGGAAGGCATTTTTAGAATTCTATTAGCTAAAAGGCTAGAATGCCTTTTAGCATGTCATTACATTGCAAATCACTTCCAATTAAAGTTCCTCAATTGCAGTTTAATGGATTTTGGAATATGGAAATTTCCTTTGCACATGCATAGAGGTCTGAAAAATACTGCTGTAGTTTGAAATTAGAAACTATATTGTGGGGAATTTGTGTAGGAATGAAAATATCACCTTTTTTTTTTTTAACTTTTGACAGTGCAGGCCTGACATTACTTGCAATTCAAACAATGTTAGTTCTCACTGAAATGACTTTATCACAGTATTTCACATATAAGTTTCACATAAAAGCACTATTTTACCTTGTAATTTTAGCTTGAGACATTTTCAAGTGTGTAGTAAAAGCCATTCAAAAAGCAGTAGTTGAGTGCAGCTCTTCCAAACATTTAAAAATATAAAAAATTATTCTTTAGAACTGTACAAACATATTTCAGATGTGGCCCATTGGTCATAGCTTGTTGACCCCTGCTCTAGAAAGTTTTAACCAGTAATTTTCCCAATATATTTACTGTTTTCCCGAAGTTTTGTAACCAATAAGCATTTAATTACCCAATGAGCTTTTAAAAACAACCAATTTCAATCTTAACTGTTATTACATACTGTATGTTATGTACTGTAATCACTACACACTGTATACATATATTGAGTTATGATACTGTGTTCCCAAAATTAAAAATGACATTTTTCAATTATACTTATTTGAATAATAAGGTGAAATATCTTTTCCTTATTATAGGCCACTTAAATTTATTTCTTCATTATAAACTAGCTTTTGATACTTTTTTTTCATTTTTATTAGTGAAATTTTCATTTCAACAATCATTCTCTAGATCAGAAAGATTTTAAGCCCTTTTTAGTGATTCTACCTGCTTAGTCAGTATTATTTTCCACTGCCTTCTCCCTCACATCCATCACTCCTTCCATTCAAAAGCCCTACTGTTGCCTGACAAAGCAATGGAAGGTTTCTCAAACTTCTCTGCATGTACACACCAGATATCAATCATTCTCTGTTGCCTTTTGTCCTTTTTTCCTCCTAGTCTAATTCTCGCTCATCCCTCAAGGCTCAGATCAAGGACAAGTTCCTCCTCTTTGGCTCCAACCTGTGCAAATATCTGCCATAAAGTCAATCACACCTTTATATAATTAACTATTGGTTTGTAATAGTCTGTCTCTCCACTGGACTGAACTCTTGAGACTTGTGTTGTATTTGATGAGTATATTCAGAACAGTGCCCAATACTTACCAGATACTAATTATTTGTATACTGCATGAGTTTCAAATAGTAGTACTATTGATAATATTAACAAATATATGCCAGATACATAAAAATAAAAGATATTCTGTGTACTATTGCTTGTATAGTGCTTTTTACTTAACATAGTACCACATACAATTAAATTTTGAAGAAGTTCCCTCAGTGTCACATACAGTGGTGCATGCTCAAGCAGCTGAGGCAGGAGAATCACTGAACCCAGGAGTTCAAGATCAGCCTGGACAAGTCAGCAAGACCCTGACGCCAAAAAAAAAAAAAAAAAAAAAAAGTGAAGAGGATACTCAGATAGTAAATCCTCACCAAATAAAATAATAATTAAGGTTTTTATTCCCTAATAAAACTGAGGATGTCATTTATTAAAATGTATTTTTATCTTAAAGGATAAAATAATTTACTTAACTGCCTTTAGTTATAGCTCTGGTTTCTAGTTAAGAAAAATTTCTTTGTACTGGGAAAGAAAACTGAGAATTTAAAAATACAAAAAAGAATATTCATTGGGCCATGTCCATTTTGTAATCTGAACAGTAAGTTTCTTACTTTCATAATCTCCTTTGTAACTTGACCAAGATTCATTTTGGATTAATCTTTTATTTTGCTTTATTTCCCAAGGATATCCATTACCTTGCCCTGGATAAGGGTGAATTGGCACTAGCTGAAGTGGCAAGAAAAAAAGCAAGTGACATTGATGAAGAATCAATAACCTCTGGAGTTGGTAATGCTGGTTTTTTAAAGTGCTTTTTGTTTTAATCAATACTTATTATCATTTCTATTTATGTTTGTAGGCCATGGTTGATTAATTTGAATTACATTCTTTGTAAAGAAAGTGTCCTTTAAAAAGAATTATTAAATTTGAAAATAGCATAGTATTGGTAAACAAGGTATAATTATATGTGAAAATCGATCATCAGTGATTACTATAGTCACTATTAGCAAAAAATGAAAAGATATTGATGTTTTGTTAAGATTTTAGGGAAAAGAGTTTTTTATCATCAGTGCTGTTATAAACCAACATAGAAACTTATAAAACCATTTATTTACACACAGACATGTTATATCTTAAAAGAATTTTCTCCTGTATCACAGTATTTCACATGGGATTTCAGGTTTGATGGATTATTTTTTTGTTCAGAAACTGCTAAGCTAATTTTTACAGTTTAGTATTCCAAAAAAAAAAAAAAAAAATCAGAAGCCAAATTTGAGTCTAAAGATCCATTTAAACTTTACAATATAGAAAAATAAAAGATTTAAAAATGTAATATAAACATTAACTTGCTTTTCCTTTTTGGTACTAAAGATTAAATTGAGGAGCATTCTACCAGTGAATTACATCCCCGGCCCTTTCTGGTTTTTGAGGCAGAGTCTCACTAAATTGCCTGGACTAGCCTGAATTTGCAATCCTTCTGCCTCAGCCTCCTAAGTAGCTAGGTTTAGAGGTGTGCACCACCACAGTCCAGAAGAACTTTTTTTTTTTCCTAAACTCAGTTTATCTAATGTCACTAAGTCTGGCAGTATTGAAACCTGAACATCACAATTCCTCTTCTTCCTGGCATCTCTTACTCCTAGCTTATATAAACAACCCTCAGGATTATTATAGAATTTATTTCATTTCTCTGTGGATTCCTATAAAACAAGAGGTTTTAATCCCTTTATGCCTAGTGTTCCACTTTTGGAATGCCCATAACAATAGAACAGAATAAATTTTTTTCTCTTCAAATTCTTGTTACTTGAAATTTTCTATGTAACATATATGAATTTCATGTAAAAATTTTAAAAAATGCAATCCAGCATAAATGGGTTAATAAAATTCCCACACTGTAAGTGCTTAAAAATATTACAGTGAACTTCTCTACTGATAGATCATCTTATGCTTTGTCTTTGTGATGACGTTTACAGCCAAAGGGACCAACTGGCTTCTCTGATATCACATCACAGGTTCCAGTTTTCAAGATGATTTTAAAGGGGACTCAAAGCTATATTACTAGGGTAGCCCTAAACCTAAATATCAGAATTCACAATTATTATCAGTAACAGAATTCCATTTTTCCCACTCTGAGAAAGTTGCATATTGAACCCATAAGAATACCTTTAGTTGGCCTGTCACTATACTGTTTCTTGTTACTAAGACTATGATGTGCCTCAATAGCAATAACAACATCTAGTATTTACTGAATGTTCACTGTGGGACAGACACTATTCCAAATTACAGATATCAACTAATCCTCGTAACAACTCTATGTTGCAGGTACAATTTATATTTATTATGAGTGGTCACTATTAAGTAAATGATAAAACCATGTTAACAGGAATTATGATGTTATACAATGGGGACTTAAAAAAAAAAAAACTCCATTCCTATCTCTTTAGCCATTTAGGAAAACACAGCAAGAGTTTAATTCTAGCTAACTTTCTAGGAATTTTCCTTAGTTGTCCCTGCTTGCCTTTTCCATCAGGATATCAAATATAATGAAATCTGTTTTTGCATTTTAAAGGTATTTAAAGGTACTGAGGGAGGAAGGGAATGTGAAGCAATTACTATGAAACTTCAAGAAAATGAAGAAATCTTGTGCCCCTCTAGGGAGGTTACTGTGGCCAAGTGATAATTCCTAGCCAAAAAGCTCTATGTTCTTCCTTGGAGCTCTGCCTCATTTTTGGCAAATATGTTTTTGCTGAAGCCTGTGACTCCCCTTTTCTAAGGCTATGACCCAGATTATTGTCCCTTGATAAAGACATCACTCAGTAACAATGGTAGTTAACAAGAGGTTAACTTCTTAAATGAATACAGTATTTACTCCACTTTTGTTCTAGAAAATGGGTTACTCTCAGTCACAATTCCAAATGGAGTTTAGGGAACAATCTCTAATTTCCTCATTATAGCCTATGCTTTCTTCTTCATTACACCCTATATCATCTTGGGAATGCTAATTTATCTCATATTCCATCAATTTAATTCACTATTCTCTCAAACTTTTCCCAAAGCAGAAAGTGATTAAATTTTTGGCTTTCAAAGGTGCTCTTTGATGCAAGCAAGAGGCTAAATTAGATATCAAGAATACTTAAGTAGTTCAGTCTACATGGGAGAATCTGTAAAAAAAAATAGTATTACACATAGTAGCTGTCAACACAGTTAAAAGCAAGAGTTGCCAAAGGAAAAGCTGAATGATAATCTGAATAATTTGGTAATCTTAAAAAAACTTTTTATTAAAGTATAACATACATGCATACATAAAAATGCACAATTCATAAGGATATGACCCAACAAACTTTCTTCTACAAAGTGAACACATGTGGTAGCCAATATCTAAGCCAAGTAACATATATTACCAGGACCTCAGAAGTCCTCTTGTATCCCCTTCAAGATACTATACCCCCATCTTACCTATCCAGACTTTGTAATACTATTTCAAGCTTTTGATAATGTAATGATAGGAATTGAGTTCATTTTCATCAATACAGTGTCTATGAGAATCTTTCATATTGTTGCAGGTAGTTGTAATTCTTTTTTTTTTTTTCTTTTCTTTTTGATGATGGTGATCAAACTTACACATGCTAAGCATATACTCTAGCACTAAGCTATACCCCCAACTTGTGTTTAACTCTTTCATTCTTATCGTTGTGTAACAGTATTCCAATATATGAATATACTACAATTTTATTCATTCTGTTTTAATGGATTCTGGCAAATTTCTGTTTTTAATGTAATATGTGAAATGAACTACATATACTATTATATATGCAAGGTATACATTTATAATATTTAGTTGTCTAAATTTTTAATTACTTGTTTCCCCTTTTGGCAGCCTTGTTTTATTTTTGGTATAGTGCCCATTTATGCAGGATGTGGTATATAAAGTGCATACTTGTCAAACATGCTAACTTCTATAAATCTTGGTAAGGGGGAAATTTGTAATCAAGTTTGATGTAACATGACACATGCATATGCTTAATGCCTATAAAATTAAGCTTTGAAAGTATGTGATACCAGCAGTAAGATATTTAAAATAGTCTATCTCTATTTCTTCCTTGTTTGCATTTCAATACTAAATGCAAATTTTTATTGTATTGCTTATTAAAATAAAACAGGTAGAGCTCAGGTGAAGAAAATGCATACACTGAGATTATGGGTGTAAAATCATTTTGAAAAAGACACAAACACCATAAGCCAAAAGCTGACTTTTTTTTTTTTTTTTCTTTTGAGACAAGGTCTCACTGTGTAATGCAGGCTGGCCTTGAATTTGCTTATATAGCCAAAGCAGCCCTTAAATTCACAGTGATTCTCCTGCCTCAGCCTCCTGAGTGCTGAGATTACAAGCATGCGCCACCACACCTGGCATTTCTATTATAGTATAATCAGTATGTAAATTAAAGCAGTACAAATTTTGTTGATCTAAATTGAATGTTCGGTGCATTTTTTTTTTGTCTTTTTGAGACAGGGTTTCATTATGCAGTTCAGGCTGGCCTTGAACTCCCTAATGTAGCCCAGGCTGGCCTTTAACTCAGGGTTTTCCTCTTGCCTCAGCCTTCCAAGTGCTGGGATTACAGGCATGTACCACCATGCCCAGATGCTTGGTGATTTTTAAGCTACTTCATTATTTCAGATTTTTCTTTCCTCTAATCACCTGTTCTCTAGGTAATTTGTACATTATATCATGTTAAATGTCAGAAATATACTTTTAAAGGTTTACAAAATGGCTGGGATTGGAGGCTGCAAAATGGTCTGTGACAAAATTTTCAGTATGGACTTTGGTATCAGACTTATTACTAATAGTTGCAAGACCATGGGCAAGCAATGTATCTTCTCTGTGCCTCAGTTTCCTCATCCTTAAATGGAGGTGATATATTAGTACCTACATTATGGATTATTATGGGATTAAGGTAGTTTATTCATTCTTTGCATAGTATCCGACAAACAATAATGGTTAGCTGTTAATAGTGCCTTTATATAGTATGTATGTATTTGTAGTAATAAACATTTTTGAGTGGTAAGATATACTATCTATGAAATATAAACTTTATAGTTTCTTGATTAATCTTAATTTAATTCCTACATGTTTGAATTTCAGAATTCTTTATTAAATATGGAATTTAATAAGACTTTTGTATCAGAAAAGTAGTAAGAAAGGGCATCCAATGAGATTTTCCTATTCATAATCCTTCCACCTCAGTCTTTTAAGTTGCTTGGGATACAGGTGCCCACCACCATGCCCAGCTAAGATTTTTCTTTAAAGAATAGATTTTTATAATAGTGTCATTTCCAGCTTAAGCCTAGGAGTAAGACTGACATCAGTCTCTAGTACAATACAAACTATAATATCTGTGCTCTTGCATTTTCATTCTTGGCCAAGGATATATGAGCTTCGTTGGTGGTGTACCAGTAGTGCTATAATGCCAATGATGCATTAGATATAAACTGTTATAGACTGCCATAAAACAAGAGACCATAAAACACAGTAACAAAGAAAGAATTTTATTTAGTGCTCACACACACATGGGGTTATCAAAATATACAGTGATTATTTACATACTTTATTACAGTAAAAGACACATTGCCATTAATTTCCCTCAAAATAGTTCCCCTCGCTTCAAACACACTATTCTATTGTTCTTGCAACTTTCTAAAGCAGTTCTGGAAGTCCTTCTATGGGTATCTTTACATGATATGATAAAAAATATTAGATTGCTCCCAAGTACAATTCAATGGAAAGGCAGATTCATAAAAACATAGTGTGTCCTCATGCATCTTATTCACTGGATCTGGCAACCTGTGGCTTCTGGCTCTTCCCCAAAGTCAGATGACCATAAGAGATAAACATTTTGACATCATGGCAGCTACAACAGTGCAATTGAAGACACTCAAGAAAGAGGACTTCTAGAACTGCTTCAAAAAGTGGCAAGGGGCCGGTGAGATGGCTCAGTGGTGTAAGCGCCTGCCTGGCAAGCGCAAGGTCCTGAGTTCGACTCCCGGTACCCACATACAAAAAAAGGGCCAGTGATATCACTCAGCGGCATGGGCGCCTGCTGGCACGTGAGGTCCTGAGGTCGACCCCTGGTACCCACAAAAAAAAAAAAAAAGTGGCAAGAATGATGGGATAAATGTGTTTGAAGTGAGGAGAAGTTTTGAGCAGAATTAATGGCAGTGTGTCTTCTACTGTAATAAATTTTTAAAAATTTAAATATTCACCATGGTTTTGTCATACCTTATATGTATTTACATAAACAAATTAATTTTACAATTATGTCTTCCTTAATAATCCTAAGATGTGTTCCAGGACTAATAAAGCATGCTAATTATCAGGTTATAAGGATCCTTCTAGTATGTTCCTTTGTCATCTCTGTGCATAACCTTTCTGTACATCACTGAAGATGTGATTCTTAGTCTAAAGGAAGGAAGAAAAAGGAGGAGGGCAAACTCTTGTCCAGGATACAACCTAGGAGATGTTATACATCACTTCTGCTCATATCCCACTGAAGGAACTTGGTCATAAGGCTACACTAACTGTGAGAAAGTTTGGAAAATACCTTTAATGTAGTGATAATGCACCCAGCAAAAACCTGTTACTGCACCAAAGCCATTTGGGGGCATAGCTAGCAGTTTATCTGTTACAGGGAGATCTGAAGAATAATATTTTAGAAAAAGGAAAATGGGGAAACAACTTCTTTTATATAATCCTTATAAGCAGAGAAATGAAAATATAAAAGCCATCTCAGCTACACTTAATGTGGCTGTCTATACATTTGCATATCATGAAATTCTTCCAAATGCATTATATTTCCAAATATACTTATTATATATGATCTTTCAGATACTATGCTATAAAAAAGCTGTAGGCCTTGTAAGTTGCCATCTCCTTTTAAAAATATATTTTAAAATACTGGCATTCTAGGTATTTGTGTGTAATGGAGAACTTCTGAGAATACAATGTACAGGCAAAGATAACTGATAAAATTAGTGTATTTAGTTTCTCCCTTTTTTATGCGTTATAGTTAATAAAATTAAAATCATTGTCTTCCCTTTACCCAATGGTGTGTCATCATTGTAGTTCCTTGTCTTTAAAAAAATCATTCCAAAGCTTAAATTTTCATAAGTTTTCTTCTTCCTAAAATGCTTTTTTGGTTTTACCATAAAATCATGGTACCATTTTAAAACTGTATAAAAATTATATCAAATAAATGATATGTGAATGAAGGTAAAGATTTGCTCTTATACCTAAAATAAAAGTCTTCTAAAATTAAACTTCAAAAGAAGTTTTTAATTCTACAAACAATTTAAATTGTGGCTTTTAAACTTCCATACTGTGCTTCAGAGGTTACATTATATTTCCTTTGACTTAGGAGGTATATTCCTGCCAACCTACTTTTGGCTCCACTTCATCTATCTTCCTTTATTAGGGCATGATGTCAGTTTTGATCTCTGCCTTGCTACCTCTAGGCATCTTTGCATGAAGACAATTCTAAACTGCTTATATAAGCACATCAAAGACTAACTGGTTTACTTGGCTACAGAGGGTCTACACAAGACCATATTACTTCTGTAACTTAAAAGGGATATACAGTTTTCAGTGAAGTTCCTAAGACTGCTATGATTATCAAATCTTTGTTCTTTTTTGTATGTGTGTGGTGGCATGTTGGTCAGTCATGGAATGTGACATATTAGATAATACCAATTCTTAATTAGCATAAGCATTGATAGTGTCTAAATTAGATATTTATTTTCAGGGGGCAACTGTTCCATCATTTAAATATTATTTAACACATTTTTTAGTTCTGATATATAAATCACTATATTCTGAAAGAAGGTTCTGAAAGAAGGTTTTGTTGAAAGCTTTTTTTTGAGAACGGAATTGTGTGCAAACAGAAGCATTTGTGAACTGAGGTATTACTGTATTTGCTTTATCAAAATCAATACATTTGTTTTTACTCTTTTATAGTTTACAAAATAGCTTCTTATAACCATAAATTATATTCTCAGGGGATTCAGGAAAAAATCAGTTTTTTATGATTACTGAGATTCTGAAAGCTTAAGGAAAATAAAATGCCCTGCTGTCATAGATCTAATCATCCTGAAATTCTTTTTGCTATAGGGCAAAATTTGGTTTAAAGCTGATGTATTTCAGCCCCCACCACACATATACATACATGCCTTTCAAAAAATAGAAATACAGATGTCAGGAGTATTCCAGTGTTGCACTGAGACTGGCTCCTGTGCCCCTGTAAGTGCCAACTATGTGTATCTCTTCCCAACTCCAAGTTCAGTGACATCACACTGATAGCTCAAAACCAACCATGGTAATAGTGCTTACATTATAGAAATTGGCAAATTCTACAAATTTTTATTTTGTTTTGTGGTGGGCTAGTTCTTCATTGCTTAATAGCATACCACTGAAGTAATCCCAGGCCATGTATATAAGAAAAGACCTATAACCCTTCCTGATTATAAAACTACCAGAACTGAAATTTTGCACATGCACATATTCTTCAACTTCTTGAGGTTTAGAGGATAAAAAAGGGAATAATATCCATGTTCTATATAATTTGTTATATATCTTTAAACCTATATAGCCATGTTGTCCAAGAAATAAATGAAAGTCACAAAACTACACAACCTACTACACCTTACAGTACAACTTAAATGAGATGTGAAATATTCATTAGAAATACTGTGTCTGAAGCTGGGCTAGTGGTCCATGCCTGTAATCCCAACTACAGGGGAGGCAAAGGCAGGAGGACTGAAAGGTCAAGGGCAGCCTGGGCAACTGAGCAAGGCCCTGCCTCAAAATAAAATCAAAGGATTTTATTGAGGATGTAATTCAGGGCTAGAGCACTTCCCTAGCATGCAGTGAGGTTCATTTGCCAATACTGCAAGAAAATAAAACTATAGATTTCATAAAATTTATAGTTAAAATAGTTTTTATAGTTTCTGATACCCCATTCTTCAAAATTTTACAATTACTAAATTGAATATTAGTTTTTAAAATTGACTTTAAAATAAATAAAAATTTAAAAGACAGTTCCCCAGTCTTACTGCTCTTGTTATGGTTTAGACCTGGGCTGTCCCCCAAAAGCCTTATGTGTTTGGAAGGTGATTGTATCATGGGGGGGTGTTATTGGTATATTTATCTACTGGTGGGTTCAGCAGCTGAGTGTGCTGTTGGGAGGTGGGTTCCTGGTTGGAGGCAGGTTCCTGGGCATAAAACCTGGAAGGGTATAAAGTCTCCCTCCCTGGCTTCTCCCCATCACTCTCTACTTCCTGGCCACCATGACATGAGCAGCTTTCCTCTCTCACTCTTGTACCATGTCATTTCTGTCTTGGAGGCAACCAACCAAGGACTAAAAACATGAGCCAAAATAAACCTCTCTTCAAGTTGAAGGTGTCAGGTATTATGTCCTAGCAATGAGAAAGTGACTAAGAAAGCTATGTTTCAAGATTCAGTAATAGCCACATGTAATAGTGGTTACCATATTTGACAGTGCAGCTCTACAACATAAGTAATTCAGGAGCTTCCCAGAAGTTCAGATGTTTCTTTGTACCTGCTTGAAGTGTAGAATCAAATTATTTCATTTTTCAGTGTTTTCATTTTCTGAGGCAATAAATAATCTTTGAAGAATGATGGATTAATACTTACAACTAATAATAGAAATCCTAATTATTGCTATAATCATAAAATTATTTACATGGTATTACAGTAGCTACCTTTTCTGACATGCCATGTTTTTTTAGCAGCTAATTAGCTGCATTTTGAGGAAGTTTAACCATGTTAGGTGTTAGCAGCAATGAATGCTAAACATTTACAGAATGTTTTCATCTTTAAAGGCCTTGACACATAGCCATTAATCTGATAACACGTCATTCATGTTAGAAGTGAATTCTGAGGCCAAAGAGGGCCTTTCTGCTCAACAAAAACCTTCACTACACTTGTCATACATTCTATAGTACAGGATATGTATACTCAAGTGTTCATCTTATTCCTGAGTGATGAACAAAATATTCATATTAAATAACTTTTCTACTTCTGAGTACCACAATAAACTAATCTCAACAGAGAAATATTTTACTTCTTTAATGTTTACTCCTATGTGTTCTACAAAAGTCAAAAGTCAACTACAGCTTTCTTGAGTATATAAAATATATATTAAATGCCATTTTTATTGTATTTAATCTCTAAACTACCATCAGAATAATAATAATACTTTCATGGGCGCTAAAGTTCTCAAAATACTTATCTGCATCATATTATCTCAACTACACTAAAACATAAACAGGACAGGTTCTGTTAAGTGGACTTTTGGATACAAACTCACTCTGTAAGGCTAAGTGACTTGCTCAAAGTTAATGAAGTGATCAGTGCAAGAACTAGACCCCTAATCTAAGTCTTACGATTTTTGCCACCGTTTATCAAGTGCTTACTATATATTGGAGAATATGTTGAACATTATTGAGGCTTTACCCTATTTAATGGTCTCAATTTCACAACATAACTATTTTACAGATGAAGAATACAAAGTATGATGCAGAAAGACTGTTATACATAGGTCCTTTTATTTACCTGAAAACCTGTGTTCTTAATTTCTATACTATGCCAAATCTAAAACTGGAACATTGTCAGGGTAAGTGATAAAAGAATCACACTTCACTGGAAATAACTACTATCTACCATATATTATTTGCTAGGTATAGTGCTAAGCCCTGCAGTTATTGTCATATTTTATAGGTGCAACAACCATATGAGTTTATTAGTTTTCCCACTTACAAACGAGGACATAGATTCAGTGTCACAGGCAGAATTTAAAACCATGACTATGAATCACGTACTCTGGGGTTCACTTGGCCATTCTGCTTGTTTAAATTTCAAGTCCACTGCTGTTTCCCCTATTTCTTAATGGCATAACACTGCTTCTTACTGATTAGTAGAGTTTGATTTTTAAAAATTTTAGTACTAAAGAGCAAAAAACATTCTGTTTACTGTAACAATGCCAAAAGTGTAACAATACCACTTAGATAGCATAGTGCAGAAAAGTAACTTTGAGCACTGTCCCATCCAGTCTGTACAATATCTTTGTGTGGTAAATTGATGGATTATAGTAGTAACATGGAATTTAACAGTTTTACTGTAGATCTTGAGCTAAACAGTTCCATCACTTATGAAATAGGAAACTTCTGCAGTTCTCCTAAAACTAACCGAAATTGAATTGTTCATTTGGTGGTGATTTTGATTTAAAGCTATATAGTAAAATATGATAGTAGATAAGCATTGCTTAGTAAATTTGCTTACTGTAGTTAAATAATTCACATTAATGTATAGTTGATTGTGTACAGAATAACTTTTCTGCAATCAGGAAAAATCTTTTTTCTCTACATTTACTAATGACCTTTCTGAACGTCTCACTTGTGTTACTTCAGTAAACAAACTTTTCAGAGCTGTTCTAGGTCGTTTACATCTTCATAATGCTCTTTCACAACAAATGGTATGTTAAATTCCACAGACTTCCTGGATAAATTTTCTGTTAAGTTTTAATTAGTTTTTCTTTATTATCTGCTCTTGTACTACTTAGCATATTCCATGTAAGACTCTTCTAAGAAGGAAGTAAAACGAGTTTGTACACATACATTCATATCCAAAGACAAGAGAAGATAAAATGTGAAAGAAATACTATTTCTATTAAAACTCTTACCTTACCTAGAATAAGGTGTACTCATAAGTGTTATATACTATAGTAATATAGAGATGACCACTTCATTATTTTGAGAAATTTATACTTTTTCTAAGCTAATAATCTAGATATTTGAACTGAATTCATTTAAGCAAAAAAAAAAAAAAAAAATAGCTGAGGGCCAGTGAGATGGCTCAGCGGCATAAGCGCCTGCCTGGCAAGCGCGAGGTCCTGAGTTTGACTCCCAGAACCCATATACGAAAAAGGGGCTAGTGAAATTGCCCAGTGGCACGGGCGCCTGCTGGCGCGTGAGGTCCTGAGGTTGACGCCCGGTACCCACAAAAAAAAAAATAGCTGACAAGTTTTATCATGTCAGGTGGTATGCATGATAGGTTTTTACAACCTTTCTTCTGTTTATTTAATGTAAAGTAATTTAATGTAACAGGGTATAACATCACAAAGATGGCTTAGGTCAAAAATTTTTGAAAATAATGCCTTAGACAGGATTTAAATAAGTAGTATTTTAAAGATTTATAGAGTCTATAGTCACTCTCCCTCCCCTTTCTCCTCCCTTCCCTCTGCTTTTGCTGTTTTCTGCTGCCATGAACTATTGCCCCTCTGCCATGTGCCACTCTGCCATGTGCCCCTGTGCCATGTGCCCCTCTGCCATGTGCCACTCTGCCTTGGAGCCAGCCAATTATGAACTGAAACCTCCACAAACTGTGAGCTAAATAAACCTTTCCTCCTTCAACTTTGGGTGTTGGGTATTTTGTCTGAGCAACAAGAAAAAAGCAAGACACCTTTCAAAGAATTGAGTTCAAATGTTTAATGCTTAGGAAGGTCTTTTACTCAGGAAAAAAAAAAAAAGAAATATTTGACAATTGAGGTATGAGAGGAATCTCTAGGTTTCTGTGGGTTAGTGTCTTCCAGCAGACATACCTATTTAGAGTTTACACATCTGTTTGTTGATCAAACAATTCAAGTGATACAATTTTTTTCCCCTCACCTACTTTTCCTTTATTTTCAAAACCCTCTGCAGCATACTGAGCTGTCATCACAAACTCCCTTCCTAAATCATGAGGCTTCATCAAAGCGTATGAGTAGATGAGCTGATCACAGGATTTCCTTTGAAAGGCTAATTTTGTTTGTATCATGGGAATATGTATAAGTACTTATTAAACAATGCTAAAGTATAAATAAATTTTGGGGAATATACATATTTTAAGTGTTCAACTCAGAGAATTTTGACATAAGTGACAATACCCAGATAACTGGATCCAGATCATGAAACTGAATTTTTTAGCATCTTTAAGAGCTCCTTTGTCCCACCTTCTCATGCCTCTAAAAGATACACAATCTTGCCTTTTAACACTGTAAATCAATATTCCCTGATTTTGGAAGACCAGTATGCATCCTCTTCTACAAGTAGGTGCACTCTCATAAATGTATATACTGTAGAAAGTGCAGAGATGACTATTTAGGTATTTGTGGGCAGTGGAGTGATTTTTTTCACTTATTATTACATTTTTGAAATTCACCCATACTATTATGTATATTATTCCATTATCTTCGTTTTATTTATTCATTTTGTCACCAATGGACATTTGGGTTGTTTCTAGTTTGGCGCTATATAAACATTATTCTATATGTCCTTTGTGAATTTATGTACTTTTTTTTTTTAGGTCTGATACTTAGGATTTGAACTGCTGGATCTTACAGGGCATGCACACATTCTGCTTTTGTAGATACTTCTAGAGATTATTCAAGAGTAACTGTAGCAGTATTGTATCAGGACACAAGAATTACATTTCATCCTAATGCTTGCCAACACTTTGTGTATGCCCCATCCCCTAACCACCACACTATTTTTTTTTCCATTCTGGGGGTGAATAGTGTTAGTAAATCATTGGATTTAATTTCTATTTCACTGATGATTCATGAATTTACTTTTTTATATGTTTATTGGCAATTTGGATTTATCTTTCATGAAGTGCTGTTTCAAAAACATTCCCATTATTATTACCCTTTTTCTGATAATTTTCAGAGTTCACCTATTCCTTCTGTAAATCTTTTAATTTTGTTTGTTTGTTCATTTTTGAGATAGGCTCTGGCTAGGAAGTTCAGGCCTGCCTTGAACTCATTATGTAGCACAGGCTAGCTTCAAACTCCTGGTGATCCTCCTGTCTCACCCTCCTAAGTGCTGGGATTACAGGCGTGCACCACCACACCTGGCTTCCTACTGTACATCTTTTGTTGGATGTATATACTGCAAGCATCCTCCCTCTTGGGTTACTTTTTAGCTTTTTAAATAACATTTAAAATACTCTTGCTGAATGGATGTTTTACTATAAAGATATTCCAGTTTATCCATTTTTTAGTTCTTTATTGTATTTTGGATCCTATTTTTTAAAGTTTGCCATAGACTCAGGTCATGAAGAGATTTCCTGTGTTTTACCTTTTACACTTAGATCTTTAATCCATCTAGAATTTTTGTACAAAGAGACAGAGTTTTATTTTTTTTAATGTTTTTGCCACATGGATTTGCAAATGACCCAGCACCATTTATTTTAAAAGATTATTCTTCCTATTCTTCACTACAGTATCTACTTTGTCATAAATCAGGTGGCCAAAGTAGATGTGGTATTTGTTTCTGGCTTCTTTGGTTCTACTTGTCTATTCTTGCACTAGTATCACTGTTTCAATTATTCTCGGTTTGTAAAAGGCTGTGATTATTAGTACTGTTAAGTCTTCTAGCTTTGTTATTCTTCAGAATTGCCTTGGTTTTTCTTGGTCCTTTGCATTTTCATTTTATAATCAATTGTCAATTTACCAAAAACAAAAATAAAACAAAACAAAAAACTATTGTAGGGCCGGTGATATAGCTCAGCGGCATAAACGCCTGCCTGGCAAGCACGAGGTCCTGAGTTCGACTCCTGGTACCCTCATATTAAAAAAAAAAAAACTACTGTAAGCCTAAATAGATACCTTACCAAAGAGGTTATGATATTTACATACACAAGATACGCTACATCCAGGCTGGGGGTACAGCTCAGCAGCACGGTGTCTGCCTTGCAAGCATGCGGTCCTGCGTTTGATTCCCAGTTCAAAAAAAAAAAAGATATGCTAAATCCACAAACCAATCCTAGTTTCAATTAAGGTTTCTTTTTTGACCCGTATATTATGTACAAACATGCTTTTTAATTCTTCAAAGTACTTCCAAGTTTATTTTGGTCAGAGAAGGTGATTTATAGGTATGATTGCATTCTTTGAAATTTTTGAGGCTTATTTAACTACGTAAGTTCTATTTTTTTTTTTTTTTTTTTTTTTTTTGTGGGTACCGGGGGGTCGACCTCAGGACCTCGCGCGCCAACAGGCACCCGTGCCGCTGAGCGATATCACCGGCCCCTTTTTCGTATGTGGGATCCGGGAGTCGAACTCGGGCCCTCGCGCTTGCAAGGCAGGCGCTTATGCCGCTGAGCCATCTCACCGGCCCCGTAAGTTCTATTTTAATAAATGTTCTGTGTATTTTGATAAAAATGAGCATTCTCTGGCTATTGAGTTCAGTGTTCAAAATATGTCTCTTGGTTCAAGTTTTTTAAATGTATTTCATTCAAAGTTATATTCATTTTATTTGCTTGCTCAATTAATGAAAACAGTAGATTAAACCTTTCCACTTTGATACCGCATTTAACAATTTCTCTTTAGTTCTGTCCATTTTGTATATTTTTAAAAATTATATTATGCACATAATAGCTTTAGAATTATATGTTCAATGAATTGAACCTTTAATTCAGTGGTATGTAGTTTTAGTAATGTTCTTTGCCTTAAAGTTTGTTTTATTTGATACTAATATATCTGCTCCATTTATTTATTAGGTATACCCCTTTCAGTAGTAATTATTAAGTATACCATTTGCTTTTGACTTTTCTAAGGTCTTATGTTTTAGGAATATCTCTTATATATATAGTATGTGAATAAAATTTTTAAAAATCAAAAAAACCCAAAGAGGACACAGTGACAAATAAGCATATGAAAAAATGCTCCATATCATGTATCATTAGGGAAATTCAAATTAAGACAACAAGGAGATATTACTATATATCTGTTGACAGAAGTCTAGAATATTGACACCAAATGTTGGTGATAATGTGGAACAACAGGAATTCTCATTCACTGCTGAGATTTCAATATGCAAGAACTGACAGTCTCTTACAAAACTAAACATACTCTTAACTGTATTTCCCAGCAATTGCACTCCTTTATATTTACCTAAAGGAGTTTAAAACTTATAGCCACATAAAATCCTATACACTGGTGTTTATCACAGCCATGCTCACACCAGGAAGATCCTGGGGTCTGTATTCTCTTGTGGGGGGGGGGCCAGGTTCGGTGGGAATAACTGTCAAAGGGGGAAGTCCTGAAGAAGAAGTTACATAGTGATATGTTTGAGGTCTGGCACTGCTGCCAACATCCAGCAGAAATCAGTGCTCTAAATTACTATAGGTCGATATAAGGGGAGTGTAATTGCCTTCAGAAAATCAGAGTCCACTTTGTTTTGGTAAAGGGCTGTTCGTGAGTGGTTCCTAGGGTTTGTCAATATCCAATTGACATTTGATGGCACTGTTGTGCTGAATTTACCACCATAGACAAAATAACATAGTAGGAGCTGGCAATTAGTTTTCTCTCTATGCCAGTACCTGGATTGCCTGGGAAGGGGGAGGGTGGGAGCATGGGGTGATGACACGGTCATAAACAATACTGTGGCTCGCTCCCAAAGAATGGGGCAGTGGGCCAAATAATGTGGAAACCCTACCACAAACAAAATGAGAAACATGAAAAAACAAGCAACAAAATGCCTCCAAAAACTCACAACTCCCCCAAAATTGGTACAGAGGGCACAGAGGGAGAAGAAATCATAAACTACACAGCAGGTAGGTCAGAAAGGATACCAGTGAAAGTAAAAGAGTTCTATAAGGTGCTTGGTGCATTTAAAGATATTAGTAATTACATAAGGACCATAGTGAAACAAATGATCTGTGAGTCCAAAGAAGACACAGCTAGTGGAGCTGTATCTCAATACAGCTAGTGGAGCTAAAGAAAGCAATGCAAAACATGAATGCCCAGCACAGAAAAGAATGGGAGTCAATAAGACAGTTCCAAATAGAAATCCAGGAGATTAAAAACAAGGCTAAAGTATGGGTAGCAGAAACAACCAATGTGAAGACAGAGTGTCAGACCTAGAGGACAGGGCTGTGGTCAATGATTAATTAATGAGAGATATCTTAAAAAGAGTAAGGTGACAAAAAATGGATTCAAAAGCTCCTAGATAACTCAAAGAGGAGTAATATAAGAATAATTCAAATTAGCAAACAATCAGAAGACAATACAAAGGGCATAAACCTGTTTACACAAGTGATAACAGAAAACTTTCCAGATGTGGAAAAAGAAATTAACATAAAGATAAGTGAAGCATACAGGACCCTGAATAGCCATTATCAGAAAAAGAAATACAACACAAGAAGAGAATCCTAAAGAAAAAGCAACAAATCACCTATAAAGGAAAAACTATTAGATTTCTCAATACAAACCTTAAAGGCAAGGAGAGGATGGAATGAAATGTTTCAAGCTATTAAAGAAAACAACTTCTAACTCAGACTGTTACATCCTGCAAAATTATCTTTCAAATTGATGAGGAAATGAGATACTTCCATAATAAAGAAAACCTAAAGAAATCCATGACTACTTAACCAAACTCCAAAAAATTCTCAAGGATATCCTAGGAGAAAATGAAGATAGCAGTACCAAAAGGTCCAATAAAATGAATATATCAGTTAGGGCTAGAAATTAAGTAGAAGGGGAAAAACAACACAGCAACAGGAAATTAAAATCACAGGAATAAGTCAATATCTGTCTTTATAACTATCATTGTAAATGGACTCAACTCACCAGTCAAGACACAGATTAGCAGAATGGATCAAGAAACAAAATCCAACAGTGTACTGTATACAAGAAACACATTCAACACAAAAAGAAATTCGTAGATTAAAAAAAATCTAAGGATTGAGAAGAATATTCCACATGACAGGAACCTGAACAAAAGCAGGAGTAGCTATCCTAGTTTCAGACAAAGTGGATTTCAAGCCAAAGCTGATCAAAAGAGGAAAAGAAGGACATGACATATTGGTTACTGGAACTTCAGTGGTACCTCAGTTCATGAATTTAATTCTTTCCACGGTTCTAGTTGCTAATCAAATTGGATGTGAACCAAATCAAATTCAACGGTTAGGTTCAATGTTGACCTTATAAGGAAATCTGATTTGGTTTCCATCCAGTTTGGTTTGTGACCAGAAACGTGGACAGAATTAAGTACATGAACTAAGGTTCCACTGTGTTCAACAGGAAGAGATAACAAACATGTATGCACCAAACCACAGTGCACCCAACTTCATAAAACAAACTCTAGTGGACATAAAAGATCAGATAAACATCAATGAGATTATAGTGAGGAATCTTAATACTCCCCATCACAAATAGATCAACTAAACAAAAAATCAACAAAGAAATGTCAGAATTGAAGCAAGCTTTTGGACAAATGGACAATAGGTATATAGTATGTTCCACCAAACAACAGAAGACACATTCTTTTCAGCCACGCATGGTACTTTCTCCAAAATAGATCACATACTAATGGATAAAGCATGCCTAAACAAATGCAAAAGAATCAAAAGTATACCATGCATATTATCAGATCACACTGTAACAAAACTAGAAATAAATAGCAAAAGAACCACAGAAACTATCCAAACATAGAAATTAAGCAACACATTCTTGAACAAATAATAGGTCACAGAGGAAATTAAGGAAAAATTAAAGCAGTTCCTAGGATTAAATGATAATGCTAATAAAACTGAAATCATTCAGTGCAGAATTTATGGCACACAATGAAAGCAATCCTACCTTATAGCAGTGAGTGCTCACATCAGAAAAATAGAAAAAGCCCCGAAAATACCCTAATTATGCATCTCAAGGTTTTAGAGAAACAAGAACAGTTCAACCCCAGAACTTGTACAAGGAAGGAAATTACAAAGATCAGAACAGAAATGAATGAAATGGAGACTAAAAAGACAATACAAAGAATATAATCAAACAGCTGGTTCTTTGAAAGAATAAATAAATCAGACAAACCCTTATCCAATCTTACCCAAAAAAAGGAAAGAAAAGACACAAATTAATGCAATTAGAAATGAAAAAGGTGAAATCACAATGGACACTGCTGAAATCCAGAAAATTATTGGCAACTGCTTCACAAACATATATGCAAAACAACTGGAGAACTCAGAAGAAATGAAGAGATTCCTAGATACACAGTAATTGCCAAAACTGAACCAAGAAGACTTAAAAAATCTTGACCAATCCAATAACAGGCAATAAAATTGAAGCATTAATTAAAAACAAAACAAAACAAAATCTACCAACTAAGAAATGCCCAAGACCAGATGGATTCACAGCTAAATTCTACAAGAACTTCAGGGAAGAGCTAACACCAGTACTCCTCAAACTTCTTTATGAAATTGAGAGGGAAAGAGTATTTCTAAATCATCCTCAGATGCTAACATTATCTGAGTCCCCAAACCAGACAAGGATTCACCATAAGAAAGAATTATAGGACAAATTCTCTAATAAACATAAGATGCAAGAATCCTTAACAAGATACTGGCAAACAGAATGGGACAAATCATCAAAAAGATCATACACCATGACCAAGAAGGCTTCATCCCAGGTTTGCAAGCATGGTGCAACACACACAAATCCAGAAATAGAAGCACATAAATAGAATCACATAAATAGAAGCAAGGACAAAATGCACGTGATTATTTCAATAGATTCAGAAAGAGCCTTCACAAAATCCAGCATTTATTCATGATAAAACCCTGAAGAAAATAGGAACAGAGGGTCTTTATCTCAACATGATAAGTCATTTATGACTCACCTGCTGCCAACATCATATTAAATGGGGAAAGTCTAAAAGCTTTCCTTCTAAAATCAGGAACAAGCCAGACATGGTGGGACACACCTGTAGTCCCAGCTCTCAGGAGGTTAAGGCAGGAGGATTGCCAGGAGTTTGAGGCCAGCCTAGGCTACATAGTGACTTCACGGTCAGAGTGAATTACATAGCATGACCTTGTCTCAAAAAAAAAAAGAAAAAAGACAAGGATATCCATTAACACTGGTCCTGTTTAACATAGTCCTTGAACTTTAGCCAGACTAATCAGACAAAAGAAAGAAAGGGGATGTGTATAGGAAAGGATGAAGTCGAAATATCATTTGCAGATGACATGATCCTATACTTAACAAGACCCAAAAAAACTCCACCAAAATGCTCCTAGAATTGATAACCAAATTAGTCAGTGTAGCAAGCTACACACACACACACACACACACACACACACACACACACACACTAGCATTCCTAATAATGAAATCACTGAAAAAAGCAATTAGGAAAACAATACCATTCACAATAGCATCAAAAAAGATTAAATACTTAGGTTCTAACCAAAGGAAGTGAAAGACCTATAATGAAAAAGGAAATTGAGGAGGACAACAGAAAATGGAAAAATATTCCATTTCTGGATAGGCAGAAACAACATAATCAAAATGGCTGTACCTCCAAAACTGATATACAGATGTAATACAATCCCTGTCAAAATAACAGTGTCATTTGTGACAGCTAGAGAAAACAATTCTAAAATTTATTTGCAATCAGAAGAGATCCAGAATAGCAATAGCAATCCTGTCAGGCAGCATCACAATTCCATATTTGAAGTTAAGCTACAAAACTAGTGATTAAAACAGCATGGTACTGACACAGAAACAGGCATTTAGATCAATGGAACAAAACAGAAAAAGCAGAAACAACCTGATACATACAGCTATTTGATCTTTGACAAAGAGCCAAAAACTTACACTGGAAGAAAAATAGCCTCTTTATTAATAATTTATTATTAATTAATATCAATTTATTAATTATTAATAAATATTAATTTATTGATAGTGCTGGAAAAATTGGATATCACCATGTAGAAGAGTGAGTCAAAACCCAAATATCTCACGATGTACTAAACTAAAAATGGATCAAAGATCTAAATGTTAATACAAAAACAATCTGCTAGAAAATAAAATAGGTACAACTCTCGAAGATAACGACATAGGCAAGGACTTTCTAAACAGAACTGCAATGGCACAAGAAATACAGAGAATCAAAAAATGAGATCAAATTAAAAGGCTTCTGCACCACAAATGAAACAACCAACAGAATGAAGAGACAATGTACAGAATGGGAAAAAAATGTGCCATCTTTTCCACGAAGAACTAACACCTAGAATATATGAAGAACACAAAAAATTAGATCTGCCTGAAATAAAAAACCCAATAAAAAATGGGCAACCCAAATGAAGAGACGCTTCTCAGAATAAGAATTTCAAGTGGCCAATAAATGCAAGAAAAATGTTCATCATCACTGGCCTTCAGAAAAATGAAAATTAAAACTATATTGAGATACCATTTTACCCCAGAGAGAATGGCTATCATCAAAATATTTAATAACAAATGCTGGTGGGGATATGGGGAAAAAAGAACTTACTACATTGTTGGTGGGAATGTAAACTAGTATAACCACTGTGGATATCCTTGTGGAGATTCCTCAAATAACTAAAAACAGAAATTCTATTTGATCCAGCTATCCCCCTTCTAGCTACCTTCCCAAAAAGAGTTAAAAATTCTAACAGGGATACATACATAAAATGTGATGTTTATACACAATAGAGTACTACACTGCTATAAAAAAAGATAAACTTGAGGTATCAGTAGGTCAGGTATAGTCATAGCAACGACCCCACTTTTCTGATACCAAATTCTGGCTTACTTTCTCTTATTGCTAAGACAAAAATACCCAACACCCAAAGTTAAGGAAGGAAAGGTTTATTTAGCTCAGAATTTGTAGAGGTTTCAGTCCATAATCAGCTGGCTTCAAGGCAGGGTGGCATGGCAGAGGGGCAACCGTTCATGGTGGTGGAAGATAAAAAAGCAACAAGAGCCAAAGGGAGAGAGAGCCCCTTTCCATCCCTTATATTGTATGCAGGATACTCACCCTAGGGCGGGTGTAGCACTCACAGCCCCAATCCCAGCACTACACAATGAACCAGTCACAAACTCTAGATTCAGCTGCCTTTGAAAAGCCTGCCCCCCATGACCACATGAGGCTTTGGGAGGCCATCTAGACACAAACCATAACATTCTCATATAAGAGAAACCATGCAGTGTTTAAGCTTATGTGTCTGACTTATTTCACCTATTATTTTCTCAAGTTCCATTTACCTAGAAATATCCCAAGTTTATCTTTCTTTATGGAACAGTAGTACTCCACTGTGTATGACTATGTTTTCCTTAACCATAGGCTTTTCCCAAGATTTAGCTATGATGAATTGTGCTGCTATAAACATGAGTATGCACATATCCCTATAATATGATGATTTTAACTCTTTGGGGACAATACCTAGAAGGGGGATAGCTGGGTCAAATGGAATTTCTAGCTTTGTATTTTTGAGGAATCTCCACACTGATTTCCATAGTGGTTGTACTAGTTTACATTCCCACTAACAATGTAGGAGAGTTCCTTTCTTCATATCCTCACTAGCATTTGTTGTTACTAGATGTTTTGATGATAGCCATTCTCTCTGAGATAAGATGGTACCTCAATGTAGTTTTAATTTGAATTTCTCTAATAGCCAGTGATGTTGTGCATTTTTCCATGTATTTATTGGCCATCTGTACTTCTGAGAAATGTCTTCATTTGGGCTGCCCATTTTTCGATTTGGTCTTTTATATTGGGGGGGGTCTAATTTTTTTGTGTTCTTTATATATTCTAGATGTTAGTCCTCTGAGGAATAGTTGGCAAAAATTATTTTTCCCATTAGGTCATCTTTTCATTGCTAGTCCTTTCCTTTACTGCGTAGAAGCTTTTTAATTTGATATGATCCCATTTTTTTATTCTCAGTATTATTTCTTATGCCATTGGTGTTCTGTTCAAAAAGTCCTTGGTTATACCTAGATCTTCAAGAGGTGTACCTATTTTATCTTAGAGCAGATTGTTTAACATTTAGATCCTTAATCTATTTTGATTTTAGTTTGGTACTACAATTTGATACATGTATACTATGTATAATAATCAAATGAAGGATAATAGGCATTTCTCAAATCTCAATCATTTATATAGGTTGGGAATTTTAATTATAGGTTGTTTTAACCCTAATGTGCTATAGAAAAACAGAACTAATTCTTCCTGTCTGTGTTTCGGTGGCCAGTATTTAGTTCTTTCTGTCTCACCTTCCCCTTTCCCTTCTCAGTCTCTAGTGAGGATTATTCCACTCTTATTCTATGAGATTGACTTTTTCATTTTCATCAAATGAACGAGAACCTGTAGTGTTTGTCATTCCATATCTGGCTTAGTGCATTTAATGTAATAATTTCCAATATATTCATGGTCCTCCAAGTGAAAAGATACTCATTTTTATGGCTGAATAATATTTCACTGTATATATAACCACATTTTCATGATCCATTTTCCCCACTGATGGACATCTATGTTGATTCCAGATCTTAGTTTTTGTGATAGTGCTAGAGTAAACATGGAAATGTAAGTATCTATTTAGTATAAAGATTTCATCCCCTCTGGATATATACCCAGTAGTGGAATAGACAGATCATATAATTGTTCTATTTTTATTTTCCAAGGGATCTGTTCTTTTCCATAATAGCTATACTAATTTACATTCCCACCAACAATGTATGAGTTCTCTGCATCTTCACCAGTATTTATTTTTTTTTTCTTTTTGATGATAGCCATTTTAACTGGGGTAAGGTGACAGCCTATTTTGGTTTTGATTTGTATTTTTCTGATGATTAATAATATCGGATATTTTTTCATATACTTCTTTACTATTGGTATGTCTTCTTTTGAGAAGTGTCTATTTTTAAAAATGGGCTATTTGTTGTTTTGGTGTTCAGCTTTGAGTTCCTTATATATTCTGAGTATTAATCCCATGTCAGATGAGTTGTTTACAATTTCTTCCTGGTCTGTAGGCTGTCTCTTAACTTTGCAAACGACTCCTAGGTTTGCTATAATTCTATTTATTTTTACTTTTGTTGCCCATATCTTTGGGGTCCTATCTAAAAGATCATTTCCTACATTAATGTATTGATGTGTTTTATCCGCGTTTTCTTGCAGTAAATCATAGTTTCAAGTTTTACATTTAGATCTTTGATGCATATTTATTTGATTTTGTGTATAGTAAAAGGAATAGATCCAGTTTCATTCTTATGCATATCCAATTTTACCAGCATAATTTATTGAAGAGACTGTACTTTCTCCACTCTATGTTCTTGGTGACTTTGTCAAAATAAATTTGTTCTGTGTACATGGATTAAATTCTGTGTACTGTGTTCTGTTCCATTGCGCTGTATTCTGTTCTATGTGTCCATTTTTATGCCACTATCATGCTTTTTTGAACAAAATGGCTTTGAAGTGTATTTTAACTTCAGGTATTGTGAGGCCTCCAGCTTTTTCCCTGGAATCACTTTGGTTTTTATGCATCTATTGTGGTTCCCTATGAATTTTAGGATTTTTTTTGTAATGAAAGTAATTGATATTTTAATAGGAATTGCACTGAATCAGCAGATCAATTTGGGCTGGATGATTCATGGACTCTTCTAATCCATGAATATAGGATAACTTTCTATTTTTGTGTCCTCTATAATTTATTTCATTAGTGTTTTTTATAATTAGCATTTACAGATCTTTGACTTCATTTGTTAAATGTATTCCTAAATGTTTTGCTTTCTTATCTTTGTGGATGGGATTTTTGATTCCTTTTTCAGCACATTCATTACTGGTGTATAAAAATGCTCCTGTATTTTCTATGTTGGTTTTTGTAACCTGCAATTTTCTGTATTTATCAGTTTTAAGATGGAAGTATTTTTTTTCTATGAATAAAATCATGTTATTTGCAAACATGGATCATTTAATTTCTTCCTTTTCAATCTAAATGCCCTCTCTTTAAGACTTCTAATACTCTATTAAATAAAAGCAGTGAAAGTGGACATCCTTGTCTTATTAATATTAGAGAAAATGATTTTAGCTTTTCCCCATTTAGTATAATATTGGCTGTGGGTTTGTCATTTAGAGCCTTCAATATTTTGAGATGTGTTTCTTCTATACTTAATCTGTTGCAGTTTTTATCATGAAGGAAAGTTGAATCTTAAATGCTTTTTCTGCATCTATTGAGATGATCATATGCTTTTATTCATCACTCTATTGATGTGTTGTATCACGTTTATTATTTACATACGTTGAGCTACCCTTGCATCTCTGGGTTGAATACTTGTTGATGATACATGATCTTCTGACGTGCTGTTGAGTTTGGTTTGCTAGTTTTGTTTTTTTGAGGCAGGGTCTCACTACGTAGTCCAGGCTGGCCTTGAACTCACTATGTAGCCCAGGCTATCCTCAAATTTGTGGCAGTCCTCCTACCTCATCCACCTGAGTGCTGGAATTACAGGACTGAACTACCAAGCCCAGCTTCAGTTTGCTAACATTTTATTGAGATTTTTTACATGTATGTTCATCAAGGATATTGCTTCAGTTTGCTAGTATTTTATTGAGATTTTTTACATGTATATTCATCAAGGATATTGGTCTATGAATTTCTTTTTGTTGTTGTATTTTTGTCTAGTTTTGTTATTAGGATTATACTTCCCTATAACAAGAGTTTAGTAGAGTTCCTTCCCATCAGTTTTTTGGAAGAGTTTAAGAAGAATTGGAATTAGTTGTGTAAATGTTTTTATACAATTCAGTAGTAAAGTCATCAGGTCCTGGACTTTTCAATAGATGGGAGAGTTTTAATTACTACTTAAATCTCATTATTCATTATTGGTCTGTTTAGATTTTCTGTTTTTTCTTGACTCAATTTTGGTAGATTGTATGTATTCAGAAATTTATCCATTTCTAGGTTTCCCAGATTTTTGGCATATATTGTTCATAACTGTTTCATATGATCCTCTATATTTGTGTGACATTACTTGTAATGTCTTCTTTTTCATTTCTGATTTCATTTACTTGGGTCTTCTGTTTTCTTGGTTAGGCTAGCTAAATGTCAATTTTATGTTTTCAAAAAACAAACTCTTTGATCATTTGGATATGCTCAATTTATGCTATAATCTTTATTATTTCTTTCCTTCTACTAGTTTTGTTTTGGTTTGCCCTTTTCTAAGTCTGAGGTACAATGTTAAATTCTTTGAGAGCTTTTTTTAATGTATGCATTTATTACTATAAAGTTATCTCTGCTTTTGCTGCATCCCACAGATTTTGATGTGTTGTCCTGTCATTCTAATTTGTTTCAAGAAAATTTTTGATGTCCCTTTTAATTCCTTCAATTAACCACATTTAGGAGCATGTTTTCAGTTTCCATGTATTTGTATGTTTTATATTTGTTGTACTTTTATTCCATTGTAGTCTGAGAAGACACAGGATGTGATTTCAGCATTTTAAAAGTTTTTTGAGACTTTGTGACCTAACATATGACCTGTCCTACAGAATATTCCATGTACTGATAAGAATGTGTATTTTGATGTTTGATGAAATATTCTGTAAATATCTGTTTGATTCATTTGCTCTGCAGTATCATTCAACACAGATGTCTCTTTTGTGTATTTCTGTCTGGGTAATCTTTTCATTGTGGAAAGTGAGGTAATGAATTTCCCAAATATTTTTTCCTTTATTTGACTTTTATTAGTACATGTTTACAGTACTGGTACATGTACATAACACATTTCAATTCTTCCCCTTTCTTTGACCCCATTTATTTTGCCAGCATCAGATTCATTTATTTTATAAAATCTTATAAAGTTAACTATCATATATACAGATTAAAAACCAGACTAATAGGCCAAAAAACATATAAAACACATAAAACAGTTGTACTAAGTCAAGGTACTCTTTTAGATACATTGTCTGTGCTGGATTACAAAAAAATTTTTTCCTTTCTGTTTTTTGTTTGTTTGGTTTTTGGTTTTTTGAGACAGGGTCTCGCTATATAGTTCAGGCTGGTCCTGAACTACTATGTAGCCCAGGCTGGTCTTGAACTTGCAGCAATCCTCCCACCTCAGCCTCCTGAGTGCTGGGATTACAGGTATGTGCCACCATGCCTGGCCTGGTTTGTCTAATTATCTGTCTTTTATTAACTTTTTCACATAAGAGAAACCATGCCATATTTAAGCTTGTGTGTCTAATTTACTTCACTTAACATTATAGTCTCAGGGTGCATCCATTTTCCTACAAATATCTTATTTATCCTTAATGGCAGAGTAGTACTCCACTGTGTATAAATACATTTTCTTTATTCATTCATCTGTTGATGGACACATAGGCTGTTTCCAAGATATAGCTATTATGAATTGTGCTGCAATAAACACTGTAGTATGATCTCTTTACCTCTTTTGGGAAGATACCTAGAAGCGCAATAGCTGGGTCAATTGGAATTTCTATTTTTAGTTTTTTGAGGAATCTCCATTCTGATTTCGATAGTGGTTGTTATTAGTTTACATTCCCACCAACAATGAAAAAGTATTCCTTCCTCCCCACAGCTTCACCAGCATTTGTTATTAGTTGACATTTTTGATGGTAGCCATTCTTTCTGGTGTGAGATGGAATCACAGTGTTGTTTGAATTTGCATTTCTTGAGTGGACAATGATGCTGACCATTTTTTTATGTATTTATTGGCCATTTGTATTTCTTTATCTGAGAAGTGTCTATTCATTTCAGTTGCCCATTTTTTGATTAAGTCTTTAAATTTGGGGGGCTTAGTTTTTTTGAGTTCTTTATATATCCTAGATATTAGTCCTTTGAGGAGTAGCTGGCAAAAAATTTTCCCATTCTGTAGGCTCTCTTCATTCTGTTGGTGGTTTCCTTTGTTGTGCAGAAAGTTTTTAATTTGATGTGATCTTATTTGTGATTCTTGGTATTACTTTTGCAACTGGGGTTTTGTTTAGAAAGTCTTTGCCTATTTTGTCTTCCAGCACATTGTTTCTGTTCTAATGTTTAGATCTTTGATCCATTTTGATTTTAGTTTAATGCATTATGAGAGATATGGGTATGAGTTCAATCTTCAGCATATGGATAGCCCGTTTTCTTAGAACCATTTGTTAAAGAGGCTATCTTTCCTCCAACAAAGGAATTTGGCCCTTTGTCAAAAATAACATGGCTGAGTGTGCCTAGAGTTGTTTCTCTATCTTCTATTCTGTTCCATTGATCCACAAGTCTGTTTTTTGCCAATACCATGCTATTTTTATCACTGTAGCTTTGTTGTACAAGTTGATGTCTGGGATCATGGTGCTCCCTGCTCTTGTTGCCCAGAATTGCTGTTGCTGTTCTAGGACTCTTCAGGTTTCATATGAATTTTAGGATTGCTTTCTCCAGTTCTGTAAGAAATGTTAATTGTATTTTTGTTGGGATTGCATTTACCACTTAACAGTTTATCGAAAGCATCAGTCAGGCAGTACATTTGTTTACATACTGATTATCCTAAGCATCGCTCAGGCAGGTGTCATTTCAACTAGTTGATTCTTGTATTAAATAAATTTGATAAAATTGTTTTTATATTTCCTATTATCTTATAAAAATTAATGAAAAAGTAGTCAACTTTTGTCCATCCTAATTTATTTCATTTTTCTTGATGCTATTGTGAAAGATATTATTTCCCTAATTTCCCTCTCAAATGAGTTTGTTATTGGTGTACAGAAACACTACTGATTTTTGAGTGTTGACTTTGTATCCTGCTACGCAACTGAATTTGGTCCTTAGTTCTAGGAGTCTTTTGGTGGAGTTTTCGGGGCCTTCTACGTAGAGCATCATGTCATTTGCAAATAATAATAATTTAACTTCTTCCTTCCCTATCCAGACCCTTTTCTTTCTCTCATGTAATTGCTTTAATGTTTCGAGAACTATAATGAACAGAAATGGTGATAGTGGACATCCTTCTTGTTCCCGATTTTAGTAGGAAAGCTTTCAGCTTCTCTCCATGTAGTATGATGTTGGCCATAGATGGCTTTTATCAGATTGAGATAAATACCTTCTATTCCTATTTTCTTCAGGGTTTCTATCATGAATGGGTGTTGGATTTTGTCAAATGATTTTTCTGCATCTATTGAGATGATCATGTGATTTTTATCATTGCTTCTGTTTATGTGGTATAACACATTTATTGATTTGTATATGTTGAACCATCCTGCATCTCTAGAATGAATCTTACTTCATTGTGATGTATGATCTTTTTGATGATTTACTGCATCCTGTTTGCCAGTTCTTATAGAGGATGTTTGCATCTATATTCATTAAAGAGATTGGCCTGCAGTTTTTGGTTGAATCCTTTTCTGGTTTTGGAATCAGGTTAATGGTACCTTCCAGGAATGACTTTGGGAGTACTTCTTGATTTTTTATTTAATTAAAGAGTTTGTGGAACGCTGCTGTTAGATCATCTCTAAAGATCTTACAGAATTTGGCAATGAATCTGTCAGGACCTGGGCTTTTCTGAGTTGGTAGTTTTTTCACTACTTCTTCAATTTCACTTACTGATATTGGCTTACTCAGGATTTTTGTATCTTCTTGGTTCAGCTTTGATAGTTCATATGTATCAAGAAGTTATCCATTTCTTCTGAATTTTCCATTTTTATAATCTTCTGGATTTTAGCAGAATCCATTGTGATTCCAACTTCATTTCTTATTACATGGATTTGGAGCTTTTCTTTCCTTATTTTGGTAAGACTGGCTAAGGGTTTATCTATTTTGTTTAATTTTTCAAAGAGCCAACTCTTCAATTCACTAATTCTTTGTATTTTCACTCTCAATTTCATTAATTCCTGCCCCAATCTCTGTAATTTCTTTCTTCATACTAGCTTTGCATTTGGATAGTTCTTGTTTTTGTAGGACCTTCAGAGGTGCATCATTAGGTTATTTGAGCTCGTTCTGTTTTTCCGATGTGGGAATTCACTGCTATAAACTTCCCTCTTAGGACTGCTTCATTGTTTCCCAGAGGTTCAAGTGTGTCATATTGGCATTATTATTCGATTGTAGAAACTGTCCATTTCTTCTTTAATTTCATCTGTGGCTTGCTCATTATTCAAGAGTGTATTAATTTCCATGTATCTATATACTTTCTGTGGTGTCTTTTGTCATTGATTTCTAGTGTCACTGCACTATGATCCAATAATGTGCATGGGATTATTTCGATTCTTCTACATTTACTTAAGCATGCTTTATGGGTTAGTATGTGGACTATTTTAGAGAAAGTCCCATGTGGTGCTGAGAAGGATGTGTATTATGTTGTGGTGGGTGGAATAGATATCTATCTCATTTGGTGGTCATGAATTCCTTGAAGTGCTCCTTATCATGGAAATACCTTATACGCTATAGATATCTATTAAGTCCACTCTTTCAAAGGTTTGGTTCACGTCTGATATTTCTTTTATTTTTTTTTTTTTTGAAGTAGTTGATCTGTCCATTTGTGACAGAGGGATAGTGAAGTCTCCTATTACAATTATATTAGTGTTTATCTTATTTTTCCATGTCTTTTAGTGTTTGTTTTATGAAGTTGTGTGCACTGATATTTGGTATGTATGTGTTTATAATTGTTAACTCTTTCTGTTGATTTCTGTTGATCATGTATAGTGATCTTCTTTGTCTCTTCTGATCAGTCTTGTCTTGAAATCTACTTTGTCTGAAATTAGAATAGCAACTCCTGCTTTTTTTTGTTTTCCATGCTTTTTAAATCCATGAGTATGTTTTTTAATTATGTTTCCTGTATACCACATATTGTTGGGTTTTGTTTCTTGTTCCCTTCTGCCATCTGTATCTTTTGATGGGGAATTGAGAGCATTTGCATTGAGAGTTATTACTGAGGAGTACTGACTCATTCCCTGTCATTGCATTATTTTCCTGTTGCTGATTTCCTTTTTTCTTTTTTTTTTCCCCCTCTTTTGCTTAGATTCTTATCCTGCCAGGTGTATTCATTCTCTTTGACTTACTGGTTTGGTTGACTTCATTGTTTATTTCAAGGATATCCTTGAGAATTTTTTCTAATGCTCATTTGGTGGTCATGAATTCCTTGAAGTGCTCCTTGTCGTGGAAATACCTTATTTCTCCATCAATTTGAAAGGAAAGTTATGCAGGATACATAAGTCAGAATTGGAAGTTGTTATCTATTAGGGCTTGAAACACTTTACTCCAGGCCTTTAAAGCTTTTGGAGAGAGCTCTGCTGTAATTCTAATGGGGTTACCATTATATGTGATTTGTTGCCTTTCTCTAACAGCTTTTAAAATTTTACCCATGATAGACTTCTGGAACTTTGAATATAATGTGGTATGGAGAGGTTCTCTTTCAGTCTTGGCTATTTGGCATTCTATATGCTTCAACTATCTATATGTTTCTTTCTCTATATTGGGGAATTTCCTGCCATTATTTCTGTGAACAGGTTTTTTTTAAATGCCATTTGTGTTATCTTCTGATTTTTCACTTATTCCTATTATTCTTAATCTTCTTTGTATCATCTAGCAGTTGTTGGATCCATTTGTTATGTTGTTGTTTTTAAGGTGTCTTTGGGCAGTCGGTCTTTGAAGGAAGCATTGCCTCCTAGTTCTGAAGTTTTGTCCTCATATTGGTTGTTTCTGTTGCCCATACTTTCAATATGATTTTTAATCTCCTGGATTTCTGATTGAAACCTTTTCAGGGACTTTAATTCTTTGGTAAACTGGTCATTCATGTTTTGTATCATTTTGTTTAGATCATGTAGCTTTTTATTAATGTCTTCTGAGAGCTCTTGCATCTTTTTGGTTATTACTTCCATTATCTGTTAATTATACCTTCTCTAATCCTGCTAAGTATCTCTTTGAGCTGTTTTCTAACCTCCTCTGTCATCCTTTTGAGTAATTCAGGTGTGTATCTTATATTATTCTGCCCTTTTGTGCCCCCTGGATTGGCTTAAGGGGAGTTGGGACTTTTGGAAGGTATTTTGTTGCATTTTCTCCTCACCTTTCTATTGCTTAGGTTTTGTGCTGAGATTTATAGATGTTTATGTCCAAAACTTTGTTGCTAGTATAGAGATCTCTTTAGTTGCTTTTCAAGATTGTAGTTTGGGCATGACTAACTATAATCCTTTGTCACAGCCCCAAAATCTGACCATCTTGGTTATATTGAGAGGGAAGGATGCAGTTTAGTTAGCCCAGCAACCAAGTTCTCTGGGAATGCACTCTAATATTTTTAACATCACAAAGGCAATTGGAGTGTTGGCATAGAGACAAATAGTGACTATTATGTGACCCTGTAGGTATCAAGCGAATCAGCTACAGTAGTATCAACCAACACAAATTAGATATTAACATACTGTAATAACCAATTGTGTACCACTCTTAATCCAAGAGAAGAAATAAGCAATTATGATTTAAACATTAAGGCAACCCAGGTATTGTCTTACAGTTAATATGTACAAAGTTCAACAGCTATATCTTTGCTAATGGTAGAAAATAATTCAACAGTACTTTAATTCTCCACTGTGTCTCTGTTGATTCAATCTTCCTTTCTTGTGAGCCACAAGTCAGGAGCCATGGAGAAAATGCAGATTGCCCCTTACTTTTTCTGCATTGTATTTATTCTATCTCTTCAACTTCTCTGTAGGCTCCAGTTTTCCGATCAGATATTTTATCTGCTATGATTAGAACAACTTCTCACTTTTCATTTCCATTTGTATATTACAACTTTTTCCAAACCTTTACTTTCTGTCTATATATACGTGCACACACACACATACACACACACACACACATATATAATATATATCTTTACCAGTGAGCTGAGGTTCTTATAGACAGCATATAATTGTGTCCACTTTTTTTTTTTAAATCTAGTTGCCCTATCTGTATCTTTTAACACTTTTACAACAGTGCCATAATTTGTATGTCTCAGTGCTGGGTAGCTCTGATTTTAGCTGACTGTCCCATCAGGTGGCTTGAACCATTTCTCAGGGGGTCTTTGATTACAATAACACAAACAAAGGTGTTGAATTAGAAGACCAATTGTAATTATATTACAGTTCCTTAAAGAAAACATTAAAATTGTAGAAAAAAATTGTAATACCACTAATTTGTGGTATAGCCATTTTAAATTCTTATTATATACACCACCAGTGGTGTACTCATAAGATTTCCATGTTAAAATTTAGATTAATTTAGATTATTAATAAACTAGTAACCTGTTAATAAATGTCATGGGTACAAATTACTCAAAAACATTTACTTTAAAGAAGCTTATTTAGAATCAGCAAGAAACATACACAAGCGATGTAAAGAATGTTATCGAAATTTATCTACAAAAATGGGTGCTGCTGTGACAAGAAAAGCCAAACACATTATGACATTTAGCACACTCTGCACTCTGCATTTAGCTGCCTTTATGTGTAAATATTTTAAAGAAATTCATGAATATAAAAGAATATGAATTTCTTTTAATGAAATTAAAATTTGTTGGTTATTGTAATAATTTTAATGGTGTAAACAGAATGTAATATTCATATTTGGCCATAATTACTCAATTCAAGCAACTAACTAGATTCAGTCAATTTATAGACTTTTTATTAATTTTACTAGTAAAATGATTGATAAAAGTGATTAGATCAATTTATACCACCAGTGGCACATGCTGCCCAATGGGACAGTCATACATGTACCACCAGAGATTCAAGCCAGCAAGAATGTGTTAATCTGTTTACATTTAAGATTGTTAATTATAGGTGGAAGCTTCCTCCTGTCATTTTGCTGTTTTATTCTTTTTCTTCTTTGCTCCTTTCCACCTGTCTTATTATTTATCTTTATGATTTGGTAGTTTTCCATCACCCTAATGTTTCATTCCCTTTTGTGTATCTATTCTTCTACTGAGTTTTGTACATTTGTGTGTTTTCATGACGGCAGTTACTATCCTTTTGTTTCTCATGTAGTACTCCTCTTAAGCATTTCTTATAGGGCTGTTATGGTTGTGATAATTCCCTTAGTTTCTGCTGACCTAGAATGTCTTCATTTGTCTTTCATTTCTGAGTGATAGTTTTGTTGCATATAGTATTCTTCATTGGCAGTTTTTCTTTCACTTTGAATATATCATTCCATTCTCTTCTGGCTTAAGTTTCTGCTGAGAATTCTGCTGTAAGTCTAATGAGGATTCCCTCATATGCAAAATGATGCCTTTCTCTTGCTACTTTTAGAATTCTCTGTCTTTACTTTTGACATTTTGACTATAATATCCCTTGGTGAAAGTCTTTCTTGGTTTAATCTTTGAATTTCTTGTAGTTGGATATCCACCTCTCCTTGAAGATCTGGGAATTTTTCAGCTAATATTTCATTGTCAGTGCCTTAAACCTTTTTCTTCTAGAATTCCCATAATGCAAATATTTGTTTACTTAGTGGTGTCACGTAAGTCCACAGACTCCCTTCCGTTTTCCTCCACTCCCCTCCTCCTCCTCTCCCTTTCCCCTCTGCTTTGCTTCTTCTCCCTTCCCTTCCCCAAAAGGCCAGTCCTCAAGTTCAGAAATTCTTTCTTCTATTTTTCTTAGTTTGTTGTGGAAGCTCTCAATTGTATTTTTTGCTTCATTGATTGAAATTTTTAGCTCTAAGATTTCTGTTTTTTTTGTTTTTGTTTTGTTTTTGTGGGTACCAGGGGTCGACCTCAGGACCTCACGTGCCAGTAGGCACCCGTGCCACTGAGCAATATCACTGGCCCTTTTTTTGTATGTGGGTACCGACAGCCAAACTTGGGCCCTTGCGCTTGCCAGGCAGGCGCTTACGCCACCAAGCCATCTCACCAGCCTCTAATTGTTTCTTTTTATGGTTTCTTTTTGGTGAATTTCACATTCATATCCTAAGTTGTTTTTCTTATCTCTTTATACTGTCTCTCTGTTGCATCTCATTGAGTTTCCTTAGGATGATTGTTTTGAAATCTTTTTCATAAATTTCATGATTTCCTTCAAATCGGTATTTCTCTATGTTTCTTTGGAGGTACCATGTGTCTTTTCAGGTTTCTTGTATTCCTACAATGATGTCTGTACATCTGGTATACATCTCCAATTTTATGGAGTGGCTTTTATAGAAAAATATTTTTATTTAGATGAGATGTAGGATGTCAGCTGTATATGCTTTGGTTATATCTCCTGTGGGATTGCTTTGGCTACAATTAATATTCGTGGTGTCTTTAAGTGCCTCAGTAGTCTAGATTGCAGGTTTATGAAAGTAGTTGTATGACTTTTCAGCAGATGTAGGCTTCCAAGGGTGCAGGTCCTCAGGTCCCACATAGTTGGGGACTGATGGCATTAGGGCTTATTACAGCAGCTGCTATGATCTCAGTGGTGTTAGCTATGGAGAGGACTGTCTTTGGGTACCATGGGGCCAGCACAGGTGACACCAAGGGTAGTGACCCCAGTAGCCATAGTCCTTGAGTCAGGATATGAAGGAGACTTTCTCCTAATCCTTTGGGATGGATGTGGGAGATGTCTAGGCCTATCATACCAGCAGCCAAACTTCTGAAGCCATGGTATGTGAACTTCTTCAGGTCCTATGGGGTGAGCAAGGATGATGCTGGGATCTGTGGTGCTGGTAATCCTGGATTTGAGATTATGAGACACAAAGGGGACTTTCTGTAGATCCTGTAGGGTGACTGCCAGTGGTGCTAAGGCTTGCAGCATTGGTAGCCACAGTCCTGGAGCTGCAGGGCATGAAAGGGATCTTCACCTAGTCCTGAGGTGTGAGTGATGCCAGTAGCTGTAGTCCTAAGGCCATGAGATGGGAGGAAACCTTCCCTAGTTACCACAGGATGAGTCCAGGTAGTGCCAGTGTTTGGTAGCTGTGTTTCTGGACTAGTGGGACTCAGCAGGGACCTTCCCCAGCTCAGTTGTTTAGGAGTAAGGCCTGCCACAACTTTTTGCACCAGTAGCTGCAGTCCTAAAGTAATGGGCTGCAGAAGAGATCTTCCCTAGTTCCCAACTGTTGGTGGAGCTCAGGCTTGGGACTGACAGATTCAAGGCTTCTGGTGGTGTCAGGGGGCCAACTGCTGGCCCTAAGGCAGAATGGCATATGGCAGTGGCTGTCATAGCAGTATGGGTTCTGAGGCTTGTGGGAAGTCCAAAGTGAGTTCCTTCTGTGAATTAGGGACCAGCCAGCTCCCCAACTGGAGCCTGTGAAGACTGAGGAATTCTCCTGCAGTTAAGACTGCTGATCTGCTGCTGTGATAGAGGACGCTGATACTTTCAGTTTACGTTTTCCAACAATGTGAAATACCCTACCCCACCCCTGGGCTGTAGTTACAGTTTGCTTTGTTCTTTTCCTTAGATGCCTTTTCAACTTGTGCTGTTTGGGGTACCTTTCACTTTCCTGCTTATTTCCAGAGTTCTCCTTCAATCATTCTCTTAGAAAAATAGTTTTTCTTTTATTGCCTGGTTCTTCATTGTGGCAGAGCTGTGCAACACACCTCTTATTCAGCCATCTTGGCTTATCTTTCAAGTAATTTAAAATATTACTTGTACAGATTGAGCATGCCTTATTTAAAATTATTGGAATCCAGAAGCGTTTCAGATTTTTGAATGTTTTGGAATTGTGGATATTTGCATATACATAATGAGATATTTGGGGATGGTACCAAGTTTAAACAAGAGATTACTTTATAAGTTTATATATACCTTACACACACTGCCTAAAGGTAATTTAATACAGTGTTTTTAAATGCACCTGAGTTTTGACTGTGACTAGTCACATGAGGTTAGGTATGGAATTTTCCTCTAGTGAGTGGTGTCATGTCAGCACTCTTAAAATTTCAGATTTTTTGATTTGGGATGATCAATTTATATTAAAATGTAGAATCGGGAAATATGAACAAATATCAAGAAGGCATAATATATGAGTCAGGTTTTCAGGGTAAAAGTCTTTGCAAGAATTACAAATTTGAGAGTTATAAGCAAATATGGCAGTTAAAGCCATTGGAGCAAATAAGAATGTGCAGAAAGTGAATGTAGATAGAGAGTAAGTCAAAGACTAAACCCTGGGACCTTCCATTTAGAGGTGAAGAAATGTGAAACCAGTATAGCAGATTTAGAAAGGACTAAGTGCAGGCCGGTGAGATAGCTCAGCGGCATAAGCACCTGCCTAGCAAGTGCGAGGTCCTCAGTTCGACTCCCGGTACCCACATTAAGGAAAAGAAAACAAGCGCCGGTGATATCGCTCAAGAGCACAAGCGCTTGCTGGCAAGCGTGAGGTCCTGAGGTTGACTCCCGGTACCCACATTTAAGAAAAAAAAAAAAGGACTAAGTGGTATTTCTAAATCCAAATAAGGAGAATATTTCTGGGAAAAGTAGGTAATCAAATGCTGCTAGTAGGTTAAATAAGACCATTGGAAATCAGCTCCCGTAAGTACTTATAAAGCTCCTGGAAAGTAGCAGCTTTTGCTGTCTCCCAAAACTATAAAAATGGGGAAGAATGAAAGGGAATGGGGGGGGGCCGGTGAGATGGCTCAGCGGCTTAAGCGCCTGCCCGGCAAGCGCGAGAGCCCGAGAGTTCGACTCCCGGAACCCACATACGAAAAAGGGGCCGGTGATATCGCTCAGCAGCACGGGCGCCTGCTGGCGCGCGAGGTCCTGAGGTCGACCCCCCGGTACCCACACAAAAAAAAAAGTGAATGGGGGACCAACAGATCCAGGAAAGCATCTAGTGGAGGTGGGGATTGCAGTGAACCAGGCCAAATTATACAAATCCAAAGGATCAGATTGACTTTGGACTTTAAAACAGCAACACTGGATGTAAGACAGTTGTGGGGCAGTACCTTCAAAATTCGTAAGAAAAGTGACTTTTTCATTAGAATTCACAAATTGTAAGGGAGACTCCTCAGAAGGCTAAAGAAATGGCAGTAACACATAATTACTATATTTCCCTGAAATAAAACCAGGTCTTATATTAATTTTTGCTCCAAAAGACACAATAGGGCTTATTTTCAGGGGATGTCTTATTTTTTTCATGTACAACAATCTACATTTATTCATTTATTCTTGTATAAAAATATAAATTTATTCAAATACAGTCATGTCATCTTCTTCTGGAATATCATCATAACTCTCCAAACACCAAATTCTGGCCTGAATTTCTTGCAACTCCATTTCCTGTAGAACCATTGGCCTCAGTCTCTCATCTCTAGCAACAGAGCCATCCTTAAGTGAACACTTCTTGTCTGTGTAGCCAGCTTGTAGTGCATTGTTATGATACATGATACATTGAATTATGAATATTCATATTAGATACAATCATGTCCATTTGTTATTAAGTGTGCACATTATTCATTGTGTCTATACTAATTGGTCATAAGGCAGTAAGTCTCACATCTGTTTATACATACATTACCTCTTTTTTTTTTTTTTTTTTTTTCGTGGGTACTGGGGGTCGACCTCAGGACCTCGCGCGCCAGTAGGTGCCCGTGCTGCTGAGCGATATCACTGGCCCCTTTTTCATATGTGGGTACTGGGAGTCGAACTCAGGACCTAGCGCCTGCCAGGCAGGCACTTACGCCCCTGAGCCATCTCACCAGCCCGTCATTATCTCTTGTCCAAAGGCACCCACTTGGATATTTACAAATACTTAATTATAATTTATGTTATCATTTAAGTATTAATGTCAATAATATTTATTTATATTTAATTATATGTTAATATTATTACTTTGTAACAATGTGTCCGTAGTGCGTTGCAACAGTCATACTAAATGCATACATCTGGCTGACAGACATATTTTTGGGGTAGGGCTTATATTATAAGCATCCTGAAAAACCATGCTTATTTTCTGGTTCTTCTTTTTGGGGAAATGCAGTGTAAAAAAAGGTTGTCTAAAGTGAATAATAGAAAACTCTTTAAGCAATGTGATCCCCAAATTACTGTGTTGACTGGCCTTGTCCATCCAAATAGAAGATAGAAATTTATTCTCTAGTTGTTTGTTTTCTGGAGAGGGCAGAAGATAAGACCCCAAGCTGAGTACCATGAACAATTGAATCAGGTGACTATGTACAACTAAATGGGGAATGCTAAGATTTATGGCTGCCTGCTTGGCTTCCATATCACTGACAAACAAGGCATAACTTCCAGGTAAGAGATTTTAAAACTCATCAGACTATAGCAAAGACTTTTAATATTTGCACAAGTACTAACATCTTGAGCTCCCAGTACATTATCGCCATACATGAACCTCAGTTCTCACTCATGACCTCATCTTTTTAGTTTACCACTGTAAACATTAGCAGATAACCAAGAATACAGAATTTTGAGAAGAGACTTTAATAGACCAGGAAAAACAACAACAGCATGACAGAGGAACCAAAGCTATGCATAAACAGAAAAAAAAAAAGACTATTATTAATATTCTTAGAGTGGTAAGAGAAAGTAACATATGCATGAAATCACAACAACAAGCTATAAAAAGAACTGAAGACTAAAAGGAATTTTTGGAAATGAAGATATGATAGTAGAAATAAACTGAATATGAAAGAATTTAGGGGCTGAGTATATAGCTTAGTGATAAAGCAAGTGCTTAGCATGTCTGCCCCAGAACCACCAGGGGAAAAAAAGATTATTTAAGAGAAAATTGATTAAATCTTCCAGAAAGTCAAGCAAAAATAGGAAAATACAATAAAGAAAATAAGAGAACCAGTCCAGGAAATCTAACATTTAAATAATCAGTTCCAAAAAGAAAGGGTTTTTTTTTTTTGCAAGATTGAAAGAGCCCACTGAATTAATGAAAATTACAATTAATGAAAAGAGATACTCAGCCAAGGCATATCGTTATGAATTTTCAAAACTGTAAGAATATAAGACTCTACAAACATCAGAAAGTTAGAATGCCATTGGACTTCTCTGCAGCAACTTTAGAATAAGACAATGGTGAATGCCTTCGGAATTCACAAGGAAATAAATTTCTACTAGAATTCTACACCTAGTCAATTATTTTAAGAATAAAGTTTGTGGCTGGGGCTGTAGTTCAGTGGTAGAATGCTTGCATAGCATTCAGGAACCCCCAATTTCAATCTCTAGCACTGGAAAAACAAAAAAGAATAAAGTTAGAAATGACATTTTCAGACATGCAGAAGATACAACAAATGATGGAAATAAAGAAAGGGTATTCCCAGGAGGATATTTATGGGGGAAATCTCAGAATGATGGCCATAAGGCTAACCATTCAGCATTACAATAGCATGTCTCAAGGAATGGATATGTTGAAAACTATCATAACTAATATACCCTCTGCCCTCTGAACCATCATTTGAACTGGATGACACATACCTGAGTAAGGCTAGCACAGATTCTTATCTGCCTTTTCATTCTATTTTACCATGTTCTTATACAGTTCATGCTCTTCTCCATATCCTGTTGTTCAAATTGGCTATCAACACTCATATATCCCCACAAAAGTTTTTATGTCTAAGTATAGAAGCAGAAATTGTAAAGAAGTCCAATCTCCCATATTATGTTGCTGCTACATATTTAGCTGGCCTTGCTATAGCCTTAAGACCATATGCCACAATTGTGGTGAGTCTTGTGTTTGATAAAATTCTAACTTTGCCCACTGACTTGCCTGGAATGAAGGGAGCATCTTGTAACTCCATAGGGAAGCAGCAGCTAGACTGTTAGCCTCTCTTTTCCAGGAAACTTATGTAACTATAGCACTATTATCTTTTCTTTACATAGCTAGGTTTGTGAGTGCTAATCAGATTTTCAAACCTGAACAATGTTCTATCTAGGAATTCCCAAACAAGAGGGTGGTAAAATATTTTCTAATATGAATAGGTTAGTGAAAAATCTAGGTCTTTGCTGATTGTCATTTGTCTGTCGGAAACTGAATAGCTGCAAACGCGTTGCAAAATTAAGTCAAAAGTGATCCAACATTTAGGTTGACCATTATCAATAGCAGGTGGGTTGTTCCACTCAAACAGGAATTCCTAGCTTTCTTGTTTAAGATTTGACTTGTTTACTTAACATTGATAAGGCCAATTCTTGTTTTCATTTAATTATAGACTAAAAGAATTTTAAAATATATCCATATTTTCTAGGTATAGATAATTAATAATTAGTTTTTAGGGCCATTTTTCCTTATGTTTCATAGGTTTGATCAGCTGTTCTTAACCTTAGAACTTTTCCTCTTTTTATAACAAACACCCCATATGACATCAGTTTTATATTCTTCAAATCCATAGTTAATGAACACATATATACACATAAATAAGAATGCAATATCACAGCTTTAATATAAAGAAATAAATGGAAAATAGTTTTTTTATTTTTCAAATTAGGCCCCCGTGACACTCCTAGACTAAAATACAATGAATTATTCTGTTGCTTATATAGTAATTATAGAATCACTGTAATGTATTGGATGCAAAATAAGACAGCTATGTTGCATTGCTGACTTAAATACTATAAGCTTCACCTACAGGCACTGCCTTCAGCATATTCTACAAACCACCTAGTTAATGTGCTGTCTGTTTTATCCATGCCTAGAATTCTGACCAAAAATATTGCTCCATATGAGGGTTTTTCATACCAGGAAACACAGGACTTACATTGTCACTAGACTGAAAGAAATGGTGCTTGGTAGAATAAACAGTGCATTTACTAACCAGAGGTCCCTGCTTCCACGTTCCTGAGCTGTGGTCATGGTACATGAGATCTTCCATTTTCCGTAGTTTCTTATTTTTTTTTTAAACAAGAAACAACCAAAACACACCTCCTATTGTGCCAGCACCTCACAACTCTGATAGTTTCAATCCTAAAAGAAGCTGGAGTTACACGGTAGAATTATAACCAGAAAAGCCTTCCAGAGACTCTTAAACTAAAACTAACTTGTGATGTTCTTAAGCCTGGATTCCAAAGATTGATCTTTCATGTCAGAAGTAATCATATATATGAATAAAGCTTGATTTTCTCCTTAGCTTCCAATCTCTTATGAGTCTGTTTAGGGAAAGCTTACTTGCCTGTAAAGAGTACCACCACTGGACCAGTCCCTAAGAGTGCAAATTTCAGAGTGTGGAGGTATCTGTCCTAAGCAATTTACTCTGTAATTATAAGAAAAGATCCAACCCTGAGTGGGACAGCTCACACCTCTCATCAAAGATATTTAAATGTTCCTGGTATTCATAGATTATTTCATCTCTCATTTTTCTAACCTCGTTTTTCTACTTAACATTCTCAAAAAAAGTGTAAGATTTTGCTTGAGTTCTGGCTACATATTAGTTTTAATTAACTAAGATAACTAGGAGGAAGCAACAGTGTATCCCTACATATAGTAATGCTTGACTAATCAAGAACCTTTAAGAGGCAAGTCTCTTAAGGATAAAGGATGCAGGGTAGCAGATGGGGAAGTCATCTACCAATACACTTGGATTTATGAATCTAAAAGAAGAGCTTGTAGTGGAAGGTTATTATCTTGAAATTCTGACTTATTCAACATGTGACACCTGTGATTTATGTGCCTCAAGGCAAGTCCCAGAAAGTTCAAGAGTTGCTACACCTGAACTGCCTCCTAATATGAGGTGTGATCTAGAAATACAGTGAACATTGAAATTAAAACTTATTTTAAAGACACACTGCTATTAATCCTCCTCTAAATATTTCCTCTTGCTTTGAACACATTCCATCATTCTTGCTATTTTACAAAACAGTTCTGGAAATCCCCTTTTGTGGTTGTCTTTAGTTGTGCTGTTGGGGTTGCCTCAGTATCCTACACTGATGCAAAACCCTTATCTTTCATGGTCATTTTGACTAGGGAAGAACTGGAAGTTGCACAGTAGCAGATCCAATGAATAAGGTGGATGAGGACACATTGTAATGTTTTTATGCAATGGCTTTCTGTTGAATGGCACTCAGCAGCAGTATTCACCATATTTTTTATCATACCTCATAAAGACACAAAAGACTTCCGGAACTGCTTTAGAAAATGGAAAGAATGATGCAACAAGTGTGTTTGAAGTGAGGAAGATTAATAGCTTGAAGTGAGGGAGATTAATCATTTAATGTAATAAAATTTTTGAACTTAAATATTCACCATATTTTGATCACATCTAGTACCTTTAGGAAACCATTGATATGGACTTTATAACAAATGCACTTTTCTCAAGGGTGACATTTAATCCTGACAGTGTTACATGTGCTTACCAAAATGTCTCTGTTACCTTCACTGGGCTTACTAGTTCAGTCATCAGCATTTTCTGCCACCATTTACTTCTCTACCTTGTTGTTTATCCCACAGTTCATATTCACTGTGGTGGATAGCACTGCTAAAAGACTTTTTTTTTATTTTTTAAACTTAAAAGCACATTCTAATTCCCCTGTTCACATTCAAATAAGGGAGAAAAAATAAAAAAGAATTACAGTATTACTTGAATACCAGAAAAATATCACTAATAACTACATATGACATAACACTCCTGGTTCCTTTATCATACCACTGAAAGACATATATATAATAGTGTACAACATTCATATACACAGACTTTTACTACATAGTAATTTTGACTTCTACACCTGCTTTTTCTCTGCACCACAGCCCCTCACCAATAGGCTAGGAAGGACTGTGGAAAAAAGAAACCTAAAAAAACTTAGAGTAAACCTTTTAATTTTCCAAACAATAGCAACAGTCAGCAGAAGACATAATCTAAGCTGTAGGTGCCATTTCTCTCCAGGATACATCAATACTGTCTTTGTTAGCTAAAAATTTCCTATAGTTATTTAGGGTCATAGATGTAACTGGTTTCTTCATATTCAGCCTACAGTTTTATGTTCAGTCAGATTAACCTCCTCTTCTTCTGTTCAGCGTTTCTCTGGTTACTTTCTCCCCACACATTCCAATACCACAAGGTGTACAAAAAGTTAACTCCCAACAGCCGCATGTCCAGCTCTGAAATCTGCTGGTTTGAAACAGTTTTCTAGAATTACAACATGCCAGAACACACATGCCACTTCTTTTGGCTTAAACTTTGAGTCTGCTACCCAAATCTGTGCCTTTTGGTTAAAGCTATGTATTAAATTACCAGACACCAGCTAAAATACATGGCTAAATAAGAAAAATTAAGGAGGCTCTATTTGGGGCTGCATGGGAAAGAAGTATAGTCAACACAGCCATAAGTTTTTGTTGTTGTTTGTTTTGTTTTTACTATACATTACTATGCAAAAATATTGATTAAACCACTGAAAATTTTCACGTTTTTAAAGCCATATTAACATTTTCTAGGTGTGTAAAAGTACTTTATAGAAATGCTGGAAATGAGCAAAACAAGAGCTCAACCACAGTTTTAATAATTTTGTTAAATTATACATTTTATATGATAAGATATTATATCAATTAAGAAAATACTAGGATGTTTTACTTTTTTAGATGTGATAAAAATCTGCTTAAGGACTTTAGATTTAATCTGAGGTTTTCAAACACTGGTATGGTTGCACAGACTTTTTAAAGCCTTTGGGCACAAAACTGGTAAAATGTGGTTTTAGTTATTGGCATGCCTGTGCAACAAAGCATTTGAGAGGTATGACTGACAAGCCAGAGGTGTGTATAAGGGAAAACCTATGCTTATGTCTGCCTCAGTGACTTTATTAGCCACACCTTAATTGTAAATTGTAAACTGTCATTCAAAGTAGCATAGTGATGTTTTAAACAAGTCATATTATAATATATCCCTACTTCTTTTGCCTTAATGCCTAGAGGTAAATTCAGAAAGTGCTCCTGTGTGTTGGCTCATAAAATCATCCATCTGAAAAAAATTAAATAAGAAACCCTAATAGTAAAGAGCAATGCAAAGAAGATTTATGAAACTATGAGTACATATAAATTGTATATTTAAACATCACAGTTACCTAATTCAGCCTTCATTATAGTTCAGCAACTATTTCTGATTGATGATGAAGAAAATCACTCCATTAATTTTTTGAGGCAAATTTTAAACCAATATTTAAAAACATACTATTTAATACTATATACTGAATTAAAATTGATATTAATATCAAGAACATCACTAGAGACCTTTATTATCTCTATAAAGAATTATAGAACAATCTATTTTAAAGCATGCTATATTTTGAGACATACCTAAATCTACTTTACATTTTAAAATAAATGCACAAATATGAATTCACATCATACATTTTAACAACCACACAATTTTGAACTGAAATAAGGAGTGAAAATATATATTATAGATTACTGACTTCTTACTAGTAGTCTGAATATTCATTTCTCAATATAAGATAATTTGTTCTTAATCATTCTTTATAAAAATAATATGAAATCAAAATTTCAAATGATATAGTAAAAGAAACATAGTATAGTAAAAGAAAATATAGTATAGTAAAAGAAATATAGTATTTAATATAGTAAAAAAAATATAGTAAAAGAACATCCCATTAACCCCTCCTTTTCCCTTGACCAAAAACCTTGCAATAAAATAGTTTTTGTCGTCTAAATTTTGATAAGATAATAATTTATATGTCTTGTTTTTAGATAATTATCAAAGATTTTCATCCTTACAGGATGAATTATCAAGTGGAATCCTGTCAGTGCTCCAGCTTTCATTCTATGCAGTCGTTCAGTAGCTTAGTGTTCAGTAGTAGAACTTCTAATTTTTCATTTCTGAAGGACATGCACATAGAGGCAACCTTAGGGAACATTAAGTAATGTGGTTTTTTCTGTAGGTCCCATTCTGGAATTCTTGGGGGTTTTTTGTTTGCTTGCTTGCTTTTTAAGTGGACCAAACCACAAAATTGTGTGTCAGAAAGCCTATTTTATCTGACATGTAAGAAAAGATAAACACCTGTCAGTTGACGTTTAAAACCCAAACTAGTTTTGAAGTAACAAGAAAGGGAAAGCTAATAGTTCAGACTTCAGTCACTTTTCATCTAAAGCCATCAATGTGTGCACTGGTCCATTAATTATGTGGCCCAGCACAAAATAATATGTTAGTCTTCCCTTTATGCTAAGGTGACAGTTGTAAGGTTTTAGTTAAGGGGAAAGAAAGCTATTTGTTGGTCTCAAGAATTTACCTAAGTCATAAATGAAAATAAAAAGTTAACCAACTGAGAATCAAACCAGTTTTTTTGATCACTGTACTAGAACCAAAATTAAACTTGGGGGGGGGATGTTAAAACTTATGGTCCCAATGTACCCAGCCTTTTTTTTTGAGACAGGATCTCACTCTGTAGTTCAAGGTGGCCTTGAACTTGCAGCAGTCCTCCTGCCTCAGCCTCTCAAGTGCTGGGATTACAGGCATGTGCCACCATGCCTGCTTCCAGCTTTTCTTAGATTAATGAAATATTCTAAAATAAAAGCCAGCAAACTTTTTCTATAGAGGCCTGGACAGCAAATATTTTAGGCTTTCTGGGCCATACAGTTTCTGTCACATCTATTCAACTCTATCCTTATAGTGTAAAATCAGTACATTAATGAAAAATCAAAGCTGAGTTCCAATAAAACTTCATTTATGAGCACAAATATAAATTTCATATAATACTGACATGTCACACAAACATCTTTTGATGTTTTCCCAACCACTGATAATGTAAAATCCATTTTTAGCTTATAGATTACTGCAAATAGGGAGCAGGCTGGATTTGGCCTCACCATAGTTTGCCAATTCCTGCTCTACAACAATATTTTGGTTCTTGTTCTATAGACTATACCTCTGCCTCAAAGGAAAGACATGTCAGTACCAATATAGTGATTTTTAAATTGTTTTTATTAAAGTATTTATAGGTTCTACGAACCTACCAATGCCAGAATAAATGAGTGGAGGTAATACCATTTAAAATATTTCCCCTGGGTGAACACAACTCAATGTTCTAATGCCACATTATTATTATAATAGTCTTTAGTAGAAAACATGTTTTCAGTATAAAACTGTTGCTTCTATTTATTCCACTAAAAAATTTCCTATGCTAATTAAGTTTTAGAAACAATTAGGTTTGAACATTTTCTAAATTGCCTACTTTAGATGTTTTAAATTTGTATAAAATTAATTGCACATAAACTTTATTTTTAATTTATTTTTAATTTTGTAAATTAGTTTTATACAAGAAGTTGTAATTTTGGGTAAAATGTGAAATTTTAAATTACATTTATTTTTTAATAATTAGTACAAACATGGTTCAGAATTCAAAAGGTACAAATAGTTTTCTAGTGAAAAATTTATTTCTAAGCCTGATCTGTAGTCATCCAGTCTCCTCTTCAGAGGTAAGTAATGCTACCAGTTTTTTATAGATATATAGAGAGAGACATATGTATATATACACACACAACATATATTACACATACCTATACAGTATATATGTACACAGTTTCCAATTATATATGTATATATATTTAAAATTACATATAAATAAAAATTATATAGTCTTACAGTATAACCACTGTTTTTAGACTATATTCTTTCTAATGACATGTTCACACATATGCATTATATAAAATTCTAATGGTGGCGACAACCCACTTTCCAGGTCCCCTTCTGTCTCTCTCAGGCAGAAGCTTCTCTCCCTCAATAAAATTTCCTACTCTTAAAAAAAAATTCAAATGATAAGGAAATGCTTAATTTAGAAAATAAAGAGTTCTGTATAATAGCACCAACCAGAAAAGGAATCTTAACATTTTGCAGTTTTTCCTCTAATTTTCACATATTTTAAACAAAATATGCTCATTCATTACTTCCTGGTTTGAAAACTGCCATTTTTAATTTAAAAAAATATTTTAGAAAGCTATCTCAATATATGTAGATTGTTCCCCTTCTCTTTTTCTATGGCTGTATTATTCAATTGTATAGTTACAATGTGTTTAACCAATATACTAATGGTGAATATTTGAGTTATTCCCTGTTTTTAGTAAGATCAGTGCTGCCAGAACATTCTCAATAGATGGCATCATTGTAGTATTTAAATCTCCCTCAAATACCTCATAACCAAAAGAGCAATTAGAATAGTGAACCCCAAAATCTATGGATAGCATCTACAACAAAACTTAGTGACAACATATTTTCATAAACCCCAAAGTGAAAATGGACAGGAACAAATCACCAACAACTACAAGACCCAGTAAAACCTTCTTGGGATTGAGAAGGCCTGAAGTGCATGATGATGCAATGTGATTTTTGTCCAGTGCTCTTGAATGTCAACATGAAGAAATTCCATGAAGCACGTAGAAATAACTATAACTTTCTTAAGATCAAATGCCTAGCCGTCTGACCAAGACTTTACTGTCCTTACCTTCTAATCTAGTAAAAACGCAACCAAGGGAACTACAACACAGCCAGGCATGGTGGCACACACCTATAATAATCCCAGTACTCTCGGAGGCTGAAGAAGGAGGATCTCAAGTTCAAACTCAGCTTGGGCAACTCAGCAACTTAGCAAGATCCTGTTTCAAAAATAAAAAATGAAAAAAGGGCTGGGGATGTGGCTCAGCATGAAGACCTTGTGTTCCATCCCCAGTTCCGGGGAAGGGAGGAAAAAATAACACATTATCGTTTTTCTAATGTACACAAAATTGCCAAAAAACATATACTGAGATTATGTTGGAGGACATGACTTTCATAGAAATTATATCACAATGAAGTAGCTGAAATCAGCAGTATGGGATCTCATATTATCCCTAAGAAATAAATTGCCTGTGATCACCTTCTTGGGTCAAGGTAACACTCTTTCATTTTTGCTCACTTTTACTTTCAATAAGTTCTTGACACTTTGAGCATCCTAATGCTTCCTTTATCATCATCTTTATCTCCTTTTTTGCAATTCTAAAGATGGAAAAAGATTTTCATTAAGAACAGCATGGAAAATAGTGTATTGGGAGGGACAACAAAAAATGAACTGGGTAGCCAGGCGTGATGGCACATGCCTGTAATCCCAGCACTTGGGAGGCTGAGGCAGGAGGGTCACCATGAGTTCGAGGCCTGCCTGGGCTACACAGTAAGTTCAAAGCCAGCCCAAACTGGGTTAGGCCAAGTGGCATATGAGTGGTGGAGACAGAAGAATCGTGAGTTCAAGGATAGCCTGGCCAGCATTCAAAAAAGTAAATGAATTGGGTGAATTTGAGGGTAGAAAAGGAATAGTGACACCAAAATATTTTTAAAGGTTTGGAATAATTCCATACTTTTTATGGTTGTTTATTAATGAAGTCGTATGGTTTTCTCAAACTATGAGTATTCACAGGTTTAGAACACTACCACAATAATAGCATATTTTCCTTTCAGTCTAATGCTCTTACCAGTAAGTAGAAGTCATTTAAAAAATTAGCAAGCTCACATCATCACAGGAGTTTGACTAGTGTTCTATCTTCTATGTAACTGTCAACATGTTGCCAAAAACCATTTTCATATATATTTTCCCTCTCTTCATGAATAATTAGGTTGTAAAAACTTCTCTCTTTTGAGATAATTAATAAAATTCTTCATTTCGGAGTAATTTTTAATAATTTTTACTTTTTTTAAAAGATTTGTTTTTTAAAAATAAAATCATGCAGTTTACATATAAAATGTCAAATTAGTAGATTAAGGCATAAAATGCAAATATTCAGTTACTTTTAAACATTTTTGTTGACATATATTGGTTTGCTCTCTTGGCGTATTTCCTACAACTTATAATTATTCTCTTAAGCATCCCAGGTGAAATTCTAGGACAATATAGAACTCAACTGAGCTCAACAGAGATTCATTTATATATAACTTCTTCTAAGAACAAAGCTTATTTTTAAAACAAAACAAAACAACACACCAAAAGCCTAACACTTCTTAATGCATTATGTTTGTGGGCTTCCTAAATTGTTTAAATGATCAGTATGAAAAATTCTTGTAAACAGTTCAGTTCCTACTGGGTCTGTCCTTTTAACTTAAAAGACTTTGTAGTATTAATTGCTCTGTAAATACCAGAAATTTCTATATATTGTGCAATGTACACAAGAAACCATCAAATAGCTTATCTTGTACTTATCAACTTGTTTATTTTTATGCCTCCAAAAAGCAGTATTTTTTAATAAGAGCAGCTGCTACTTTGTAAATATTTTAATGGCTTCTGCTAAGTAGAGCTGTCAGTTTAACAAATAATATTATAAAAGATTTTCATTCTTCCATGTGATTGCACATCTTGAAATGTGTTTTACCCTGCAAATCCTTTGGAGATTTTAGACTAGAAAGGATATCTACTTTGAAAGCAAAAAGCCAACAAAAAGAATAGATAGCATTAAAGAATAATGTATGAGATCACCAGAGAAATAATGCCATTAATTTCAGAAGACAAATGTATATAACAGCAATAAGTTCTCTCAGCTCACTTCTCTTCTTATGATTCAGGCAGTTTGTTGAAATGGAACAACACTAGCTTTATGCCAGACATTTCAGGTATGAACCTTGATTTGTCTGCCATTTAATAGATATTAGTTTAGAGCAAGACAATTAACCTCTGTGACCACTTAGTTTTTGTATCTGCGAATGGGGTAATGATACCTAACTTACAGGGTCTTTATGAGAATTAAAGATAATATATGTAAATGGCCTGACTCAATAAAGGTGACGCTTACTATTCTATCTTACTGCCTAGCAACCAGGAGTCTCCTAATCTCTCTTTCATCCTTATCCTTTACATTTTTATTCACCCAGCTTATCTGTTCCTCTTCTTCTTCTTTTTGGGGGAGGTCTAATTCATGGAATTCACAGGGAGAAATATTTTAGAGATGATATAATTTAGCACTTTTGTGAGCAAATGAAAAAACAGAAGCTCAGAAAGACAGAATGACTTGTTCAAGATCACAGTTAAAAACAAAGATCAGATTCTGACCTCTTGAACTTTTCAGTGTTTTTCTTCTTGGTGTAAAGTGAAATTTGATAAGGCCGTTCTATTCTGAGTGTGAAGAAGCATGAATAAGATAAGAAAGTGAAAAAAAATGGACAAGGAAAGGAAAAATATTAAAGAAGAAAGAGAACAACTTCTTTTTGCTCTAGAGCAGGGTGCATCAAGCTTTTTATAAATAGCCAGATAATAAGTATTTTAGACTTTACAAGTCATACTCAACTCTGACAACTGTTTGCATATTTTCTAAGGCTGATATGTACTACAAATAAAATGTGGCTACATTCCAAGAAATTTTATTTGGACACTGAAATTTTCAAATGGTTTTCACATTTAAGAATATTATCTTTTGGGGCTGGTGAGATGGCTCAGCGGCTTAAGCGCCTGCCCGGCAAGCGCGAGGGCCCGAGTTCGACTCCCAGATCCCACATATGAAAAAGGGGCCGGTGATATCACTCAGCGGCACGGGCGCCTGCTGGCGCTCGAGGTCCTGAGGTCGACCCCCCGGTACTCACAAAAAAAAAAAAAAGAATATTATCTTTTTATTTTACCCAACAATTTGAAACTGTAGAAACTATTAAGTCATAAACCATATAGCACCAGACAGAGGACTACATTTGACCCATAAGCTATTGTTTGAGGACCCTGTTCTAGAGCAAACTCAAATGTCATTAAGAGTATAAGCCTGATGATAAATGGAACAGACACATGACCTGTTATCAAATTCTCCTTTGTGTCATGGAAATAGTAGGATCTGATGGGGACTGGGATAAAGTGGGCCATGCCTAACACACAAAAGTGGGCAGTAGCTATTCTAGTTGACCAGATTGCTACTCCTAAGAAATGGAGGCAAAATCTGCCAAATATTCTAATTTTTCAATTAAAATAATAGAAGTCATAGGATATTGGGACTGTAAGGTTTTTATTGTGCGCTATACAGTAAACTGACAAAATAGTGGAAGAAAGTTCCACTACGATATGTGAAAGTTTTTTCTGTAATCTTACTTAAGAGGGAGTTAGCAGAAATTGTATTTGTATTTGCCTCATATCTTAATCACTTATTAAAAACAGAACTCCTGGGGCACTTGGACAGAGGGGATATACTAAATAAAGGTTTTGTTAGCCTGTCTTTAGCACCTAAAGATCAGAAGGGAAGTGGAAGAGGAATAAAAACAATTAAGATACATTATATACAAGTATCTACTCCCCATAATGAATGTAATCATTGTATGCTGCAAACATATACTAATAAAATAAAAAAATTAAAAGCCAGTTGTTATTTATAGTGATAATTATAGTGTTAGTTATAGTAATAGTGCTATTTATAGTGATAATTATAATGTTAACTAAGACGATAATCTTAAGAAAGGCAGGCAAGTTTTTTGTGTAAGGTACCAGATAGTAAACACTTTACCTTTTGCAGGCCATGTAGACTTTTTGGCAACTACTCAATCCTTCTATTGTAGTACAAAAGCAGCCACAGACAGAGTATAAATGATTAAGAATAGCCCTGTTGTAATAAAACTGAATTTACAACAATAGGCAATCTGATAGATTTGGCATCTGGTGAGTAGTTTACAAATGATCCTAGTTATGTGCAATAATTGTAAAAAGATAATATTTTAAAGTTCATGTACTTCCACTACACACATACCCTTATAATACTCATAAGAAAATGCTTCAAACTATATAGATTAACAGGAAAAAAGAACAAGATTTTCAAGTATGATAGTTTATTTAGATATTAGCAAATCTTCTCCCTAAGAAATAATTATATAAAATGGGGGGCACCCATTTCAGTGCTCTGGAAATCAAAGACAAACAAATTGAGAAGTATTCATTCATTTTTTAAAATTGCTGGACTTTTAATAGTAAAGTAGGTGCTTATAATGTTCTTTTTGGAGGCTACTCCCACCATACTCATTTGTAAGCTAGTTCTACCAAGGTAGGACTGACTGTGAAAACCAACAGCTGACTTGATTTGGAGCTAGGTATGGAAAAATCTTTTCCCAATGGCATTATCAAAAAAAGCAATAAACTCATTGTCAGTAAAAGTGACAAACCTGATAGGAAATTAATAGGGAAGACTACTGTTAATGCTGTCCTGCTTAGCACAAGTGACCAAATGACAGACTAGCCAAAATTTAACAGGAAGACCTTGGAAATGAAAGAACCAAGAAGTGGCTAAGTAAGCTCTTCACAAGTTCCTGATGGGGTTGTACACCTCTCACTTTTTGGCTTTCTTTTATCTAACAATATTAAATTTTCTGCTTTGTACTTCTTCCCTCCACACCGAATTGCCAAAAGCTGCCCCTCCCTTTTTGCCTCACACCACCCACTCATACCCTAAAGTGAACAAACTTCTGCTTCAAATTGCATGATACTTTAAAGCCCCTTCTTTGTAGTCCATGCAAAATACCAGAAGCCAGAGATCATTTGTTGAGATTTGGTATTTTTTACATTTTATTTACAACTACTTTGAAATTTGGACATCTTGCCTTCAAGTTATGCCAAGTGCATTACTATCATAGTTTCATTTCTCTCTTTATTATGTTCTGTATTGTTTGTGGAAGTACTGGGGAATGGAGCCACTATTTAGCTACCTGGATGTTCTACCTCTTCACTTAAAAAACAATTTTACTGAAGTATAACTTACAAATGACATAAAATTCACACATTATAAGTATACAAGTCAACCATATTTGATAAATTTATAAGGTTGTATGACCATCACTGGAGTTCAGTTTTAGAACATTTCTACAACCCCAATTACTTCCATTTTGTCCAATTTCCATTCTCCTACTCCAGGTCAAAGCAACCTTTGCTTTGCTTCCTGTCTGTAGAGAAATTTTATATAAATGGATTCAGGTAGTATGTTCTTATTTGTGTCAGGCTTCTTTGACTTAGGATTGTGTTACTGATGCTCATGATGTAACATGTAGTAATAGTATTCTATTGTATGGATACATCACATTTTGTTTACCCACCTACCAGCTAACGGACATTTGGATTAATTCCAGTGGATATTTGCTACTATGAATAATTTTGCCATAAATATTCATGTATAAGTGAGTGGAAATAAGTTTTCATTTCCCTTTGGTAAATATTTAGGAGTGTGGCTGCTGAGTCATATTGTAAGTTTATATTAATTTGCTAGTTTTAATAAACTTTAAGTAGTTTAGCAAAGTGACTGTAACATTCATATAAACCATCAATATACAAGGGTTTCTAGTTTTACTATATCCTTGCCTACACTTGGTATTATAAATCTTTTTATCATAATCATTCTGATGGGTATACATTGATATCTACTATGGCTTTAAATTGCATTTGCCAGTAACTAATGATGTCAAGCACTTTTCATTTGATATTAATAATTAGAATATATCTTTTTTAGTGATATATATTCATATCTTTCATACATTCTTCAGTTACCATTGTCTATTATTGAATTGTAAGATTTCTTTATATATTCTGAATATGAGTTCTTTATCAAATATCTGAATTGCAGGTATTTTCTCTAAGTCTGTGGGTTGCCTTTTCATTTTCTTGATTGGGGGGGTAGGGTGTGTGTCGGGGGTTGAACCCAGAAGCGATCAAATGCTAATTAGCACATGCTGTATTACTGAGTACAACACCAGCCCCTTTTAATAGTGTTTTTTGAAGTAGAAACATTTTCAAATTTTGGTGATGCCCAATTTAGTAAACTTTTATTGTGGGTTTTGTTTTGTTTTGTTTTGTTTTTTGGTGTTGCACTTCAAAATTTCTAACTTGAAATGTAAAGATTATTCTCATATTTTCTCCTAGAATTTTATAGTTTTAGTTCTTGCATTTAAGTCCATTTCAGGTTAATTTTTATATATAGTTTAAGGGTCCAAGGTCATTATTTTATGCACGGAAGTCCAAGTTTCCTATTACCATTTGTTGAAAAGGCTCCTTGTCCCCTAAATTACTTTCATCCTTCTGTAAAAATCAACTGACCACAGTGGAAGGGTCTATTTCTGGATTTACCCTTCTGTTTCATTGATTTATATGTCAATACTTACACCATTAATGCCAGACTTTGCACAAATTGAGGGCTCCACTAAACTATTATCTCATAAAAAATACTCTAAGACTCCAAACATAAGCAAGAAAAAAATGAAGTTTCATATAGTTACTTCTAAGAAATAGAAAATGAAAATCACAAGTCAGCTGGGCGTGGTGGCACATGCCTGTAATCCTAGCACTTGGGAGGCTGAGGCAGGAGGATTGCTGTGAGTTCGAGGCCAGCCTAAGCTACAAAGTGAGTTCAAGGCCAGCCTGAACTGCATAGTGAAACCCTGTCTCAAAAAGACAAAAGAGAAAAGAAAAGAACATCACAAGTCAACTGAAAAAAACTGTACCCACCGTGAAGTAGAAGACAACTATGCAACAGCACTCCAAGCAGTATTAAATGTACTCCAATACTAATTGAGTATATGGGAACCCACTCTGAATTAGACAAAATAAAGAATAGAAAAGAGAAGGAAGGAAGAAAGGAGGATAAAATAGGAAGAAATCAAGAAAGTTCAGTGAACTCAAGAAAGAAAAAGAAAAATATATTTTTAAAAAGTGAATAAGCAGGTGTATTCATCACTTTTTCATCTCTGGGACAAAATACTAGATACCCACAGCTTAACAGCAGAAAGGTTTATTTGGCTGACAGTTTCAAAGAGTTCAGTCCACATTTGGCTGGCTCCAAGGCAGAACTGGCATGGTAAAAGGGACTGATGAAGGAAAACTTCTCAACCCATGGCAGCCAGGAGACAGCAAGAGAGAGAGAAGCTTATTACCCTCCAAAGCCAAGCCCCAGTGACTCACTTCCTCCAACCAGGCCCTACCTCCTAGTAGTACATTTAGCTATGAACTCATCAGTTGTAAGTATAGCACCCCCATCTTCCAAAAGCTGCACCTCTGAACACAGGATTTTGGGGGGACATTTTAGATCTAAACCATAACAGGAGTAACGTGATCAAAAAAAAAAAAAAATCTTTAGGTCTTTTAAAGAAATCTTGGTACTTCTAAATAATCAAGGATATGATAATGTCAACATAATGGACAAATTATTCTGATAAAACACAGAATTTGTGTCCTATTGGTATATTACTCAAAAGGTAAAGAAGAGCTTTTCATCTTACTCAGAGCAGATCAATAATCCAAGAAAAGTATGTTACTTTAACACAGAGAAAATCAAACTCTAGCTTTGCATCAATTTACTGTTATCATAGCTCATTTTCAAAACCTTTTAAAAAGACTATCTCAGAAATGAGTAAATTACAATGTACTTCAATGAGATTAAACTTAAATTTTAATAAAAATTGAAAATGGCAGAAAACAAGAGAATGAAAATGAGATTAAGAAATAAGAAATAATGGAATGGAGAATAAAGCACAGAAGCAAAAACATTTGTATAGTTAAATTCCTTGAAGAAGTAAAATAAAACAAGGTAACACAATATTTAAAACTAAATTCTAGGAATATATAATAGGTATATTCAAGCCTTTTTCTTAAAAAAAGAAAAAAGGAGGGCCGGTGAGATGGCTCTGTGGCATAAGCACCTGCCTGGCAAGTGTGAGGTCCTAAATTCGACTCCCAGTACCCACATAAAGGAAAAAAAAGGGACCAGTGACATCACTCAGCAGCTCAAGTGCCTGCTGGCAAGCGTGAGGTCCTGAGTTCGATTCCCAGTACCCGCATTAAAAAAATAAAAAAATAAAAATTCTAGGTGACTGAGAAAAATTCTATCAGAACAAATGGCTCCAAAATATATCCTACGAAAACTCTTACATTTCAGTGATTAATTTTAAAAAATCTTTGAGGCGTTCTGGTAAAAAGACCAAATAACTTCCAAAGCCAAAGAATTAAACTGACACCAGACTTTTCAAAAATAAAAATAAGGCAGAATATAAGCTGAAATTTTAAAAAACACAGTGGCTGAAAATGTGAATCAAAGATTTTATATTCACCCAAGCTCTCCTTCAAGTATCAAGGCTACAGAAAATTAGTTTTCAATATAGGGAATTCTGAATCCATGAACTCTTTTTGAGGAATGTCCTAGAGGACACACTTAATTGAACTAGACTAAGAAAGCTCCAGCAAAAGGATTGGTTTGTGTGAGTTTTAATATATAAAAATATAGACAGAAGATGAAAATGGGGGGAAAGGCAGAAGACATGTACAAATGGTGTATGTATGTGGTAATTAAATTGAAATAATACAATTTAAAAAGTAGGAGAACATCAAAAAAGAATGATAGAATAAGCTTACTGATTGTTTTATAGGTGGGAGCTAAAAAGTGCCAGTAAATACTGATACACCGAATAAAAGAGACTACTTTTGTACTTGCATCTTTTGTAGTACCTGTAATCAGCAGAACAAAATTGCAAACTTTCATAGGACTAATTTTAAAAACAAATTACAGCAAAGGAAACACATACATACCTCAGAAGAGAAACAAAGCAAATATAATCAAAGTCATATAATTATAAAAGGCCAGGATTGAGATCAGACCAAATGTTTCAATCAGTAATATAATGTAAATGGACTTACTTCACCCATCAAAAGAGAAAGAATTTCAATTTATTCACAAAGCAAGATATAGCTATATACTATAGTTGATAGACATCTAAAATAAAATTATTCAGATAAACTGAAAGTAAAGGGATGGGGAAAAGCAAATAAAAATAATAAGATACCAAAATTAATAATCCTAACTAAAGAGAGAATATGACTCAAGCCCAAAAGCATGAAATGAGGCAAAACCTTTTATAAAGAAGATTTTTAAAAGATAACAATACTTATGTACAATATATTTATGCACCAAATAATACAGAAACCACTTCTATGAGGGAAAATCTACAAAGGATGCAACAATACACAGATAGACATTAGTAACAAAAGATTTTTAACTCTCTATTCTTACTGTAAAGCAAATCAGATGGGCAAAAAATAAGAAAAAGTACCTGAATATAACCAATCCTGTAGATACTATGGATATCTATCAAATTCTATACCTTAATAACAGAAAGTAAATTTTCTTCACAAGAACCCATAGAAATATACAAAAAGATGATCTGTTGGTATGTAACATATCATTAAGTTTCATTAAATATCATCAATGCTCTCTAACCACAATGAAATACACCCCCAAAATTTAAACATCCAAAAGGTGCTTCCTTCTAGAACTTTTAAGACATTCCATAAAACAACTCTTGGGTAAAAAAGAAAATACAATGTGAAATTTCTAGAAGTAATTATAATGAAAACATTCCATTATCAAAATCTAAGGGATATATTTTAAAGTAATGAATGATCAGAGGAAAACTGTTAACACTAAACTTTTTTTTGTGTGTGTGGGTATCGGGGGTCAACCTCAGGACCTCATGTGCCAGCAGGCACCCGGGCCACTGAGCGGTATCACCAGCCCTTTTTTTGTATGTGGGTACTGGGAGTCGAACTCAGGACCTCGCGCTTGCCAGGCATGTGCTTATGCCGCTGAGCCATCTCACCGGCTCAACACTAAACATTTTTATGAGAAAAAAAAAAAAAAGAAAGAATGAGATAACTCAAAAACCTTAAAAAAGAAAGAGAAACCAAACTAAATTACAAGGAAAGAATAGACAGAGACAGAGCAGGAACTGGCAAACTTTTCCTAAATGGCTACAAGTATTTTAGGCTTATGCACTGTATGTTCTCTGTTGAAACCACTCCACTCTATTATACTACAAAAGTAGCCACAGACAATACATAAAGAAACCAATATGGCTGTAGTCCAGTAAAACTTTATTTATAAAAACAAGCAACTAGCCTGCAGAACACAGTTTATTGATACGTTAGATAGAAGAGGAAAAAAACTGTAGACCTAATTAAGACACCAAACACAGATGTTTTTGAAAAATTAACAAAATAGGTCAGCTTAATCTAGAGAACACATCTCACCTATTCAATATAGTTCTGGAAACATTAGCCAGAGCAATTCAACAAGAGAAAGAAAAGGAATAAGAATAGGAAAAGAAGAAGTTAAATTATCATTATTTGCAGATGACATGATACTGTATGTAGACGACCATAGAAGCTCCAGCAAAAGACTTCTTGATTTAATAACCAGATTCAGTAGTGTAGCTGGATACAAAGTCAGCACTCAAAAATCAATTCCTGTACACAAGCAACAAACTCACAAAGAAATCAGAGAAACCACGCCATTTTCAATAACATCCAAAAAAATGAAATATTTAAGAATCAATCTAATGAAAGAAGTAAAAGATCTATACACTGAAAACTACAGTACTGTGAAAAAGGAAATCAAAGACGATATCAGAAAAGGGAAAGATATCCCTTGCTCATGGATAGAAGAAACAACATTGTGAAAATGGTCATACTCCCAAAACTATTCTACAGATTTAATGCAATCCCAATCAAAATACTGTTAGCACACCTCACAGAACTAGAGAAAACATTCCTAAAATTCATTTGGAAACAGAAGAGACCTAGAATAGCAACAGCAATTCTGGACAACAAAGGCAAGCCAGGGAGAATAACAATCCCTGACCCGAAATAATCCTACAAAGCTACTGTGATAAAATCAGCATGGTACTGGCAAAAAAACAGACCTGAGGATCAGTGGAACAGATTAGAAGATGGAGACGCAACTACAAACACACTCAGCCACCTCATCTTCAACAAAGGAGCCAAATGTGTTCACTGCAAGAAAGACAGTCTCTTTAATAAATGGTGCTGGAAAAACTGGCTCTCCACATGCTGAAGACTAAAACTAGACCCATGTCTATCACCATGCACTAAAGTCAAAATCAAAGATCTAAATATTAAAACAGAAACAATCTACTAGAAGAGAAAATAGGTAGAAATCTTGTAGACATAGGGGTAGGCAGAGAGTTCATGACTGCACAGGAAATACTTCAAAGAATCAATAACTGGGATCTCATCGTATCAAAAGCCTTTTGCACAACAAAGGAAATCACCAACACAGTGAAAAGACAAACCACAGAGTGGGAAAAAATTTTTAGCCAGTTGTCCCTCAGACAAAGGACTTCTATCTAGAACATATAAAGAATTGAAAAAAATCAGACCCCCCCAATTTCAAAGACCCAATCCAAAAATGGGCATTTGAGATGAATACATACTTCTCAGATGAAGAAATACAAGCAGCAAATAAATATACGAAAAATGTTCAACATCATTGGTGGAGATATGCAAATTAAAACAACACTGAGATTCCATCTCACTCCAGAAAGAATGGCTACCATCAAGAAACAAATGCTGGTGGTGCTATCGGGAAAAAGCAACCCTTCTCCACTGTTGGCGGGAATGTAGATTGGTGCAACCACTGTGGAAATCAGTGTGGAGATTCCTCAAAAAACTAGTTAGAGGTCCCATTTGATCCAGCTATTCCCCTTCTGGGTATCTTCCCAGAAGAATTAAAAACATCATACAGTGATATATGTGCACCCATGTTCATGGCAGCAGAATTTGTAATAGCTAAATCTTGGAAACAACCCAAATGCCCATCAACCGAAGAATGGATAAAAAAGATGTTTTTTTTAATATATAATGCAATACTACTCAGCCATAAAAAAGATAAACTTGAGACTTTTATAAGTAAATGGATGCAACTCGAGACCATACTCATAAGTGAAATAAACCAGACCCACATGTGTAAACATCATATTGTCTCACTAGTGTGAGAATCTGAAAGAGTGAACAAGATCCAAAATGTACAGTAGATATTGTGAATAGGGAAGAAACTGTTCAAAAGAAAAGAAAAACTGTGAAGGGAGAAAGGGGAAAGGAAGGAAGGGAAAAGGAAAAAATATATATATAGACAAGACAGTTAAGATAGTTATACAGCTGGTTTCTTTTGATTCATTGAGGGGAATGTTTGTGCTAGTAATTATAGACAATGTTTCATGCCTATATCTTGTACTCTGAACAACTACTGTGAATATAACAATACGCAATGTGTTGATTATTGTTACTCTTCTACTAGCCTGTTTTGAAACTGTTTTATTGTTATTTCATATTTTTTTGTTTAAAATTATTCTAAAAGATTCTAAAAAAAAAAAAGATTATACAGTAGTGTCATCATTAGCTTGCTTTGTTCAGCTATATAACCAGCATTCCAATAAACAGCTAACTTAGCATCTGAACAGAAAGGCAGCTTCTACAGATAACACTAGTTTGTCCAGTTCCCAGTGTCACTCAGGTAATACTTATCTGAACAGTCTGATCCTGGCTTATAATGTCCCCTAGATGTGGCAATAGTCTTGAACACAAAAGCTTTTGATGGACATGGTGTTAAATGTCTTACTTTATCTTAGGGACAATACAAAAGGAGTCAACTCACTGTTGTTGGTCTTAAAAATGGAGGAAGCAGATTCTAAGCCAAAGAAGGCAGGTGATCTGTTAAAGTCCAAAAAGGGCATAATGTAAGCATAAGATATACAAAAAGATCAGGTGCTTCCATATTAAAGCAGTTACAATATCTGAGGAATAAATGAGTTGTTTTTTAAAGTGCCATTATGTGAAAGACATGTACAAGGCTTTCATTTTCTACTTCTATATTTTTATATCCTTCATACTATTATTTAAATGGTTTTCATCTTTTCAACCTGGCTGACTGAAACTTTACACTTTATATGTCATTAATGTCATTATTCAAACAGCTGGTTCTTCATATCTTTGACCAGACACCTAAAAAAAGTTATACAACTCAAAGAAAGCACAGTTTAGAAGGAAAAAAAAATCATACAAGGTGAAAAGGGCAGTACCTAAATAAAATAAATGATCCAGAACTAAACTAAAAATAATCATATTAGACTTGGTATAGCCCTATAGCTAGTTGTTGATTCAAACTGGTCAGCCTCTCTAGTTGCCTCAGTTTTCTTGTGTTTGATTAACTCTTCAAGGTCTAAGATTCTTTATTACCCAGCAAATAAACCTTATATTTGCATCAACTTTATCTAGTTTGATATTTACTGTTGTAAATTCACTGCAGTACTGTCAATTTCTTGCTATTTATTATATCTGAATTCATACTTAACAAACTCCAAATGAAATACTATCCTGTTAAAAGTTGTTAAATTTTGGTTTGATTTTGTTGATTCATATCTAAGCAATTTTCCTTTGAATTGGAACAAACAAAAAGATACCCATCTACTCAGAATCTGATGTGTGCCTATAAACAATATAATGGATGAAAATTTTCAGTGTTTACAAAACAAAGAAATAGTCAACAGAATGCCTGGCAATAGACTTACCAGAAAAAAAAATTTACAGCCTATAAATTCATGAAGATTGGCTCAAAACAAATTGTCTCTGCCAACAGAAAATCTGACAATTATTCTGTTGTCTCATTTGGCTCAGCGTAAGTTGACCTTGTTTATTCATCTCCGTCTTTTAATTCTTGTTAACTTGGCATGAGAGGAGAACATATGGCATATGTCTAGGAAGTCCATTTCTGAATCTTAAACTGAAATAAATGTAGAATATACTGAGCATTTCCCATGTGTTATGTTCTCAAAGTAGTTTGAATGTCTATCAGATAGAATTGGTTAAGTTCATATTAAGCCCACTATGTGTTTTATATTTGCTGCCTATAAAACTAGAAGTTTCCTAGAGATGTCTTTTTCTAAGCCTTGGTATATGGCTAATATTGACCAATCTTAAATATATTTCCAAAGAAGATGGATGGTCTTAGGCTCTTAAAACATAAAGATGAAAATGTATTAGCAATTTAGCAACCTAAAGATATTTACAGGTTTTCCTTGAATCTAAGACTATGTTAGAAAACTGACCAAAATGATGTGAGAGAAGCTGGGCGTGGTGTATACCTGTAATCCCAGCATTTGGGAGGCAGAGGCAGGAGAATTGCAGTGAGTTCAAGACCAGCCTGGGCTACATAGTGAGTTCAAGGCCAGCCTGAACTATATAGTAACACCCTGTCTCAAAACAAAACAAAATAAAACAAACAACAAAAAGATGTGAGAAAGATCATTGGAGCCAAAGACCAAAAAGAATATTTCCATTTTCTTTCTAGTCTAATCTGTTCTATTTTCTTAATTTCTCTGTCTGACCCATTGAAGCTTATTGTGAAAGAGAAGTTACATTTTATTGTAGCTCTAATGTCACAAGAAACATTATGAAGAAATGAACTTTACAGGTTGGGGTATAGCTCAATCATAGGATGCTTGCCTAGAATATGCAAGGCTGTGGGTTCAATCCCCAGTACCAAAAACAATCAAACAGATTTACAAATCTTTTATGGAATTGCAGTTCTGTAGTATCAGACCTAGAGAAAACAATAACCTCAGAAAATTCAAAACCCCGAATTTTATGTATTTTAAGGAGTAATGCTTACTATTGGCTTGAAATGCATTATTATTTCATTAAGTGAAACATATGAAAGTACAACTGTATGTATAAAGCTTATTTACACTATATATTTTTGAAACGCTTAAACTTTTATTAGTGGACTTTGTGTAGCATTACTCTTTATATAATATTTGTCTTCCATAGAGTTCAGAGCATTTATAGTTCATAAATTGCAATCAAAGATTTTAAAATTTCAGCTGTAGAGCTATAGGGGGTCTTGATTACCCAGATATCCATTATGAGACTCTATAGTTATGAGTTTACATATAGCAAAAGTCTATGAAATATTAATGAGTTAAACTACCTATAAACTCAGTCCCCTTTAAATATCCCTCCCCAGAGAATACTAGCATTTATATCCACCTATGAAGTGTTAGTTCACCAGTATTTCCATGGATGGTGATCTATTTAAATAACCAAAACATCAATAAAAACATTTCAGGGCCGGTGAGATGGCTCAGCGGCGTAAGCGCCTGCCTTGCAAGCGCAAGGGCCCGAGTTTGACTCCCGGATCCCACATACAAAAAAGGGGCCGGTGATATTGCTCAGTGGCACGGGTGCCTGTTGGCGCACGAGGTCCTGAGGTCGACCCCCCGGTACCCACAAAAAAAAAAAAAAAAAAAAAAAAACATTTCAAAACAACTGAAAATCATGCCAAACAAACAAAAAATTCATGAAGTTGATGAACGAGATGTCAATGAAAACATTAAGGTGACTTATAAAACCACTGAAAAATGAGATGTGACACTTACACAGATTAACAAAGAAATTCCACAAGAAATGAAACAAAGGAACTGCAAATGAGTTTATCAAAGTATTAGTAGAACCCCTCAGGAAAACTGATGTAGTCCTTGAGTGTTACTTGAAAAAGTAAAAATGTATGCTGTGAATGTCAAAATGTGAAGATAAAGATGCTGTATTATGCTATTAGAAAATATGGTCAGGAAAATTAAGACCAGTCTCTACCCCCTCAACCAAGCAGATTTATTCTTTATTCTTCTAAGAATTTCTAGAGAGTAGGAATTATAGCACACATTTATTTATTTACTTACTTATTATGCAAAGCAAATGCTTTTATACATTTTCTTTCTTTTCCTCCTACCTTTTTTGTGATGCTAAGGATTAAAACCAGAGCCTTGCATATGTTAGGCAAGTGCTCTGCCACTCTGCTACACCTCTAGCCCTTTTATTTTTCAGTCAAATTAGAGGTTCCCAAAAGCAATTATCTTCAGATATGGACCCCATAGCTTTGTTAAAATATTGTAATATGCAGTTTCAAAATCATGCAATATGGGTCATTGCTGGCCAGGTGTAAATATCTGTTTGTCTTTACAGTTCTTCACTATTTCCTTGGTTGAGTTTTAATCTGCCTAGGTTTACATCCTGTTTATGTTAAGAAAGAGGAAGCCAGGTGTGCCTGTGATCCCCACACTTTGGGAGGTTGAGGCAGGAGGATTGCTAATTTGAGTCCAGCTTTGACTTAGCAGAAAGAAGCAACCTAAGAAAGAGTGCCCTTTACATTCAGCCATCTGATCTTTGACAAAGGGGCCAAAACGTACTGGAGGAACAATAGCATCTTTAACAAATGGTTCTGAGAAAAATGGCTATCCACATGCAGAATATTGAATCTAGACCTCTATCTCTCACCATGTACTAAACAAAATCAAAATGGATAAAGGGTCTAAATATTAAAACAGAAGCATTTAATCTGCTGGAAGATAAAGTAAGTAAAACTCTTGAAGATATAGGCATAGACAAGGACTTTTTGAACAGAACTCCAACTACGTAAGAAATAACATCAAGAACCAACAAATAGGATTATGTCAAACTAGAAAGCTTCTACACAGCAAAGGAAACAACCAACAGAGTGAAGAGACAACCTACAAGCCAGGCGTAGTGGCGCATGCCTGTAATCCCAGCACTCAGAAGGCTGAGGCAGGAGGATTGCTGTGACTTCAAGGCCAGCCTGAACTACATAATGAGACCCCGTCTCAAAAAACAAACAAACAAAAAAAGAGACAGCCTATAGAATGGGAAAAAAATGTTTGCCAATTATTCCTTGAACAAAGGAATAACGAATGTCTAGAATATATAAAGAACTCAAAAACAATACCCCCCAAAATAAAAAAATAGACACTTCTCAGAAGAAAAAGTACACATGGCCATACATCCATGAAAAAATATTCAACATATCTGGCCCTCAGAGAAATGGAAATTAAAACAGACCCCATCTTACTCCAGAAAGAATGGCTGTCATCAAGAAATCAAATAACAACAAATGCTGGTTAGGCTTGGGGGAGGGGAGGAAGGAACACTTCTACATTGTTGGTGGGAATGTAAATTAGTACCACCCCTATGGAAATTAGTTAATATGGAGATTCCTCACAAAACTAAAAATGGAAATTCCATTTGACCCAGCTATTCCTCTTCTAGGTATCTTCCTGAAAGAGTTAAAGACATCATATTACAGTGATACATGCACACCCAACAGATGAATGAAGAAAATGTAGTATTTATTCACAATGGAGTACTACTCTGCTATAAAGGATAAATCTGAGTCATTTGTAAGAAATGGGTGCACCTTGAAATTATAATGTTAAGTGAAATAAATAAGATGCCCAAGCTTAAATATTTTATGGTTTCTCTTATTTGAGAAACTCAAAGTATAAATAAGTTAAAGAACAAAATAAAAGATAGATAATAGGAAATGCAGGTAGATCTACAGCAAATGGGAAGGGGATAAGGGATGGATAGAAGGGGGAGGTAGGGAGAGGAAGGGGACATTAAAAGAATTAAGATGTGTTAGGTACATGTACCAACTCCCCATGATGAATATAATCATTATGTACTGCAAATATATACTAATGAAAATAAAATGAAAGTGCCCTTTATATATTGTTTTGCTTTTCTTATGTATGTTCACTTATTCAGACTTGGGGAAACTATCACTTTATGTCCTATATAATGCATAGTAGATGGTGGTGTGTGTTTCTTGTTATATCACATTAGGCGTAAGTCTTTAAGTGAGACTAAGAGTGATCAATGTAATTCTTCATTATAAAGTTCTCCACTAACCTTTTAACTGTTGTTTTAGAATTCACTGATATAAGTTATCTAGGTTATTTATTTTATTAGGCATTGTGAAATGGTAATTTTCTAATTCTGTCATTTCTTCTGCATTTATAAGCTAGAAGTCTTCTTACAGAAGAAAGTTTCCTTATCAATTAGTCAGTTATTCTTAAAGGCACAGTAAATACTTGATAATTTCCTAGGTTTATCAGTTTTCAAAATAATAAATTAATCAGCCCTCCAGTGTTGACCAGTATTTGGAGGGATAAGAGAAGAAGGCCATACGAATTTTTTAAATAACACATGATGTATTTCAATTCAGAGAGGTCAATATTCTTTCTACTGGTCAAATTTTATAAATTATTATGTTTTTCAGAAAGTAATTTTAGCAGTATATATCAAAAACCTAAAAATGTGATAAGTTGAAATTTCACTTTTTTAGCCAGGTGTAGTGGTGCACGCCTGTAATCCCAGCACTTGGGAGGCTGAGGCAGGAGGATTGCTGGGAGTTTGAGGCCAGCCTGGGCTACATAAGTGAGTTCAAGGCCAGCCTGGACCACATAGCAAGACCCTGCCTCAAAATAAATAAATAAATAAATTTCACTTTTTAAAAAATATACATAGAAATGTCCATCATAGTATTATCATACAAGTGAACAATCTAAATATCCCTTTGGGGAATTACTGAGGAAACTATAGATTAGCCAATTAATAGATACTACATAGCCACTGAAAATAATGATTATTATCAGTTTCTGGTTCCAGGTAATATGGAATAAACACAGTCCTCCCTCTCTCTCCCTTTGAAAGCTGCTAAACTTCGTAGACAGAATTGCTTTGGAGCAACTATTGGAGAACTCTGAAAGGCAAATAGTGTCAGATGGATTGAGGAAGAAGATGAGAATTTGAAGTGAATTCACCACTGCTTTCTCCTTCAGTTCACTACCACTTGGGTGTTGAAGCACTTGGGTGCTGGCAAGTACCAGAAGCTATAGCTTCCTGGATCCAGAAAGTACCAAAGGAGATTGCAGATGGGAAAGAGCTTTAGAAAACAATCCCATGAAGTTGTTTATAAATTCTAGGGCCTACCCCAAGCTATTCATGTGTGGATCTGATCCTGACTAATACAGTATTTGAGATCTAAAATAACTGATAAACCATCACCCAGATCACATACCAGCCCCTGGGTGGCACACACACTGACAGCAATACCAGGAGCATCAAAAAGCCCTACAAATTGTTCTGCAAAGACTTTAAAAACTGAATTAACAATGAAACTGTGGTTCACAGACATGCATTATAACTTAAAGCCTAACTCTAATGAGATAATTGCCTGCTAAACAAAAATACCAACATTTGTCATAAAACTAAAACAAGACCAAATGTCATAACATAATATCCAAAATGTCTAGCATACCTAAAATTACTTGGCATAAAGAACCATTAATATCTCAATTTATATGAGAAATGATAATCAACAACACGGAGATGACAGATGTTGCAATTACCCAATAAATTTTTAAGCAGCTTTTATGAAAATGCTCTAACAATCATTAAAAACTCTCAAAAGCCAGAAAATATCAAAAAGAAATAGATACAAAGAACAAATGAAAAATGCAAAAGTGAAACAATTTTTAAAATTTTAACTCACCCAATAATAGCAGAAAGAAAGGAGAGAATAAAGTCAGTGAAACTGAAAACAGAACAATAGAAAATACACAATGAACAACAAAGATTTAAAAAAACTTGGAAAAAAAAATCCAGAGCCTGAGAAACCTTTCAGTCAGTATCAAAGGTCTCAAGTTCATGACATCAGAAGCCCAGAAGAGTTTATTTAAAAGGTGAAATGGCAAAAATATATATGCATATATAAAAAATAATGGCTGAAAATGTCTCAAATTTGATGAATAAAAAAAGAGAAGCGGGACTTCATCAACTTTTGTTCTTCAAAAGACCTATTAGAAGCATGAAAAGACAAGTTACATGCTGGGTGAAAATACTTGCAAATCACATATCCAATAAAGAGTTTGTATCCATATATAGAGAACTCCCAAAGTACACCAATATAAAAACAAACATCGCATTTAAAATGGGCAATGGGCCGGTGAGATGGCTCAGTAGTGTAAGCACCTGCCTGGCAAGCGTGAGGGCCCAAGTTCTACTGCCGGAACCCACATACGAAAAAAGGGCCAGTGATATTGATCAGTGGCACGGGTGCCTGCTGGCGCGTGAGGTCCTGAGGCCAACCCCCGGTACCCACAAAAAATAAAAAAAATAAAAATAGGCAAAAGACTTGAACAGATACTTCAATAAAGAAATATATAAATGGCAAATAAGCACATAAAAAATATTTATAATTAACCATTAGGAAAATGCAAAATTAAAATCACAATGAGATACCCACAAACACCTACTGGAAAGTATATAGTAAAAAATATACTGACAGTTCCAAGTGCTAATGAGGATGCAAGGTGACTGCAACACATTACTACAAAATGATACAGCCATTCTGGGAAACAGTTTCGCAGCTTCTTATAAAGTTAATCATGTTTTTATCATATGACCCAGTGACCTCATTGAGTAACCTATAAAAATGAAAACTTATGCTCATATAACCTATAAAAATGAGAACCTATGCATGAATGTTTATACAGTTTTATAATTTTCAAAACCTGAGGAAACAAATATCCTCAACAGGTGAATAACTAAAATGATACAGCTATATAAAAGGAATACTGTTCAACAAAAGTAATGAACTGTTGATATACTATTTAGACGAATATCAAGGATGTTATACTGAGTGACAAAAGCTAGTCATGAAAGTTTATACTGTATGATTCCAATTATGTGACATTCTTGAAGTCAAAACATAGTTATTGAGAAAAGATGAGTAGTTGCCAGGATAGGAGAAGGTATAACTATAAAGTATGAGGGAGTTTGTTTTTGTTTTGTTTTGTTTTGTTTTGTTTTGTTTGCCATAGTGAAACTGTTCCATATTCTGATTGTGGTAGTAATAACATGAATCTAAAATTCTGTTAAAATTTGCAGAATTATATACCATTAAAAAGTCATTTTTAACATAAACAATAAACATTTAAAAGTAAAAATATGATTATGTAAGTGAAAGATGATATAAAATTTTATAAGACAGAATTACTGCAGTTTTATTTTTAAAATCCCATTGCTTCTCAGCCTTTTGGCTAAGATCAAGCGTAATATCTGTTCTTATCAGTATTTTTAAAATCCATAGTGATTCAGAGAACTCTGGGTATTTAGATTACTTTAGCATTTTTTTTCTATGCTTTTGGAAGGGATTCTATATGAATAGTTGGTTATTTTTTAAATTAGAAAAATGTCTATTTAACATAATCTTTTACCATCCATTTTAATTTTACAATAGCCAGAACTTTGAGCATCACATTTGTTTCTTTCATCATTTCTCTTCAAGCTGTGTATATTAAATACGCTATTTAAAACTGAATTTAAGTACTCTTCAAAATGTCCTGTAAAATATTTAATAGTGGGATCACTGAAAGTGGATTTCCATATTTTTAACACAATGGTATTAAGATGATTGTTCATAGGTTACAGGGAAATTTCTTAAAATTATGTTTTTAAAATATCAGAAATTTGAAAATTTCTAATACTTTGCTTATACTAAGGTTTAGAGTGGCCATGTCCAACCCACAACCTGTGGGCTGCATATAACACAGGATAGCTAGTGGTATGGCTCTACAAGATCATGAACTTTCAACATTATGTGATTTTTAATGTTTTTTTATGATGCAGTTATGCAGTACTTGAGCAAGGACTCTAGGAGACAAGAGAAGACTGTCTAGATGAGGACACAGTGCACTGGTACCTGCCTCCTGCACCTGCCACACACAGTCCAGTGTCAGCTTTCAGTGAGGCAGAACCAGGTTGAAGTCAGCAGGAGATCAAAGAGCTGAGTTCAAGCCAGCAGAGAGACCAGTTCAAGCCAGAAGTAGGCACACAGTGTTGCAGGCTAAACAAATTGGGTTCCAGCCTCACTGCCAGAAACCAGGCTGAACTTCAACGGAACTAAAAGTGCAGGCTTGCTGGGATTATCCACTACCCTCCCATAAATTTACAGCTGGCTTGCTAGGATTAAGCAACATGGATCTGGGCTCTGTCTGACCACTCTGTCTACCAGTGACTGCAGGGACACACTCTGAAGTGGACATTTTCTTTTTTTCTTTTTTTGTTGTGTTTTTTTTTTTTCTTGATTGTTCTTGTTTTTATATGAGTGTGAACATTGTTTCTAGTTTTCTTGTTGTTGTTCTGTTCTGTTTTTGTTTTTATTTCTTCCCTTTTTCCCTGCTGTCTTCTTCACGAGTTTCTCAAAGTCCATATAATCTTCCTTTGTCCTCCAGCCTTGCTTCTAATCTTTTCCTCTTCTTCAATTTCTCTATTTTCCCCCTCTAACCCTTTTTAAATTTTCTTCCCAGAGGGTAAATTCACCATATTTAGGGCATATTCACTGTATAAAATTTCCTGATTTGTTTTAGATTGTTATATAATCACAAATATAGTTCATACAGTTAAAGGTGGCCAATTAATACTTACCACAGTTTGTCATTTTCTAGGCTGTGTTTGATGCTATTGTTATTGCTGATTGTACTACTTTAGCCAAGGTGACATAGTTGTTCTAATCAGTTGTTTTTCCTGGTATGCGAAGACTGATATTGCCTAAGGGTCATAAACAATACTATAGACCAATGACAAAGAACCAGGGGCTAGGCTAAATAGGCAGCAACTTCTCATCCCCATTAAATTAAAGGGGTAAGATCTTGCAACAGACTCAAAACTCAAAAACCAGCTACATCTGGATGGAAGCTATCTCTAAGAAGTAGTCATATCCTAAGGATTCTAAAGACTAGCAATAAAACTACCCACCATATGCAATTTACAAGCATCAACCCAAGAACTAAAAAAAAAAAAAAAAAAGAAAAGAAAGAAAGAAAATGAGACTTCCAGCTCACCAAAGGCATATCCAGGGAGCAATTAAGTGGAACAATTTGAAAGCCACCCACTAGAACTCTCTGAAGTGGTAATCACAGAAGTAGCAAAGTAGATGAATGAGGCTCTAGAAAAAAATCAAATCAGAAATAATTTCTCAGATAACTACACAATTGGTGACCATAATGAAAGACATGCTTAGTGACTCTAGAGCAAATACAGATTAAAAAAAATAGAGGAGTTTAAGAAAATGATGGAAACCATGAATGCCCAACAAAGGAAGGAAATGGAATGCATGAAACAGATTCAAACATATCCAGATTAAAAATTTCATTGAAATTATATGCAGAAGAATGAGCGAAGGTGAGTACAGAATATCAGATATAGAAGACAGGATTGCAGTTAGCAATCATGAAAAGAAAGATTTCTTAAAAATAGGAAGGGACCACAAGAAATCAATCCAGCAGCTGCTAGATGATGCAAAGAAGAATAACATAAGACTGATGGAAGTCAATGAAAAAGCAGGAGATAGTGCAAATAACATAAAAAATGTGTTTACAGATGTCATGGCAGAAAATTTCCCAAGCAAGGAAAAAGAATTTGACATACAGATATGTGGGGCATATATAACTCCAATTAGCCATGATCAAAAAAATCTAACCAAGGCATATAATAGTCAAGATCCTAGAAATGAAACATAAGAACAGAATATTAAAAGCTGTTAGAGAAAAGAAACACATCACCTGTAAAGGAAAGCCCATCAGAATCACAGCAGACTTCTCAACACAAACCCTCAAGTCAAGGAGAGCTTGGAGTGAAGTATTTCAAGCCCTAAAAGAAAACAACCTCCAACCCAGATTAATGTACCCCATAAAACTATCTTTCAGAATTGATGGAGAAATAAGATACTTCCAAGACAATAACACCTGAAGAAATTCATGACCACCATACCAGCACTCCACAACATTCTGAAGGGCATTCTAGAAGGAGATAATGAGGATTGCAATTCCATGAACCCCAACAGAATAAATCCACCAGGCAAGGCAAGTAATTAAACAGAGGGGGAAGAAGGGAACCAACAACAGGAAAATAACATGACAAGGATAAGTCAGTACATATCAGTTATAATCATCAATGTAAATGGTTTCAATTTACCAGTCAAAAGAAACAACTGGCAGAATAGATCAATAAGCAAGATCCAACAATATGCTGCATGCAAGAAACACATTTAATTCAAAAAGAAATTAATATACTGAAAGTCAAAGGATGGAAAACAATACTCCATGCAATAGGAACCCAAAAAACAAAGAATGATAGCTATTCTATTTGCAGATACAGTGGATTTTAAGCCAAGACTGATTAAAAGAGACAAAAAGGTCACCACAGCCTTGTGAAAGGAACAATCCAACTGGAAGAGATAACAATCATAAGTGTATATGAAACAAATACCATGCACCCAACTATATAAAACATATTAATGGACACGAAAAATTACATAAGCCGTAATACAATTGTAATGGGGGACCTCAATACCTCACCATCACAAATAGGTCAACCAGAGAAAAAAATCAACAAAGAAATATCAGAACTGAACCAAACTTTTGAACAAGTGAACTTAGTAGGTGTCTACAGAGTGTTCCACCCCACAACATCATAATACACATTTTCTCAGCTGCACACAGAACATTCTCCAAAATAGACCACATACTAGCTCATAGAACCTGCTTAAGTAAATGCAAAGGAATTAAAATTATCCCATGGATATTATCAAACACAGTGCAATAAAATTGGAAATCAATAGCAAAAGAAACCACAGAAACTTCATAAACACATGGAAATTAAATAACAGCCCTCTGAACAACCAATGGGTCACAAAAGAAATTAAAGAAGAAACTATAGAGTTTCTACAATTAAACGATAATGCCACTACAACATACCAGAATTTATGGGACACAATGAAAGCAGTCCTATGAGGGAAATTTATAGCAGTGAATACCCATATCAGGAAAACACAACAAGCTCAAATAAACAACTTAATGTTGAACCTCAAGCTTCTAGAAAAAGAAGAGCAAGCCAAGCCCAAAACTTGTATGGAGGAGGAAATTACAAAGATCAGAGTAGAAATTAATGCAGTGGAGACTAACAAAACAATACAAAGAATAAATGAACCAAAGAGTTGGCTCTTTGAAAGATTAAATAAAACTGACAAACCCTTAGCCAATCTTATGAAAAAAAAAAAAAAAAAGGAAAGGAAAGAAAAGACTCAAATCCATGCAATTAGGAATGAAAAGGGTGAAATCACAACAGATCCTGTAGAGATCCGGAAGATCATTAATGCCTACTTCAGGAACCTGTATTCTAATAAGATGGAAAACACAGAAGAAATGGACAGATTTCTAGATATATATGAATTACCAAAGCTGCATCAAGAAGATATAAAAATTCTAAATAAAGCAATATCAGTCAATGAAATTGAAGATGTAATTAAAAACCTAGCAAAAGGAAAGTCCAGGCCCTGACGGATTCACTGCTGAATTCTACAGGAAATTTAGAGAAGACCTAATGCCGCTATTTCTCAACCTCTTTAATGAAATAGAATGGAAAAAAATACTCCCAAATTTATTCCTGGAAACAAGCATTACCCTGATAACAAAACCAGAGAAGGATCTAATCAAAAAAGAGAAGTATAGGCCAATCTTCCTAATGAACATAGATGCAAAACTCCTCAGTAAGATACAGGCAAACATTGCAGCAAATCATCAAAAAGATTATACAACATGATTAAATAGGATTCATCCCTATTAATCCCTAGGATTCATAGTTTAACATATGCATATCATTAAATATAACACAGCATATTAACAGAGCCAAGGACAAAAACCATATGATCATCTCAAAAGATGCAGAAAAAGCATTCACCCATTCATGACAAAAACCCTACAAAATATTGGAATAGATCATCTTTATCTCAATCTCATAAAAGCCATATGACAAACCAACAGCCAACAACATACTAAATGGACAAAAACTGAAAGCTTTCACTCTAAAATCAACAACAAGACAAGGATGTCCAATGTCACCACTCTTATTCAATATAGTTCTGGAAACATTACCCAGAGCAATTAGACAAGAGAGAGAAATAAAAGGAATGAGGATAAGAAAGGAAGATGTTAAATTATCATTATTTGTGGATGACATGGTAGTCTATATAGAAGACCCCAAAAACTCCATCAAAAGACTTCTAGATTTTATAACCAAACTCAGTAGCATAGTTGGATATAAACTCAACACTCAAAAATCAATAGCATTCCTGTACACAAATAACAAACTCACTGAGAGAAATTAGGGAAGCAACACCTTTCACAATAGCACTGAAAAAAAATGAAATACCTAGGAATCAGTCTAACAAAGGAAATAAAAGATCTCTACATTGAAAACTACAGTACTCTGAAAAAGGAGATTGAAGAGGATATCAAAAAATGGGAAGATATCCCTTGTTCTTGGGTAGGAAGAATGAATACAGTGAAAATGGCCATACTTCCAAAATTATTATAAAGATTTAATGCACTCTCAATCAAAATATCAATAGCATATCTCACAGAATTAGATAAAACAATCCTAAAATTCATTTGGAACCAGAAAGAGACCTAGAATAGCAAAAGCAATCCCAGGAAACAAAGGCAAGGTAAGGGGCATCACAATTCCTACTTGAAATTATACTACAAAGCTACTGTGATTAAAAAAGAAAAGACCCAAGGATCAATGGAACAGAATAGAAGATGCAAAAACAACTCCAAACATACTTAGCTACCATATCTTGACAAAGAGGCCAAACACCTTCACTGGGTGAAAGATAATCTCTTTATTTACTTTATTTTTTTATTTAATTAAGTTAATTGGTACATATATAATTTAGGTGTACACAATGATTACATTCATCATAGGGAATTTGTACCTGTACAGGATATACCTTGATTTGTCTTTTTTCCCCTCCCATTCCCCTCCCCTTCCTTCAACCCTTCCTCTCTTATTTATAAAGCTTTGTTTCCATTTTATCCTTCCTTTCTAATTTTTTTCTTTTCCCTTCCTTCCTTACCCCTCCTCCATAGTTCCCCTTTCCTTTTGAACAATTTCTTCCCATTTCACCATATCTCTTGTACAATTTGGTTCTTGTTTATACTTTTAGTTTCTCTAATCAGTGAAACAATGTGATATTTACACATATGTATCTGATTTATTTCACTTAAAGAGTATGGTCTCAAGGTGCATCCTTTTAGCAATAAATGTCTCAAGCTTATCCTTTATGGCAGAGTAGTACTCCATTATATAGAAGAACTACATCTTTTTTATCCATTCATTAGTTGATGGGCATTTGGGTTGTTTCCAATATTTAGCTGTTACAAATTGTGTCACTATAAACATGGGTACACATACATCGCTGTGGTATGATGGTTTTAATTTGTTTGGGAAGATACCCAGAAGGGGAATAGTTGAGTCAAATGGGACCTCTAGTCCTAGTTTTTGAGGAATCTCCACACTGATTTCCACAGTGATTGTACCAGTCTACACTCCCACCAACAGTGAGAAGGGTTCCATTTTCCCCACAGTCCCACCAGCATTTGTTATTGGTTGATTTTTTGATAATAGCCATTCCTTCTGGAATGAGATGGACTCTCCATGTTGTTTTAATTTGAATCTCTCAAATGGCCAGTGCTGTTGAACATTTTTATCAAAATTGCTATATAGATTTAATGCAATCCTAATCAAAATACCATTAACATACCTCACAGAGTTAGAGAAAACAATCCTAAAATTCATTTGGAACCAGAAGAGACCTAGAATAACAAAAGCAATTCTGGGCAACAAATGCAAGGCAAAGGGGCATCAAATCCCTGACTTGAAGTTATACTACAGAGCTACTGTGATAAAAACAGCATGGTACTGGCAAAAAAGCAGACCAGAGGATCAATGGAACAGATTAGAAGATGCAGAAACAACTCGAAACACACTCAGCCACCTTATCTTTGACAAAGAGGCCAAACATGTTCACTGCAAGAAAGATAGCCTCTTTAATAAATGGTGCTGGAAAAACTGGCTTTCCACATGTCGAAGACTAAAATTAGACCCATGTCTATCACCATGCACTAAACTAAAATCAAAATGGATCAAAGATCTAAATATTAAAACAGAAACACTAAATCTACTGGAAGAGAAAATTGGTAAACTCTTGAAGACACAGGTGCAGGCAAAGACTTCATGAACAAAACCCAGACTGCACAGGTAACACTACAAAGAATCAACAATTGAGATCTCATCTTATTAAAAACTTTTTGCATATCAAAAGAAATCACCAACAGAGTGAAAAGATAATGTACAGAGTGGGAAAAAACTTTAGCCAGTTGCTCCTCGGAGAAAAAACTAATATCTAGAACATACAAAAAACTGAAAAAAAAATCAGATCCCCTAAATTCAAAGATCCAATCCAAAAATGGGCATCTGAGATGAACACACACTTCTCAGATGAAGAAGTACAAATAGCAAATAAATATTTGAAAAAAAGATAGCCTCTTTAATAAATGGTGCTGGAAAAACAGGCTTTCCACATGCTGAAGATTAAAACTAAACCCATATTTCACCATGTGCTAAACTAAAATTGAAATGGATCAAAGATCTAAATATTAAAACAAACACTAAATCTGCTGGGAGATAGAATAGGTAGAACTCTTTAAGACACTGGTGTAGGCAAAGACTTCATGAACAAAACGCAGATCGCACAGGAAGTATCACAAAGAATCAACAACTGGAATCTCGTCTTTATTAAAAAGCTTTTACAAGGCAAAAGAAACCACAAACAGATAAAAGAGATAAACCACAGAGTGAGAAAGAATTTTCACCAGCTGTTCCTGAGACAAAGGGCTAACATCTAGAATATATAAAGAACTCAAAAAAAATCATATCCCCCAAATTTAAAGACCCAAATGGGCATCTGAAATGAATAGGTATTTCTCAGATGAAGAAGCAGAAAGAGCAAATAAATATATAAAAAAATGTTCAACATCTCTGGTCATTGGAGAAATGCAAATTAAAACAACACAGATTCCATGTCATTCCAGAAAGAATGGCTATTATCAAAAAATCAACCAATAACAAATGCTGGTGGGACTGTGGGTAAAAGGAACCCTTCTCCACTGTTGGTGGGAGTATAGACTGGTGCAACCACTGTGGAAATTAGTGTGGAGGTTCCTCAAGAAACTAAAACTAGAGGTTCTATTTGACCCAGCTATTCCCCTTCTTGATATCTTCTTAAAAAATTAAAAGCATCGGGCCAGTGAGATAGCTCAGTGGCGTAAGCACCTGCCTGGCAAGCGTGAGGTCCCGAATTAGACTCCCAGAACCCACATAAAGGAAAAAAAAGGGCCGGTGATATCGCTCAGCGGCACAAGCGCTTGCTGGCAAGCGCAAGGTCCTGAGGTCTACTCCCGGTACCCACATTAAAAAAAAAATTAAAAGCATCATACCACACCGATATATGCACACCTGTGTTTATAGCAGTACAGTTTGTACTAGCTAAATCTTGGAAATAGCCCAAATCCCATCAACCAATGAATGGATAAAGATGTGGGGTTTTTACACAATGGAGTACTATTCTGCCATAAAGAAGGATAAGCTTGAGACATTTCTAGGTAAATAAATGCACCTTGAGATAATATTCGTAAGTGAAATAAATTGGAGACACACCCCAGTGTGAGAAACTGAAAGAGTAAATAAGATCCAAAATGTACAATAGATATGGTAAAACAGGAAGAAACTGTTCAAAAGGAAAGAGAAACTGGGATGGGGGAATGAAGAAAAGAAGGGAAATATATATATATATATATACAAGATAGTTAAGATAGATACACTACTAATTTCACTTAGTCCATTGAAAAGAAAGGTTTGTGCTAATATTGTTTGGACAATTGAATGCTGATATCTTGTACCCTGAGTAACTAATTTTAAGACAACAATATGCAACGTGTTAACCATTGTTACCCTCCTATTATGTTGTTTTGAAATTTTGTCCTATTTTTTTTCTCTTTAAAATAAATAAATAAATTGGAGACACATATGTAAATACCACATTGTTTCCCTGGTGTGAGAAACCAAAAGTGTAAATAAGGACCAAAATTTACAATAGATATTGGGAAATGGGAAGAAAATGTTCAAATGAGAAGGGGAACAAAGGATGTGGTAGTGGGAAAGGAAGGGACAAGCAAAAAAGAGAACAGAAAGAAAAATAGAAACAAAGCTTTTGTAAATGAGAGGAAGAGGAGTTGAAGGGCGGGCAGGAGAATGGGGGGAAAAAAAAGACCAAGATATATCATGTACAGATACAAATTTCCTATAACGAATGTTATCAATATGTATATCTAAAATGTACCAATAAATAAATAACTCACTCTCTACCATTGTTATAACTCAATAAGAATGAGTTTTTCTTATATATCTCAATAAGAATGCCAATAATAAAGCAAATGGTTATTGAGCATTTACAATGTGCCAGGCATTAGCTAAGTGCTGTAGATGCTGTGTTGATGTTAGTTGTTCTTCATTTAAAGAATAACAATCATTTTATTTATTAAAATAGAAATAACATTTTAAACAACATGGAAAAGAATTTTTTTACATTTTTTAATGGCTGGGGAAAAATCAAAAGAATAATATTCTGTGACACATGAAATTTACATGAAATTCAATTTCAGTGTCTATAAATAAAATTTTATTAGTACACTGCCATGTTCATTCTTTTACATATTACTCATAGTTATTTTCACACTATGATAACAGAAGTAGATTAGTGCTTAAAACTACTACAATGATGCAGTTATAAATCTACAGCATTTCAAGTGCCATTCATATTGTTTTACCTCAATGTTTACTTTCATTTTTATTACCAGTGACTGGTCATCATATGTAAACAAGAAAAGATAATTGGGGCCGGGGATATAGCTCAGCAGCATAAGTACCTGCCTGGCAAGTGCAAGGTCCTGAGTTCAATTTCTGGTACAAAAAAAAAAAAAGAGAACTGGACTTGGGATGCCATGCTTTGAAGGCACAATGGAACAAATTGCTATGGAGTAGACTGAAATGGCAAAGCATTGTGTTTATTGTGCAATGACTATGTTCAAAAGAATCCAACATCAAATTGTTGTTGTAACAGTTTGTTGTTTCAAGAATTAAAATATGTAATGTTATTCCTACCTATATATGTCAATAATTAGATATTAGATTGTGGCAATAATGACAGTTCATTTCTCTCTGTAAATCAATTTAAGTGATGCCTGTTTTTTTTTGTTTGTTTGTTTGTTTTTTGTTTTTTTGTGCCGGAAATCGAACTCATGACCTCCCACTTGCCATGTAGGCGCTGTGCCGCTGAGCTATATCCTCAGCAATACCTCTTTTAAAAACATCATTTTGATGTACTAAGTCAGGGTCAACAGGTATGTATACTGCTGCTGTTGGAACAGATAACTCTCTATTACAGCTTTATTTCCCAAAATAAAGCCAAAAAATAGGCAACTTCCCAATATAGTTCACCACATAACCCCCCTACTCAACCAAAACTGGCATTTAGATGAAACTCACTTGCCATGCTGTCACTTCAAGAACAGAAAAAACAATATAGGCATGTCTACTTGTTTGCAGATATTAACTATAACATGTATATGAGAATAATTAGCACCTTCATATATTTTATGGTTTGGTTATTACTTTCTCTAAAATTTTTAGCATTTTTATTTAGTTATGATTATTTTAAGTATTTCTCTTTCAGTGAAGAAATGAAAAGTTTTGTGAATTTGTATTATAGTCCTTTATGATTTTTTTTTTTTTTGGTACCAGGAATTGAACTCAGGACCTTGTGCTTGCCAGGCAGGCACTGTGGCGCTGAGCTGTATCCCCAGCCCCCCTATATTATTTATTACATTTTTATTATAGTCCTTTATTTTATTATAGTCTTTATTTTAAGATCACTAATGTTATGGTTTTTGTTTTAGCTTTTTTTTTTTTTTTTTCAGGAGAACTGAGAGAAGATGGCAAAGGACAGGTAAAACACTTTCTCTTAGTATTTATTATTGGGTACTTAAATTCCAGGGGGAAAACATTCAATTATATGATTATTTTGAACTCAAGAAATGCTGCCTGTTGGTCTCCATTAGTTAACTGGAGTAAATTAACTACAGTTTCCTACAAATGTCTTGAATTTATCCTTCTTCACGGTTGAGTAGTATTCCGTTATGTATAGATACCGCATATATGAGGAAGTGCACCCAATGACTGAAATAGTTCCCATAGCTTTTCAGTATCTTAGTTATAATTATTCAAATAGTTATTTTTAGAAATAAAATTATGCATAATCAAATATATACAAATGAAATGATAGATCTAGAATTTTTTTTTTTTTTTGGGTACCGGGGGGTCGACCTCAGGACCTCGCGGGCCAGGAGGCGCCCGTGCTGCTGAGCGATATCACTGGTCCCTTTTTCATATGTGGGTTCCAGGAGTTGAACTCGGGCCCTTGTGCTTGCCGGGCAGGCGCTTAAGCCGCTGAGCCATCTCACTGGCCCTAGATCTAGAATTTGACTCAAAATAGTCCAGTAGGGGGAAACTAGAAGGAATACAGATGAAATAAGAGTTACCAGGAAGCGAGAGTGAGGGCGTACACTTTTAATCCCAGCACTTTGAGAAGCTGAGGAAGGAGGATCACTAAGTTTATGCCCAGCCTGGGCAGTTCAGCAGCTTAGCAAGACCCAGTCTCAAAATAAATAAAGGCTGAGGATGTAGCTCAGTGCAGAGGCTCTGGGTTCAATCCCCAGTACCAAAAAAACAGAAACAAAAACAAAACAAAACACAGAAGTCACCAGGAGTTTAAAATTGATGAAGCTAGGTGACAAATAATATAGCAGTTCATGCACAACATTTTCTCTTTGGCACATGTTTGAAATTCTTTCTTAAAAATTTAGAAAATTATAAGAATATTAAATTATTCAGTACATTTTAGTTACATATGTATAATTTTATATGTAATGCATATAAAAATATTGCTTCTGACAAGTGATTCTGAACCCAGGTATTCCATAGTCTATCTCTGACATCACACCCAAGTTTATTCTGAGAGGATGTATAAATGCCCTGTTACACCATTTTCAAAACGATTTGGTACAAGTCAGAGAAATCCTCACAATTTTATGCATAGCCCACATGGATATCATAGTAACTGATTAATTATGAGACGAGTTAGAGTGATGGTTCCACAATTTAGTAACTGTGCTAGTGCATTATAATTTTAGATAAATCAGTTCATCTCTTACACCTCAATTTCTTCATCTGTAAAATAGAGATAATTCCACATACACCATGGGATTTTTATGAAACTATTTTGAACATGAATGTGGTTAACTAGACATAGCTATATTAATGATAGTAATTATCAACATCATTACTTCAATCTACTTCTTTATGAAGAGATATCTATATTAGAATTTTTTAACAATCTTGATTTGCTTAAAAGAAAATGCTCCAGGTTACACTTGAATATACATGCATAGTAATTTGCTTTTAATTTATTAAAGCTTAAAAAGCTTTACCATCAATTTTATATATTTTAAATAGATTTTTAAAAGAATACTTGTTAAAGAAAAAAACAGCATCCTGTCAAAACTTTACAGACACATCCACTTGCATAGATATATGTGTATGAGATCCAATTAAAAAAAAAAAAAAAACTCCTTTTATTTTGTGAGTGTCAGATATATTGTCTCAGCAGTGGGAAAGCTGACCTATACAATGTGTGTAGAAGAAATCACACAGCAAGACAGGAAGTCAGAGAGAGATTCAGGAGCTAGGCTTGCTCCTTAGCAACAACACATACTTGCAAGAACTAACTCACTCCAGTGTTAGTCCCCTTTTTGCCCCCCCCCCTTTTATTAGTACATATTTGTAGTACATGATGTTTACATTTATCTTCTGGAGTGAGTATATATACATAATACAGCTTGTTTCTTTTTCTAGTCCCCTGCACCCCTCACCTCCCTCCCTCCACCTCTAAATTCCTTTTACCCATTTACATTCTTGTCGTTATTATAATTCTTGGTTCATTCATAAAGGTTATTAGGTTCCTGTACATGGTATACCTTAATTCTATTTACTTCCCTTTTCCATCCCCTTCTCCCCTTGCCCTTGGTCTCCTGGACACCTTCCTAATTGTAAGAGGTCTGTCACCTTTTAATGCTGCCATATTGAGGACCAAGCTTCCAACAAATAAGCCTTTGGAGTACAAGCTGCATTCAAGCTGTAGTAATAACTATTTTTTTTTATTTTAAAGAAAAAAAAACAATAAAAACAATGATACAGAAATTCAAAACAAGATAATTGGAGATTAACAATAGTTAACATATTGTGTATTGTTATCTTCAAAGTAGTTACTCAGATTATAAGATATAGGCATGCAAAATTGATCAAACAATATAAGCACAACACCATTCTTTTCAATGAACTAATAGAAATTAGTAGTATAATTATCTTAGCTATCTTGCATATTTTTTTCCCTTCCTTCTTTTCCCCTTACTCCCTTCACAGTTTTTCTTTTCTTTTGAACAGTTTCTTCCCTATTCACTATATTTATTGTACATTTTGGATCTTGTTTACTCTTTCAGATTCTCACACTAGTGAGACAATATGATGTTTACACATGTGGGTCTGGTTTATTTCACTTACACGTATGGTCTCGAGTTGCATCCATTTACCTATAAAAGTTTCAAACTTATCTTTTTTATGGCTGAGTAGTATTCCATAATATAAAAAAAACCACATCTTCTTATCCATTCCTTGGTTGATGGGCATTTGCATTGTTTCCAAGATTTAGCTATTACAAATTCTACTGCCATAAACATGGGTGCACATATATTGCTGTGGTATGATATTTTTAATTCTTCTGGGAAGATACCCAGAAGGGGAATAGCTGGGTCAAATGGGACCTCTAATCCTAGTTTTTTTGTTTTTTGGTTTTTTTTTTGTGGGTACCCGGGAGTCGAACTCGGGCCCTCGCGCTTGCCGGGCAGGCACTTAAGCTGCTGAGCCATCTCACTGGCCCTAATCCTAGTTTTTTGAGGAATCTCCACACTGATTTCCACAGTGGTTACACCAGTCTACACTCCCACCAACAGTGGAGAAGAGTTGCTTTTTCCTGACAGCACCACCAGCATTTGTTATTGGTTGATTTCTTTTTTTTTTTTTTTTTCTGTGGGCACCGGGGGTCGACCTCAGGACCTCGCGTGCCAGCAGGCGCCCCTGCCGCTGAGCGATATCACCGGCCCTTTTTCATATGTGGGTTCCAGAAGTCGAACTCGGGCCCTCGCGCTTGCCAGACAGGCGCTTATGCTGCTGAGCCATCTCACCGACCCATTGGTTGATTTCTTGATGATAGCCATTCTTTCTGGAGTGAGATGGAATCTCAGTATTGTTTTAATTTAATATCTCCACCAATGATGTTGAACATCTTTTCATGTATTTATTTGCCATTCATATTTCTTCATCTGAGAAGTATGTATTCATCTCAGATGCCCATTTTTGGATTGGGTCTTTGAATTTGGGGGACTGATTTTTTTCAATTCTTTATATGTTCTACACAGAAGTCTTTTGTCTGAGGTACAGTTGGCTAAAATTTTTCCCACTCTGTGTGTTGTCTTTTCACTATGTTGGTGATTTCTTTTGATATGCAAAAACTTTTAATAAGATTCCAGTTGTTGATTCTTTGAAGTACTTCCTGTATAGTTTGGGTTTTGTTCATGAACTCTCTGCCTACCCCTATGTCTACAAGATTTCTACCTATTTTCTCTTCCAGTCGATTGAGTGTTTCTGTTTTAATATTTAGATTTTTGATCCATTTTGATTTTAGTTTAGTGCATGGTGACAGACATGGGTCTAATTTTAGTCTTCAGCATGTGGAAAGCCAGTTTTTCCAGCACCATTTATTAAAGAGGCTATCTTTCTTGCAGTGAACATGTTTGGCCCCTTTGTCAAAGATAAGGTGGCTGAGTGTGTTTGGAGTTGTTTCTGCATCTTCTAATCTGTTCCACTGATCCTCAGGTCTGTTTTTTTGCCAGTATCATGCTGATTTTATCACAGTAGTTTTGTAGTATAATTTCAAGTCAGGGATTGTGATGCCTCTGTCTTGCCTTTATTGCCCAGGACTGCCTTTACCTCAATCTGATAAAAGCCAACCATGACTAACCAACAGCCAACATCATACTAAATGGACAAAAACTGAAAGCTTTCGCTTTAAAATTAGCAACAAGACAAGGATGTCCACTATAACCATTCCTATTTAACGTAGTTCTGGAAACATTAGCCAGAATCATTAGACAAGAGAGAGAAATAAAAGGAATAAGGATAGGAAAGGAAGAAGTTAAGTTATTATTTGCAGATGATATGTTACTCTACCTAGAAGACCCCAAAAACGCCACCCAAAGACTTCAAGATTTAATAAGCAAATTCAGTAGCATAGCTGGATACAAAGTCAACACTCAAAAATCAACAGCATTCTAGTACACAAACAACAAACTCACTGAGAGAGAAATTAGGGAAACCACACCTTTCACAATAGCATCCAAAAAAGTGAAATACCTAGGAATCAGTCTAACAAAGGAAGTAAAAGATCTGTACATTGAAAATTATAGTACTCTGAAAAAGGAGATCAAAGAGGATATCGGAAAATGGAAAGATGTCCCTTGCTCATGGATAGGAAGAATCAACATTGTGCAAATGGCCATGCTCCAAAAACTATTATACAGATTTAATGCAATCCCGATCAAAATACCATTAGCATACCTCACAGATCTAGAGAAAACATTCCTAAAATTCATTTGGAAACACAAGAGACCTAGAATAGCAAAGACCATTTTTTAACATATTTCTCCTTATCACCTCTTTGTCATCTTCAACCTATTGTATATATTCAATCAAAAATAAAATAGCAATAATTATTTTTATTATTTTTAACATTTATCAAGGGCTTACTACATGGCTGTCACCACCCTGAGCATCTTAAATTTTTTAATTCAGTTAACTCTTACAACTACTGTATGAGATGGGTACTGCTGTTAGTTCCATATAAACGATGAGACAGAGATACAAAGGTTAAATAATTTACCCACAGTCACACAGCTACAAAGGTAGAAAGCCAGAATTCAAATCCAAAAAGTCTGGTTCTAGCCCAGGGCTTCTCAATCTCAACAATTTGACATTTTGGGCCAAAAACTACTTCTTGTTAGGGCCATCCTGTGCATTATACAATGTTTAGCAGTAATTTCTGCCACTACCTACTGGATCCCAGTGGCTTTTCCATCCAAGTCATGATGACCAGTAACTCACTAGATATTGCCAAATGTATTCTTGGTGGAGAGGAATGGTAAAGTCACTCATTGAGGGACAATGCCTCTAGAAAATTCCCACACATGTTGCACAGAAACCTCTAAACAACATTGACTTTCTGAAAGCTACACACAAATATGGGAAGCCAGAAAAGAACAATATAAAATTCACCTCTAATCCCCCCCATCCAGAAAATAATCATTAAAACTGCCAGTACCTTTAAAGTTTCCTGGGTACTTTTCCCCAGTTACATTCTTCTCCCTCTACTTTCATCATACTAAGTTTTGTGTTAGTAATTCTCTTACTCGTCTTTGTGGTTTTCCCATATAAGGATACATGCATACATATGTTGTTTAGTTTTACTTTTTTCTAAAGTATGAATGGAAACTGTATTTCTTCTTGTTACTTGCTTTCTTCACTCAACATTATGCTTTTGAATACATCTGTGCTCATGTGTATAGGTGCAAGTGTATTCGTTTTCATTGCTTATAGTACTCCACTTACTCATCTAGTATACTCAATTTATTCATTTCTTTACTGTTAAGGAACATTTAAGCTGATTGTAGTTTTTTCTACAGTATTACAAACAGCGCTGCTATGAACGTTCTACATATCCTTAGGGCATACGCTTAGCAATAGAATTTCTGGTCACAGGCAATGCACATCTTTCATTTTAATAAATTTCCGAAGTAGTTTTACCAATAAATTATCACCAAATAAGTATTAGCATTTCAATTGTTCTACATCTTGCTAATAAATCCTAATATGCACATTTAACATTCAGATTTCTGTAAAAAACTTTTGTCATTCCTAGTATCTATGAAATGGTTTATCATTAATGTTTTAATTTGCATTTGCCTGATTAATAATAAAGCTGAGCCTCTTTGTGTGTGTGTGTGTGTGTGTGTGTGTGTGTGTGTCTTTTTGAGACACGGTTTTGCTATGCAGTTCAGACTGGCCTTGAGCTCACTCTGTAGCCTAGGCTGGCCTCACAGCAATCCTCCTGCCTCAGCCTCCCAAGTGCTGGCATTACAGACATCTGGCACCACACCCAGCCTGAGCCTCTTTTCTTATGTTTCTGATTATTTGTGTTTTTCTTCCTTGAAATGCCAATTCCTGTCTTTTACTTTTCTACTGGGTTCTTTGCCCTTTTCTCACTTACTAGCAGTTTTTTTTATATATTCTGGAAAGTAATCCTTTATCAATGTTAATAAATATCTTCTCACATTTTATTGCTTGTCTTTTCCCTGTCTTTATGGTTGATAAAGAGAAATTTACTGCATTAAAGATAAGAATGTATTTCCCTTTCCCTATCTTAAGATGTTCTTCCCTATTCCAGTGTCACACAGATTCTCTCCTAGAATTAAAAGTTTTTACCTTCTGTGTTTATATCTTTAATCCATTTGTGTTCATTTTCTGTGGTATGTTAAGCCTAGAATTAAAATGAAGTTATTCTAGGGCCGGTGAGATAACTCAGCAGCATAAGCGCCTGCCTGGCAAGCGCGAGGTCCTGAGTTCAACTCCTGGTACCCACATACAAAAAAAGGGCTGGTGATATCGCTCAGCGGCACAGGCGCCTGCTGGTGCACAAGGTCCTGAGTTTGACCCCTGCTACCCACAAAAAAAAAAAAAAAAGAAGAAGTTATTCTAAACATATAGAGAAGCAACATGCTACTATATCCTAAGAGTTTAATTCTAATTTGAATAACTAAATCCTACAAATAGCCAAAAAGACTAAACACAGCATCATGACCAAATTTATTTTGTTGACTGTATAAATTTATCAGGCTTCATAGATATTATTTAGAAAAATATCTGCAATGAACTGACATTTGTATAAATTTTTAAAAAACAACATAACACCCAGGAGTAGTGGCTCGCACATGTAATCGCAGCACTTTGAGGTAAAAAGGTATTACTGAGCTGTGCATGGTGGCGCCTGCCTATAATCCCAGCACTCAGGAGGATCACCACGAGTTCGAGGCCAGCCTGGGCTACATAGTCAGTTCAAGGCCAGTCTGACCTACAAACTGAGACCCTGTCTCAAAAATAATAAATAAATAAAATAAAGGTATTACTGAAAGTTGTTTAAACATATTCAATAATGGTAGTTGTGGGTCCTAGGACTGGCACTCAGTATAAATCACAAATCAATAACAGGAAATAGTTTACACTAAAGATAGGAAGATGACAGCTGGGTGGCACGCACCTTAAGTTCAAAATACCCAGGAGGCTGAAGCAGGAGGATCTCTTGAGACCAGGACTTTACAGTCAGCCTGAGCAACAGAAAAAGACCTCAGCTCAAATAAATAAATACAAATGGGAATGTGGGAATCCACATTTGAATTTCAGCAGAAGCCTCAAAAAATGTATAAACCAGTTGCAGTTTGTTTGTTAGAGAAACCAGATCATTTATTCTATATAATGTCCTATATTCTCATTTTGATTGATAGACTGCTCATTAAATTTATTCTTCTGTCCCCCATTATTTCCTATATACTTAGATCCATAGTCTTGTTTAAATTAAAATTCAGCTTTTTAGGCATTTTTTAAGATCATATCATGAGAAACATAAATGTATTTGCCCCAACTTTAGTGATGCTGTAATTGACCCATGATGCAGGAGATACCTGATTCCTCCACTTAAAAATTGTCCATCCACTTTCTACTCAATGATTTTAAAATCCAGTAATAAGCACTGCCTAACCAGTTTTAATCCCTGCAAAATTAGGGATTTTATGATTCTATCATTTCTTCTGTATTTATTCTTGCAATTTTTCTCTTTAAAATTTTTCCTTATCAATTATTTGGTTTCCATGAAACAGCATAAAAAGTCAGAAATGATTGATTCTTTCCCTTTTGTTTATCAATGTTAAATGCAGGCATGAACTAACTTTCTCTGTGAAAGGCAGGCAGACTATTTTACACTTTGCAGACCATGTGATCTGATGTCACAACTACTCAATTCTGACACTGCAGTTAAAAAAGCAAGCACACACAATACTTAAATGAATGAAGGTGGCTGTATTCCAATGACATTTTATTTATGAACACTGAAAATTTGAATTTCATATAATTGTTAATGTTATGAAATATTCTTTGACTTTTTTCTCAACCATTTAAAAATATAAAAACTCTTGTTGGCACACAGACCTTACAACAATAATGGGTAGACTGTATATGAATATGAGCCATAGTCATTACCCCTGCAGAGTAATGACTTGGTGCACCAGCAACTGCCACATCCCCAATTGGGGGAATAGGAATGTCTGTTTAAAATCTTCAAGAGCTCATAAATCATTAGAAGCTAGATGTATTTAAATCCTCTGTAATCATTATTTTTGATGCCCCATTTTTCTCCCTTCAGATTGGCCCCCATGTCCTTTTGATATGGCCCCCTTAGTTAAGAGCAGTTGCCTTACTTTTATGGCATAAAATATCCCAGGCTTATAAATTCCTTGTGTTAGATCTGGAATCTACTATTTCTCCATTTCTTCTACTTTCTGTGGGTTACCTTAGATGTCTAGTATAGCAGAAAATGTGTATTTTTAGAAGAAAAAACATGAGTTTTAACTGATGTTTCAAATTTAAAATTAAGATAAACAGCATTTTATTTAATTATTTTGGTTTCTTTTTCTTATCGCTCTTTTTTCTTATGCCAAACCAAGCATCACTTTTTTGTGTGTTAACTATCACTTCATTGAAACTGCTCACTTTAGCATTACCAAGACCTCCAAATTGCCAAATTCAGTGGACAATTAGTAAAGTCATATTTCACATAACAGCATTATGACAGACTGCATAAATAAGCCATCTAGTTTTTTAATGAACACTATAATGTTCATACATTGATAAAATCATATAACACATTTTGTAGAATGTATGCCTTTTGCTAAGCAATGCTTTGCCAACTTGTCAGAAATAAAGTATTTGACATTGACTCTGCTCTTGGTCTTGAAACATTTAGCTTCCTTTATACTATACTATAATACTTCTACCTTGCTATTTTATTTCTACTTCCCTCTGACTTCTACTTGCCTCTAGCCTTTTCTTCTGTAACAACTCTATGTTATTATTCCTTGGCATTTTTATCAACTCTCAGGTGTAGCAGCAAAGATATTAATTGATATATCTAGCCCAGGCTCCATTCCAAATTTCAGACTGATATATTTTGCTGCTGCAAACCACTGCTAGATTAACTGTCCCTTCTGTGAAGGGACATCATCATCTTCTTTTCCCATCACCTTAAGTATCACTTTTTATTGTAACTTTCCGTTTGTGTCCTCCACTATAAGTTGTTGTTGTTTGTTTTGTAGTGCTGAGGATTGAACTCAGGGCCTTGTACATGCTAGGCCAAGTGCTCTACTTCTGAGCTACAACCCCAGCCCTGTAAGTGTCTTAAAGGCAGTATTTATAACCATTTTTTTCACTGTCTTATCTTTAATAAGCATGAACTTCTGTAGTGAATACTTGTCAAAAAAAATGGTAAAAATGAATAAATAAATAACTCAATAGATAAAATCCCAAACCTCACATGTCCAAAATCAAACTCATCATTTTGTTCTCAAGCTCCAAACTGGATCCTTTTATCATCTTTGTCATTCTTGATTCCCTACAACCCACTCACAACTAATCCAACCAATCATCAAGGTTGATTGTTGTTCCTAAATATTTCTAGAATTTAGCTCCATAGCTATTGTAATTTATGTCTTTATCATCTCCACCTGGAACATTGTTTTCTCAGTATTACTGTCTTTAGTCACTCCCCACCAATGCCACCAGTACCGCAGATTAATCTCTGCAATGCTGCCTGAGTGATCTATCTAAGTATTACTCCCCTGCCTAAAGTCCAAGCTCCTAATTCTGGTATATAAGACTTTCCATGACCCAACCTGTGCCTTCCTCTCCAGTTTCATCTTCTGCCACTGTACCTCAAAGTGTATGAATCATTTGGCTACTATGTCCCTAATGCCAATTATATCACCTGACATATTGTAGATATCAATAAATATTGATGGAACAAACCCCATCTATATAGATTTCTCATTAATACCATTTTTCTAATATTTTATATAAAAAATGTTAAACATACAGAAAAGTTGTAAGAGTTCACAGCAGTGGTGGCAACCCTGTGGCACACGTGCCACAACAGACTGTTTGTATCACTGAAAGCTATAAAAGGTTCGCCATCAGTAGTTTACAGTAAATATCCACACATACCCACTACCTGGATTCTACAATAATGTTTTACAATAATTGTTTCTATAATAATGTTTTATAGTATCATATCTATCTAACCTGTCCCTTTATCAATCCACCTTATTTTTGATACATTTCAAAGTAAGTTACAAACCTCTATACACTTCACCCCTTTATCCATGTTGGCATACATATCACTAACTAGAATTTAGGTTTTTTTTTTTACAGTCTTTTCCTTCCCACTATAAAATGTTCATAAAGGAAATGCACAAATTTACAGTGCGCCATTATGAGTGTCTGTAGACATGTTACACATGTAATACATGTTTTATTATGCCCATATTATTATAAATTCTCTAACTACCTAGCTCCATCAATCTCAAGGACTTTTGCCCTAACAGTTTCTTTAATTAAAATTCATATTCTGCTTAGGCCTAAGGCTAGTTCATGATTAAACAGTGAAACTATTTTTAATCACTATTTATTTTCACATGACCTAGCTTTAGACCTCCTTATCAGAATATAGACTTTAGCTCCAAAAACAAACAAACAAAAAAAACAACTTTTTGGGTAAAGGTTCTCTGGTACATTAGCATTCTAACAAAACCTTTGTTACTAAAGTAGCTACATCTTTTTCTAATAGTATATACATTGGTGCCTATACAACTTGTCAAAAGAAAAGTTATTCTTTCAGATTTCCTTATTCTCATTCTCTTTTGTGGGAAAACACAAAAAGAATTATGTTGCCATACATTAATTTGAAATAAGTATGTTTGCCAGGCATGGTGGCACACACCTGTAATCCCAGCACTCAGGAGGCTGAGGCATGAGGATCACTGCAAGTTTGAGGGCAGCCTGGGCCATACAGTGAGTTCAAGTACAGCCTGCTCTACAAAGTGAGACCCTGTCTCAAAAAAAAAAAAAAAAAAAAAATAGAAATAAGTATGTTAAAGAACAATGCATGTTAGTTTTATGTAAAAAAAATATTCTGACAATTTTTTCTCTGTAATAAGAAGATAATTCCTGGGAGTGAGGGTGTAGCTCAGTAGTCGAGAGCATTTGTCTAGGATGCAAAAGGCCCTGAGTTTTATACCCAGCACTGCAAATATAATAAAGTTGCATATGATTTCAATGTAGCTAGTGAGTTCTAACTAGCCCAGCCCCAACTTTAAAAAAACAAACAAAAAAGATAACTCCATAACTTCTTAACTAATTCTTCCTCATTTTAAAGTTTACAGGCCATCTTCACAGTGATATTACTAAACTGAAGTGTTCAGCAATTTAGTAGACTATTCTCTGATAAATGATGTCTACTTTAAGAAAAACTCATTTAAAAGATCTTAACTGAGAAAAACTGCAAGTCATTCATAGCTGTAATATATAAAAAACAAAGATGGCATGGTGGCACACACCTATAATCCCAGTACTCAGGAGGCTGAGGCAGGAGGATCACCATGAGTTGGAGGCCAGCCTGGGCTATATAGTGAGTTCAAAGGCCAGCCTGGGCTATGTGGAGGAGACCTTGTCTCAAAAAAAAAAAAAATTAGTAAATGAATTTTTCTATTTATACTTCAATGAAGGACTTGTACAACACTGCCTTAATGAAGAGCAGAGGTCACTAAGCAGTTTTTAGTGCACTTCACAAGTTTCATATTTCATACTAAGAACAAAAGATTATCAGAATTTCAAATGAAAACACCAATGTTAAAAGTGCTCAGTGTAAGCTAAATATCTAAAATCTGAAAACACAAAATCCTATGAAAACAATTTGTGTATGTATATCTGAGTGTGAATATATACATGCATATATAAATTTACTAAGTACTTTTCTGACATTCTGTGAACCTCAGTCAGCATTTAACTTTTATTTCCTTTATCTACATGCTAGATGGCTATTATTGATCATGACTGTGATCTATTATAATAATAAAAGATTACAGAGTTGATTCATAGAAATAAGTATAAGTTAACGGAGTAGTGGCACATGCATGTAATCCCAGCACTCTGGGAGGCCAAGGCAGGCAGGAGGATCTGAAATTTGAGCCCAGCCTGGACAACTTAGTAATTTAGTGAGACCCTGTCTCAAAATAAAAAAGGGCTGGGGATGTAGTTCAATCCCTAGTACTGTATAAATAAATAAATGTAAATTTTGGAGAAAAAGAAAATGAAACTAGGCAAGGAGGGCAGTAGTACAGATAACATTCTATGATCATGGAAGTAGAGTGAGAAAACATAAGATTTGACAAATGGTATTAGAAGTTCATTAAAGTCTTCACAGTGCACATAACTGTCTGGGTTGCTTTGACAATGGGGTCTTCCCTGCACGCTAATGTAGTAAGGAAACCACATACCTCCAAAGTGAAAGTGATTAGAAGGGGAACCACTAGGAAGTGATGTCAGCAGACTAGTGACTAAGAAGCATCAGGCCCTGATTTGCCCACATAAATATTAAAAAACACAGACTTGCTAAAATAACTTTATATGAACTCTGAAATATAGTCAAAGGTCTACAGAAATCAACCAAAGAAACTGTTTTTTTAAAAGGCACATTCAAAACAGTAGGAAATTTTGTGGCGTTTTTGCTCACCCTTACTCTACTACCTTCCCAGCCATGGTCTGGGTCTGGAAGAGGTGGCAACCCAGTTCCCAATTCCTTCCCTTGAACTGGAGGGAGCAGAGCTGACTTTATCAGTAGCATTCTAATTTGTCTGCAGAATGACTGAGAGACTGATGTCTATTCACCTAATTCAGACCTCAGCTGGAGGAAAAACATGGTTTAAGATTCAGGAAGAGATAAGAATGACTCAGGAAAACTGCAGGAAGATGCCAAAAGTACATGCCCCTGTCAGGTGCAGCAGTGCACACTTGTAGTCCCAGCTACTAGGCAGGCTCGGGCAGAAAACTCACAAGTTTAAGGTCAGCCTAGGCAACATAGGCAAGATAGTAGAAAGGAAGGATTGAAAGAAGGGAGAAAGAAAGTCAATGAAACATAAAGAAAGGCAGCAAGAGAAGAAATGAGGGACCAGAAAGCTACAAAATATCCAGAAAACAGGTAACAAAATGGCAATAGATCCTTAAATGTAAGTAATTATAAACTTCCTAAGCAAAAGATACATGTTAGCAAAGACCTACATGTAACTCTGAAATCATAAACCTATTAGAACATGGAGGACAAGCATAATATTGGATTTGACACTGATTTTGTAGATAAGACACAAAAAGCACAGGTAACAACAAAAAATACCAGAAAATCTTGGTCCCCAGCACTGGAAAAACACCACCACCACAAACACAAACACACACATTCACACGCACAAGATAAATTAGATTTTATTAAGATTAAAAAACTGGGGCCGGTGAGATAGCTCAGCGGCATAAGCGCCTGCCTGGCAAGCGTGAGGTACTGAGTTCGACTCCCGGTACCCACATATGAAAAAAGGGCCGGTGATATCGCTCAGCGGCACAGGCACCTGTTGGCGCCCGAGGTCCTTAGTTTGACCCCCGGTAACCACAAAAAAAAAAAAAAAAGATTAAAAAATTGCCCATCAGACCACTATTAACAGAATAAAAAAGCAACCAACACAATAGGGGAAAATATCTGCAAATCATATATCTGCTAAATGACTATGAACCAGAATATATAAGGAACTCCTACAACCTAACAATAACAAAAAACCTTTAAAAAGACAAAAGACTTGGGTAGACATCCCTTCCAAGATATTCCAGTGGCCAATAATCACATAAAATGATGCTCAGCATCACTAATAACGAAGAAAATGCAAATCAATACCACAATGATATGCTACTTCACACATATTAAGATGGCCATTGTCAAAAAATGCAAAACAAAAGTTTTGGCAAAGATTAGAGAAACTGCATATTTTTACATTGCTGGTAGGAAGGTAAAATGGTGCAGCCTCTTTAACACATTCACGATGGGGCCGTAATTCATGTCTTGCTGCCAGGTGTCTCTGAACCACTGGTAGGTGCAGGCATGACTGTCCCACTGGGCATATGGAACAGTCCCATCTGGTGGTACAAGCTGGCTGATGTGGTACAGTCATGCATGCACCATAGTGGTTCAAGCCAGTGGGAATGTGTTCATCCTCAAAGAGTTAAACATCAAACTACATGATCCAGCATATCAACATCTGGTATATGCCAAAAGAATTGAAAGCAAGACCTGGAACAGATATATTTGTATATTCGTGTTCAGAGTGTATGTTTGTACACTCATATTCAGAATATTAAACATTATTCAGCCCTAAAAAGAATGAAATTTTAATGCCTGCTATACCATGGGTGAACCTTGAAGTCATGGTGTGTCTAAGCCAGGTTCAAAAGGACAAATATTGCATGATTCCACTTAATGTGAAGTAACTGGTTTCATGTACTTATTGGCCATTTGTGTATCTTGGAAGAACCATCTATTCATGTTTTTTTTTTTTTTTCTTTATGTGGGTACCAGAAACCGAACTCAGGATCTTGTGCTTGCTAGGCAGGCGCTTATGCCGCTGAGTTTTATCACCGGCCCTCATGCTTTTTTTTAAGAGATGAAAAGTAGAATGGTGGTTACCAGGGACTGGGTGAAATGGAAAATGGGAAATTGTTATTTAATGGGTAAAGAGTTTCAATTTGGGAGGATGAAAATATTCTGAAGTTGGATAGCAGCAGTGGTTACACTATGACATGAAATGTACCTAATTGTTTTGTACACTTAAAAACAGTTAAAACAATAAGCGTTATCTTAGGTATATTTAACCAGAATAAAAAAAATTAAAAGAAATGACTGCTAGAGCTCTAGCTGGCTCTAGGAAAGATTTGGGGAAGTATTTGTGCTAATAACAAAAACTAAGAAAGAATTTGAGTTCTATTTTAAACTTTAGTTGAGGGGCCAGTGAGATGGCTCAGCGGCGTAAGCGCCTGCCTGGCAAGCGCGAGGTCCTGAGTTCAACTCCCGGATCCCACATACGATAAAAGGGCCGGTGATATCGCTCAGCGGCATGGGTGCCTGCTGGCGCGCAAGGTTCTGAGGTCAACCCCCAGTACCCACAAAAAATAAAATAAAATTAAAAAATAAACTTTAGTTGATAAATTTTAGAGGTTAACTTGGACCTGCATGTTTGAATGAGTTTTTAGGTATGGGACATACTCCTTCTTCCCTCCCATTGACTGGTAATAATCAAGTAGGTAATAACTCATGTAGTTACACACTACATGAGTAACTTATTGTTACACTGTTTGTGAGAAATCTTAGAAATGACAGAAACTCAATTTTTTAATGTGAAATTATGGCAGATTGAACAGCCCTCTGGTGATACTGTTTTTTCTGTGTTTAATATCACCAGGAGGGTTAAATCCAACCTTAGGAGAGGGCATAGATAGAACAGGAAGTGCGAGTGTATACACATATACATACATACATATATCGCCAATATTTACATATTCATCATTACATAAAGAGCACCAAGAAGGATGTGAACATACTCCCTTAAGTAGATGAGTTAGATGAACTATTAGGTTAAAAAAAAAAGTGTCAACACAGCTATAATATAATGATATTATTATCTCAGTATTTATGACCTACCTCCTTCCTAAAGAATTTAAGGCAGTTCATAAATGTATAAGAAATATCTAAAATAAATTATACACAAAGCAAAAAATAAGTTAGAAGTTGTGGAATAGGAGATGATGTTGAATATCAGGGCTATTTTATACAAATTAAAACTGAGCTTAGATGAAGAGGCAAAGGCAAAAAGGTGAAATAAATTTATTTTGGGGAGCATCATGGTATAACAAAAAGAATGCTAGTTTATACATAAACTACCTCAATTCCTCATTGCTAAATAGCTCTATGCCTGATTCCACATCTGTAAAATGAGTATAATTTTATCTAATCTAATAATATTGCATGATTCTTATGTCACATTAGGTAATGTGAGAACATTTTGTAAACTTCAAAATGTGGTTCACTATTATTGTTCTTATTAACTTAATTTTTTAAAGTAATACATTTGTCTGAGGAAACATTTTTCTAGCATATTCACACTCAAGAATGCTTATGTTAGAAAACTGAAAAACTGAAGTTTTCATGTTTTCAGGTAGGGTTTTGAAAAACACAAATCCTATTTACATAGATGTTTCTTAGGATAACTTCTCTATAAGCTTAAGGAATTATATAAAATCATAATTCAGTGAAGGTATTTCTGTGAAAAGGTTTTGAAATGATATGTTCTAAGTACATTTCTTTCTGATGGTTTACTTAATACAGAAGTTACGAAGTTAGATAGCCTGTCTATAAACCTGTCTCATAACTACAGGAAGACTCAAACTAATCTTTTGGCAAGTACCAGACTGCAGTTTGAGACTGCATTTTCTAGAAACAATACCAAGCACCAAAACCTTGTAATGCTGACTCGAAACCTGCATATGATACCAAATATGCAAGAAGCAATTAATATTCAATACCCAAACTTGTTCAGGAAAGTGTCGACTTCCACACTGATGGACTACTGACACGACTATAAACCAGGATCGTTTTTTTTTGGTCATTCTGGGCACTGAACTGGGGCCTTGTACATGCTCGGCAAGTGCTCTACCAATGATCTACATCCTCAGCCCTTTTTATTATTTTTATCTTGAGACAGAGTCTTCTTGAGTTGCCCAGGCTGGCCTTGAACTTGCTATCCTTCAATAGCAGCCTTCTAAGTAATGGGATTATAGATATGTGCTACCATACACAGCAAGCCATGGTGTTAAGTAACTGAAATAAGGAGTCATAGGAATTAATCATAAACCAGTTGGTGAAACATTCGTTATTTGTTAGTATGTTTAAAAAAAGAAAAAGGGAAAAAACCATAGTGGAAAGAGTACCTCACAGAAAAAGAACTAAATTCTAGTCCCAGATTCTCCACTACATAAGTGACTTTGGACAAAACACTTAACCCATATGAGCACCAGTTTGCTCATCTATAAAATGGAAGGATTTCAGATTAGGAATTTTTTTTTTTTTTTTTTTTTTTTTTTTTTTTTGGTGGGTACCGGGGGGTCGACCTCAGGACCTCGCGCGCCAGTAGGCGCCCGTGCCGCTGAGCGATATCACCGGCCCCTTTTTCGTATGTGGGTTCCGGGAGTCGAACTCGGGCCCTCGCGCTTGCAAGGCAGGCGCTTACACCGCTGAGCCATCTCACCGGCCCCAGATTAGGAATTTTAAAGTTTCTTCTACCTCTAAAATACTCATCTTCTGGAATTTAATTGTTATTAAATGAGAAACTTCATGAGAGACCATTAGTAACACAGATAAAACAATACAAAATAATGACACAATTGCTTATCAAACAAAACAATCTGTGTTAAGTGAGCAACAGGTCAAAACCCAGTTTGTACCAAAGCAAACCTTAACTTGTCTTCTGAATTGCTCATGAAAGTCTGTGTACATTTAAAAGAAAGTGACCTGGAATCATCCAACATTAGGTAACAGCAATAGGGTGTGGCTCAAAAAATGTACTTCACATATGCAAAAATTCACTGAGGGACTGGGAAAAACCCTGTTGCTGTAAGTTACTGCAGGAATTAACATGTAGCTTCACTCAGTCAGGGGTGAGCCCAATTTCATAATAAAATGAAGATCAACCTCCCTTGGAACCACAACTTCCTATTATCAAACAAAGTCACCGCATAAAACACAAAAGAAACAAAGCAGAATGCCACTTCTATACTGTTTATTAAGGGCTAATATTTCAAAAGCTTTGGACTAATAATTCTATTCTATAGTTCTGTAACAAGGCAATAATACTAATATAGAAAAAAAAATTCATGCCTAAGAATGTCCATCACAGGGTTATTTATAAGAAGAAATTAGAAACAACATAAATTTCATCAAAAATAAAGGAATGATTAGGTAAAGCTGTAGTATTTGATGGACTAAAACTCAGCCATTAAAAACAAAGACTATATGGGAGCACTGAAAGGTGTTCAAAGAGGGCCAAAGAAATAACTTTTCAGCAATACATATCTATGTAACATCTCAGCTGGGATTAAAATAAATAAATACAATATGGGGGAAAAAGATACTAGAAGCCAGGCATGGTGGAACAAAATCCTAGTACTACATGGTGGAACTATATCCTACATGGTGGAACCTGTAACCCTAGTATTCTGAGAGGTTGAGGTAGGAAGATCACAAGTTCAGGCCCAGCCTGGACAATTTAGCAATTTAGGGAGACCTTGCCTCAAAAAATAAAAAAAGGGCTGGGGATGCAGCTCAGTGCTAAAGACCTGGGTTCAACCCCCAGTTTAAAAACAAAAAAAAAGATACTAGAAGCAAATACATGTTCATGTTAACTATAATTTCATATGAGGTGGGGTGATATGGGCAATTTTTTTTTTTTTACTTTCCTGCTTCCCAAATTTTATTTAATGAATGTTTTATTTTTAGTAATGATTAAATGACTAAATATAAAATACTTTTTTTCATTCCTCTTCAAAATACCCCTCTAAGGTAAATAGGGTACAGCTCAAGGTTATTTACTATGGAACAACCTATCGTGGAAGCCTTGGAAATGCCCAAAGTTAGGTCTTTTAAAATAGGATAAATTTTAAAAGAAATCTTTCAAAGGAAGTGTTGGTTTTGTTTTTGTTTAATCTTGGAAGGGCAGAGGAAGGGAAGTGGGGAAAGGGGGGAGGAAAGGAAGAGGAGGGTAAGGAGAGGGGGAGGAAGGGAGAAAAGGAAGGAGGGAGGGAAGGAGGAAAGGAAGAGAGGTGAAAAAAAGAAAGAAAAAAATGGCTAAACTACATGGCTCTTCTTGGGTATACAGCCTAGCCTTCCAGCAACAAGTACAGATTTAGGTACATAAAATAATTTACCTAGGATCTCTACCAGTTAATGAACAAGACCAAAACAACTCCAGGTTCCACAATGACCACTGTAATGGGCAGAAATTAGATTTTGGCATGGTGGTTTATAAGCTAAGAGTTGGAGCTTATGTTTTTAAAATGACAGTGCTTACAATGTTTTTGTTTTTAAACTGAAAGCTACCTAAAACCACTGAACTTGCCAGCACATACGCACAAGCCTCAGGCAGTATTAAATTACTCATTCTTCTTGTTACCTGTTTTTCCAGGTTTCTTCGTGTGTGTGTGTGTGTGTGTGTGTGTGTGTGTGTGTGTGTGTGTGGTGCTAGGGATCAAACCCAGGGCCTTAGTTTCTACCAATGAGCCCCAATTTACATCCCTATCCTTAAATTATTTTTTCCTTTTTTTTTATTAGTATATGTTTGCAATACATAATCAATACATTCATTGTGGGGTACTGGTACATATACATATTGCATCTTGATCCTGTTTACTTCTTGATCCCTAAATTATTTGTAAATATCTCCAATACAGCAAAAAATTAGTTAAATAAATTATCTTCACTTATACTTTTCTTAAAAATGTCTTCAATTATGACATGGTAGTATAAGGTCTTGTTTTAGTTACTTTTCTCTCATTGCTGAGACAAAATATCTGATGCCCAAAATTAAAGAAGGAAAGATTTATTTAGCTCACAGTTTGTGGAGGTTTCAGTCCATAATCAGCTGGCTCCAAAGCATGGTAGTGTGGCAGAGGGGCAATCGTTCATGGTGGTGGAAGACAACAAAAGCAAAAGAGGGAACAAGGCTCTTTTCCTCCCTTATATTGTATGCAGGTTACCTGCCCTAGGGCAGGTGTAGCACTCACATCCCTAATCCCAGCACTAGACAATGAACCAATCACAAACTCTAGATTCAGCTGCCTTGGAAAAGCTCACCCCATGACTGCATGAGGCTTTGGGGGGACATCTAGACACAAACGATAACAGGGCTGCTATCCTTACTCTCTTTACCTTTTACTTTTATCATTTCAACTCCAAGTAGACTGCTTTAATTTTTCAAAAAGTGTATTATTTCTCAAGTAGCATCACTCAGCTTTAATCTTCCTTCCAAGCATCTTCTAATTTCAGAACCCCCATCATAAAAATCTTGTTTTTTTGTACCTAAAGAGGTTAGTTTTGAGGGGAGGTGTAAACCATGAAAAGAATAACAAATAGGAAATAGATGAGTTTCTTGTTAATATCTCTACAACTTCATAGAACATAATAAAAGGCTTATATAACTAAGGTCTTTTCTGTTTTCTAATTTGTTACCTCAAGAGTCACTATCAACTGAATTTAAAAACAAATTAAACAACACATGTTACATAGAACCTTTTAGAATATATAGTATTTTTAAGTCAAATACAGTATGTGAGTCACAAAAAAAACCTATGGTTTAAAATTTTTTGTTGTAGGAATTTTTGGATGCTTCTGAATTTCAACTAACTCCTGTCCTTGCTTCTTTTTTTATACTCCATATATTATTTCCTGACTAATTTTATGAAACTGTATCAAAATTTCCATAATCAAGTAAGATATTGTTTACAGATATGCAGTTTATTTTAAGCAATTTCATTTCACTGTTCTTAAATACTTAAATTGAAAATACTGAAAATATAAATGTTAAGTTATATGATTAAACAATTTTATTTTAATTATTTTTATCTATTTACTTGCAGGACATAGGCGAAGGCAATTCTCTCAGAATGGTGCACTTTGGTCTGGTGTAAATAATAAGAATTTTTTTTAGCTACAAAAAGAAACCTGCCTTTTTCAAATCTAACTTTTTTGTGACTTGATCCAATTGAAATCTCCCTATATGGATTTTTATAAAGGGAAATATAATATGCAGCATAGTATAACAATAGCAGAGTCATCCTAAATAAAAACTTTTGCCTATTTATTGTCAATGTGAATGTTTTAAAACTTCTTAAATTGTACAGTATTAGGTGCTTCAAAAACAGAGTATTTATACTTTGTTCTTAGTATTTTAACATTTTTCTCCTCTAATTTTAACCACATTAATGTACATTACAAATAAAACATTAAGGAAAATTTTCAGCGCAGACCCATGGTTAGTAGACATTTCTCCATAGGTCTTTTGACTTATTGCTGTAGGACACAGTATTTGTCAGCCTTCTCATCACTGGGACAAAATACCTGATACCTACAACTTAGGAGGAAAGGTTTATTTTGGCTTACAATTTCAGAGGGTTTAGTGCATGGTTGGCTGGCTCCAAGACAGAAATGGCATGGTGGAAGGGCCTGGTGGAAGAAAACTTAAATCCACAGCAGCCAGGAAGCAAAGGAGCCGGTTACAAGAACACATGCTTCCAGCTCAGTGACTTACCTCTTCGAGCCAGATCCCCACCTCCTAACAGCACATTCAGCTATGAACTTATCAGTGGGTTAATCCAATCATGTTCTAAAAGCCCCACTTCAGAACACATGGGACTTCTCAGGGACATTTTAAGTTTAAACCATGACAGGTACTGACTACCCCCTGGGGCACAGAGACACTATCTCCTATCTGCCTATTAATGAGATATGCACCCCTTAATCTCAGGGTTCCTCTCCTTTAAACAACCCACAAAATGTGCAAATATCACCTGGCCCTTTTCACAGTGCTGTGTGAAAACAGGGCTCAGGAAATCAATAGAAAATAAAAGAAAAAAAGAAAAAAAAAAAAAAAAAAAAAAAACCACTGCTGATACTCTGGCTCTTATTGCTGTGAGTAATAAACTGTCTTTTGTCACTGATCATTAACAGTATGTTTTCTGCCAGCATCCATGAAATTATAGTTTTGTATTTGTTAGCTTGCAAACTAAGACTCTTCACAGTTCTTGACATGGGGTCATTAGCAGATAATAAATATTTTACAATTGTAGATGTTTATAATAATCAACATCTTGAAATACTGTATGTAAATTAAATTATAAAATTAATCTTGTTGGAATTTACACTGAGAGCTTTTATACCTCATGTTTTTCTTTCCATTTCCTACTCATGTATACTTCTACCATAGGATCGGACAAAGAAGGGACTTTTTAATATGTTACTGCTCTAAAAAAGTATAATTCAGAATACATAAGCCAGAAGAGATAGTTACCAGCAAATTTTTATTTTACTTTCCCATCTTTCTTTATCACATAGTCAAATTGTATAGAAAAATATAGGATTTTTGTCAAGATAGCAATGTTTTCTCCAGATTTTCTAGTAAAGTTATTAACCCAACATACAACACATTTCCTAATCTACCATATCCTTTTGCTCATTTGACCACAGTCTTCTGCAGCCGAGGGACTCGTAGAAAAGTTCAGTACTATTTCTAGGTCCTATGTGAGGAGATCATAATCTGTGCTTAAAAAGTAAAACTTTAAGCAAAATATTAAAGATACAATATGGTTATGAATCCATCTATGTTCTACATGATGGTGGTGATAGCATTAGTAAGTTTGCCAGTTATGTAAGTGAAAACTAAACAAAACTTGGTTCTTATATAAATTGCCCATTTTCCCAACCTGACATGCCTCTGGAAAAATTAACTCAAATGTCTAGGAAACCAAGTTTAGATATTAATGCTAATATATTATGGATGAGATGTGTGATTTTGATGATGTCCATGTTTACAAGTACTATACTTTCAAAATGTGGTGAATCTGTGGGTGTCTATTAATATATATTCTAACAAACTGATACTTTTGCTCTGCTAGATCCTGGAAGAATTATGAATGGACTACCATAGCTCTAAAGTGAGAAGAGGGTACAGGCAAGAATAGCTAGGTAGCATTTGCCCTAGTACTGACAGGTTCAGAGCTTCTCCTTCCGAAATACATCCATAAGCTTTTCTAGCTATTCTTGAAAATTCTCGGATCTGAAATAATTTCCACAATAATTCATATTAGCTATGACACTGTGCCTTATTACTAGAATAAACTGTCTTTGGAATGCTAGTATCTGAATGTTTTGGTTCATTAAAAGGCTAAATAACAACTGGAGTATTGTACTTTCTCTTTAATCAGAATCTAAGTATTAGTGAAGGAGTTAAAATCATACCTCATAAAAGAATTAAAATACTAAGTTAAAGGCACCTAAAAAACAGCAGATACAAGAATATTATTATGACACTCATGCTGTCTTTTTAAAGCATAAAATGAATCCCACATAAAAGATGCAATATATTTATCATCAAAACAGGAAGTTGAGGGCCAAAGGAATTCTGTACAAACAAACCTAGTTATATCAGCCCTTCCTTCCTGGTTACTTCTCTACCCAATTTATTACCCTGGCCCAGACTCCTCTGCTTTACCACACTTTCCCAACTTACTATTCTTCATCTAATTCAATGTATAACTAACTGACTCTAACTGCTTTTTCAGGTAATTTCTTTATGAGGGGTCCTGTGTCACACAAAACTTGTATTAAATAAACTTTATGCTTTTGTTCTATTAATTTGCTTATGTTGGTTTAAATCTTCTGCCAAGCCAGAACCCTAAAAGGGTGGAAGTGTAGTTTTGCCACTCCTACATTAGTAAATACTAATACAATCAAATTTACAACTAAGGTTTTATTCTACAACTGTACTTACTCTTTTAAAATATGGATGTAGAAACAGGCATATGAACTAACGAAATACAGAACTAGAAATAAACTCTCATATATGTGATGAAATGATTTTCAAAAAAGTGCCATGAAGTGGATAAAGGACAGTCCTTTTAACAAATGGTAGGGGGAAATGGGATATCAACATGCAAAAGAATGAAGTTGGACCCTTAACTTATATACAAAAATTAACTCAAAATGGATCAAAGACCCAGACATAAGACCTAAAACTATAAAAGTCTTAGAAGAAAACATGAGGAAAACGCATAATATGTGCCAACAAAAATAAAAACAGATAAATTGGGTTCATCAAGATTAAAAACTTTGGCACAGCAAAGGACACTATCAGCAAAGTGAAAAGGCAACTTATGGAGTGGGAGAAAATACTTCCAAATCGTATCTGATAGGTGCTTAATAACTAGAATATGTAAGAATCCTTACAACTCGGGTTGAAAAATACTTGAATACAAAAAAAGTAACCAATTAAAAATGAGCAAGGAATTAGAATAGACATTTCTCCAAAGAAGATACATAAATAACCATGGAATGATGCTCAACATCACTAATCTTTAGGGAAATGAAAACCAAATTGTAATGACACTACTTCATATACATTAGGATGGAAGAAGAAGAGGAAGTGGAGGAAAAAGAGAAAGAAGTAGCAGTGGAGAGAAAGAAAGAAAGAAAAAGGAAACAGCAAATGTTGGCAAGATAAATTTGAATCCTTGTATTTGTTGGTAGGAATGTAAAATGGTACAGCCACAATGAAAAACAGTCTGATGGTTCCTCAAAAAAAGTAAAAATAGAATCACCATATGACCCACTAATTCTACTTATGGTATACACTCAAAAGAACTGAAAGCAGGAATTCAATACAGGTATCTCTCTATCCATGTTTTGGGTGTGTGTGTGTTTTTTTTTTTTTTTTTTTTGAACCAGGAATTGAACTCAGGACCTTGCACTTGCCAGGCAGGCTCTTGTGCCCCTGAGCTATATCCCCGGCTCTCTATCTATGTTAATAACAGTATTATACACAATAGGCAAAAGACTATGGGTAATAGTCCTTTATGAGATATTTTAGAAACAACCCAAATGTCTATCAACAGATGAAGAGATAAATACAATGTGGTGTATATATATACACAATGGGATATACAGCCTTAAAATGGAAGGCAATTTTGACACATGCTACAACACAGACGTACTTTGAGGATACTGTGCTAAGAGAAACAGGTCAGTCACAAAGACACAGATGTCACAAGATTAAAAAGTTCTAGAGGTTGGTTTTGTAACACTGAAGATACTCAAGATACTGAAATATACACTTAAAATGGTAAATTTTACGTTATGATCATTTGCTAGGCCAGTCACAAAGAGATAGATGTCACAAGATTAAAAAGCTCTAGAGGTTGGTTTTATAACAGTGTGAAGATACTCAAGATACTGAAATATACACTTAAAATGGTAAATTTTATGTTATGATCATATATAATATACACATGATCATATAATATATGATGTTGAAAGGTTTGAAAGAAATCCATTGGAGATCCCCTCTCTCTTAAAATAACTCCAAAAAAAAAAAAAAAACTTTCAGGGCCGGTGAGATGGCTCAGTGGCTTAAGCGCCTGCCTGGCAAGCACAAGGGCCCGAGTTCGACTCCCGGAACCCACATACGAAAAAGGGGCCGGTGATATCGCTCAGCGGCACGGGCGCCTGCTGGCGCGCGAGGTCCTGAGGTCGACCCCCCGGTACCCACCAAAAAAAAAAAAAAAAAAAAAAAAAAAAAACTTTCAGAAGTAGCAAGGTTTTGTTAAGACTATTCCTAGGGCCGGTGAGACGGCTCAGCGGCTTAAGCGCCTGCCTTGCAAGCGCGAAGGCCCGAGTTCGACTCCCGGAACCCACATACGAAAAAGGGGCCGGTGATATCGCTCAGCGGCACGGGTGCCTGTTGGTGCGCGAGGTCCTGAGGTCGTCCCCCCGGTACCCACAAAAAAAAAAAAAAAAAAAAAAAGAGTATTCCTATATTTTAATAATCTAGAATTACAACCCTAGTTAAATAACTGTCAATTTGCTTTTTTAAAGTCATGAAAGAAAACCCAAAAGGACTGAAAAGAAAACTAACATGAATTCAAGTCATTTGTAGGAAAATGGATAGATCTTGAGACTATAATGTTAATGAATTAAATCAGACACAGTAGGATAAATATTTCATGGTTTTGCTTATATGAGAGCCCCACAATAGAAATAAACAGTAAAATAAAGGAGATATGGCAGGAAAGAGGGAAGCAGACTTTTTGGAGGTGGGGAAGGGGAACACAGAAAGGGTGTAAGAAGGGATACAGACTGATCAAGATATGATTGATACGTGTATGTGTGTATATCAATTCCCTGAAATGAATGTAACTAATGTGTATCACAAACATATAACAATAAAATTAATTTTAAAAGAAAAAAATGTAAACTATCCATATAAAAGTTATTGATGTGTGATAAAATTCAAAATTATCATCATAGATTAGGAATTATAAATTTTAATGTAATAGTTTTGCTGTAATGTTTATATACTCTTACTTATAGAAGAGTACATTTAGTAACTCTTTAAAAAAAGAGAAAACTTCTGGAGCTAATATGTGATTATAGCTAAGTCACAGGATGTAAGGTTAATAAAGGTCAATCATTTTTCTGTATACCAACAAACAGTAAGTACAGTTTGAAATTAAAAACATAAAACCATTTATAATAACACTCTCCAAAATAAAATACTTATTTATAAATCTAACATTGTATATACAAGATCTTTATATGGAAACTATAAAACTAGATCAAAAAAATAAATAAACAGAAAGATGCTGTATGTTTGTGGCTAGAAAGACTCACTATTTGATAGGTTCAAAGTAATCTCAATCAAAATCCCAGTGAGATATTTTGTAGATATCAACAAACTGATTCTAATGTATATTGAAGAGGCAAAAAGTGCAGAGTAGCCAATGCTGTACTGAAGAAACAAAATGAAGTTGAAGGACTAACATTTCGCAACTTGAAGATTTGCAATAAAGCTACAATAATCAAGACAGTGTGGTACTGGTGAAGGAATAGACAAGTAGGTCAATGGAACAGATAAAGAGCCCAGAAATAGATCCACTATATATTCTTTTTTTTCTTTTTTCTTTTTTCTTTTTTTTTTTTTTTTCTTTTTGTCCTATTAAGACAGGGTCTCACTCTGCAGTTCAGGCTAGCCTTGAACTCATTTCGTGGCCCAGGCTGGCCTCAAACTCGAAGTGATCCTCCTGCCTCAGCCTCCCAAGTACTGGGATTACAGGCGTGAGCAACCTGGCCTTATACTGTCTATTTTAGACACAGGAGCAAAGGCAATACAATGGACAAAAGACAGTCTTTTCAACAAATGGATTTAGGACAAGAGAGACGCAGACCTTACAACCTTCACAAAAATTAACTCAAAATGAGTCACCGACATAACATAAAACACAAAACTATAACGCTCCTAAAAGATAACAAAGAAGAAAATCTAGACAACCTTAGGTATGGTGATGACATTTTAGATATGACACCAAAGGCCTGATCCATGAAAGAGAACTGATAAGCTGGATTTCATTAAAATTTAAAATTTATGCTCTGTAAAAGACACAGTCTAGAAACAACCCCAGACATACTAAGCCACCTTATCTTTGACAAAGGTGCCAAACACATTCGCTGGAAGAAAGATAGCCTCTTTAATAAATGGTGCTGGAAAAACTGGCTCTACACATGCCGAAGATTAAAACTAGATCCATATCTTTCACCATGCACTAAACTAAATTCAAAATGGATCAGAGATCTAAATATTAAAACAGAAACATTAAATCTGCTGGAAGGTAGGATAGGTAAAACCCTTGGAGACATTGGTGTAGGCAAAGACTTTATGAATAAAAACTCAACCGCACGGGAACTATCCCAAAGAATCAATAACTGGGATCTCATCTTATTAAAAAGCTTTTGCACAGCAAGAGAAACCACCAACAGAATGAAGAGACAACCCACAATGTGGGAAAAAATGTTTGCCAGCTGTTCCTCAGACAAAGGATTACTATCGAGAACATATAAAGAACTCAAAAAAATCAGACCTCCCAAATTTAAAGACCCACTCCAAAAATGGGCATCTGAGATGAATACACATTTCTCAGATGAAGAAATACTAATGGCAAATAAATATACAAAAAAATGTGCAACATCACTAGTCATTCGAGAGATGCAAATTAAAACAACACTGAGATACCATCTCACCCCAGAAAGAATGGCTACTATTAAGAAATCAACTAATAACAAATGCTGGAGGGGCTGTGGGGAAAAAGGAACCCTTCTTCACTGTTGGTGGGAGTGTCGACTGGTACAGCCACTGTGGAAGTCAGTGTGGAGATTCCTCAGAAAACTAGGGTTGGAGGTCCCATTTGACCCAGCTATTCCCCTTCTGGGCATCTTCCCAGAAGAATTAAAAACATCGTACCACAGCGATATATGTGCACCCATGTTTATAGCAGCACAATTTGTAATAGCCAGATCTTGGAAACAACCCAAATGCTCATCAACCGAGGAATGGATAAGAAAGATGTGGTATTTTTATACAATGGAGTACTATTCAGCCATAAAGAAGGATAAACTGGAGACTTATATAGGTAAATGGATGCAACTCGAGAAAATACTCATAAGTGAAATAAACCAGAAGCACATGTGTAAGCATCGTATTATCTCTCTAGTATGAGAAACTGAAAGAGTAAATAAGATCCAAAATGTACAATAGACATGGTGAATCAAAAAGAAACTGGTCAAAAGGAAAGAGAGACTGGAATAGGGAAAAGAAAGAAGGGAAAGGGAAAAAAATTGTATATATATATATATAAGATGGTTAAGATAGATACACTACCATTTTTACTTAGTTCATTGAAGAGTAAGGTTTGTGCCAATAATGTTTGGACAATTGAATGCTAATGTCTGGTGTCCTGAATAACTAACTTAAAGATAGTAATACGTAATGTATTAATCATTGTTACCCTCCTATTATGTTTGTTTGAAAATTTGTTCTTCTTTTGATTTGTTTTGTTTTTTCTTCTCTTTAAAATAAAAAAAAAAAAAAAAAAAGACACAGTCTAGAAAATGAAAGCACAACCCAAAAGCTAAAAGAAGAAATTTGCAGAAGAAAATATCTCATAAAGGACTGTTACCCAAAATATATAAAGAATTCTTAACACTCAATGATAAGGAAACAAACAACTTGATTAAAAAATGAACAGCCATCTCAGCAAAGATATACAGGTGGCAAATAAGCATACAAAAAGATACTTCACATCATTTATCATCAGGGAAATGCAAATTAAAATAATGAGATGCCACTACCTCTTAGAATGGCCAAAATCTGCAACAGTGATAATACCAAATGCTGGCAAGGTGATAGAACAACAAGAACTCATTTTACTGCATGTAGGAATATAAAATGGTACAAGCCACTTTTAAAGATGGTTTGGCAGGGCTGGTGAGATAGCTCAGCAGCATAAGCACCTGCCTGGCAAGCGCGAGGTCCTGAGTTCAACTCCCGGAACCCAGGTCCTGAGGTTGACTCCCAGTACCCCCATTAAAAAAAAAAAAATGGTTTGGCAGTTTCTTACAAAACTAAATACTGTATACTTTTGCAAGATGGTCCAGCAATTAAGCTCTTGATATTTACCCAAAGAGCTGAAAACATTTCCACATAAAAACACAACTCTAGGGGCTGGTGAGATAGCTCAGCGGCATAAACGCCTGCCCAGCAAGCGCGAGGTCCTGAGTTCGCCTCCCGGAACCCACATAAATGAAAAAAAGGGCCGTTGATATCGCTCAGCAGCAAAAGCACTTGCTGGCAAGCGCGAGGTCCTGAGTTCAACTCCCGGAACCCAGGTCCTGAGGTCGACTCCCGGTACCCACATTAAAAAAAAAACAACAAAAAAAACCACATCTCTATTCATAGTTGCCAACATTGGGATGCAATCAAGATACCCTTCAGCAGGTGAATGGGCAAACTGTGGTACTTAGAGATAATGAATATTATTCAGCACGAAAAATAAATGAGCTATCAAGCTACGAAGAGATATGAAGAAACCTTAAATGTCTATTACTAAAGAAAGAAATCTGAAAAGCTTACATAATAAATAATCCCAACTATACGACATTTTAGAAAAGGTAAAACAATGGAGAAATAAAAAGATCAGTGAGTGTCAGTAATTACTGGGAGAGATGAATAGGTAGAACACAGATGATTCTTAGAGTAATTATTCTGTATGATACTATAACAGATGTATGTCATTGCACAATTGTCCAAACTCAGAAAGTACAACACCAAGAATGAACCCTAATATAAACTGTGGAGTTTGGGTAGTGATGGGTCAAGGCAGGGTCATCAGCTGTAACACATGTATCCCTCCGGTGGGAGATGGTAGTAGTTGGGGAAGCTATTGTATGTGTGGGGACAGGGAGTGCATGGGAAATCCTTTATTCTCTCACAGTTATTCTAACATTTTCACCTGTTCTGTAGAAGTTTATTAGAACTTTCATTTTTAACTTTTTTTTAAAATAATTTTATTTATAAAATGATTGAATTCTTTCATACAACCTCCTGATAGGGAAAAGAAAAGCAAAACTGCTTTCTTTAAACTTCCTTTAACTTTTTTTTTTTTTTTTTTTTTTTTTGTGGAACTCAGGGCCTTTCCAGTAAGTTAAATCCCTAGCCTTTTTAATTTTTTTTTAAATTTTGAGACAGGATCTTGCTAAATTGCCCAGACTGGACCCAAATTTACAATCAATCCTCCTAACTCAGCCTCCCACAGTGACAGGAATACACCACCACACCCAGCTTAACTATTTCCTTAAATATTCATTAATCCTCATACTGTAACAACTATCTTCATTTTTCATGCCCCATTTTGCCTTTCATCTAGATGCATATAATTTTATCTATTTCAATCAAAAACAAGCATGTACAGCAATGTTCTCATAGAACTAACCATTTTTGTTTAAACAGAAAGTTTACCTGTACTTTTGAGATGAAAAAACTAAAGTTTAACATATAAATGTATAGTTAACATTTTACATATTTTATTTTAAAGTATATATTTTATACATATAAATGTACTAAATATAAAAATAAAAAGCACCCTACTAAGTGAGAGTTACTCCAATAAAGTGAGAGGAATGTGCACAAAATATTTAATTGTACTATTTCAGCGCATAAACTATCAGAGATACTTTTTCCATGGATCTTTATAAAATTCTGAAAAAGTGTTTATGAGGTTTATTTAAATTTAATCCAGAGAATTATAAAACATCCACTCCAGAGGAACAATATCAATATTCATCCAACATAAAATAATGCTACTTATACATTAGGCTTTTTTTTCCTGAATTGCAGCCATATTTCTGTCAGGTCAAGTGATCTATATATAAGAGATTAATTTGACACAAAACAGTGAAGCTTAATCCCTCAGTATATCATACCATATTTACTCAGCATGTTAAGAGGATTTCAGATTTTAGAATTATACAGGAAGTCATGCTAGAAATGTACATAAGAGTGATTTTCTAAACTATTAGGCTTTAATGTCTACATAGCATGAATGGACTCACTTAAAATGGGAAATACAATACTTGATTTAATTTTAAGGTGTAGAATTAAAGTTACCATTTGATAAGGTTTAATATAAAATAAAAATGAAATAAATACAGAAATTCATTTAAGAGGGATCTATCTATAAGTCAGCATGCTCTCATTTTGTGATCACTATGAAAGTATTACTATCAATAGATGTATACCAAATTTATAAGTAGAATGGAAGTCACTGTCAAAAAAGGTCTGGCTTTACTATGTACTTATTCACATTATATGTAAAAAATAAAATTATTCACGATATATACCAGAGATATCAAAAACTTATTCTTTGAGAACACCTGTCCTCATAATCCTGGAAAGACAGATTTAGGGCCTACTCCTTCACTCTCAAACTCAAACAGAGCACAGCCAACTGAAGCAACTGATTCCCTTTCCTATGGATTTGGAATTAGAACACGAACTTAATTATGAGTATGAGAGCCAGAGTCATGTAGACTCTAGGCCTGAGGCTATCACTTTGACATGGTTATGATAAGGTAGGTCATTTTCAAGTGAACCTGTAAGCAGGAAAGTTCATTTATAATGAATAAACATGCAGAGAAATAACAAACCAGCTTTTTCCAGAAAGCTATTTCTATGAGGCTACCAGCAACTGAATGAAATGAAATACCATTTTAACATACCAACTTTTCAACTCTTTTTACCTCAGCCTTTTTGAAAGGCTTCAAACTTTTACAACCAAACATTTCATACCCAGAGTTTCACAAAGTAACTAGGCACTTCCAAAAAACTGACAGAATGAAGAAACAAAGACTTTCAAGTTCTCTTTAAAATATGTCAAAACTATTGCTTTTTCAGATGTGAGAAGCAGAAAAAAAGTGGCAACTATTAAATATTGACCTCTTCTCTGAACAATCTGCAGTAAGGTACTTAAGGTGTGAAACTTCCTTGGCCCAGAAAACCTTTTTTATTCTTATTCTTGTTCTCATTCTTATTCTTATTGTATATTAACATCAAGGTTTAATTTAAGTATCTAGTTTACCACTTCTTTGGGCTTAGTGAGATTTTATTTTTAAATCTTTGTATTAGTTGAACAAAACTTTATTATTTAATGTTTTTATTTTGTTTTTTGAGACAGTGTCTTGCTGGGTAGTCCAGGCTGGGCTTGATTATTCTTAACTTACATTATTGTCTGTTCTGCCATCTTACCACTTTTTTTTCTTTTCTTTCTTTTCTGCTTTTTTGTTTGTTTGTTTTGAGACCAGGTCTTGCTATGTAGTTCAAACTGGCCTTGAACTCACTATGTAGCCCAGGCTGCGATGCTCCTGCCTCAGCCTCCCTAGTGCTGGGATTACAGGCGTGAGACACCATGCCTGGCTCACCTTATCACTTTAAATTCTTATTTTTACCACCATATAAATTTAGTATTTCATAAATTTGTATTCAAGTGTGTGCTTCATAGTTATTTTATCCAGGAGAGATGTCTCAAGCTTATTTTTATTTTTGTCTCAATTTATGAATTTGTACTCATTAAAGAATATTTGAAAAATATATAGAAGTTAAAAAGAATAAAATTTAGGACATTTATTTCCTTTTGTTCTTTTCTATGAATATATTTTTCTTATAAAACTAAGATCACATAACATATAAAGTTTAGTATCTTGCTTTGTTTAGTGAGCATTTTTCTACTAACACTTAAATATTTATCTATTGGTCAAATTTACATAAGCTTCCAGGTTAGAGTTTATATTAACACTATGTAATATATATATATATATAAACACTATGTAATATATATATATATGATTATTTCCTTAGGAAATGGTAATATATCACAGAAATCAAATATGTTTAAGAATTCTGAAATATATCATAAAGTTTAATGCAGTGTCTCGGTAATCATATTTGAATGTGATTTTTAAAAACTGCATTCTCAATAAATTGGTTTTGTTTTTCTGTGTGAATTTGGCAAGTTGTTTTCATTGCATGTATCCTATTTTTAATTTTTTTCAAATATGTCTGACAATTTTATTTCTTCTTTTGTAAACTGCTTTTTGATGTACTTTGCACCTCTAAAATTACCACAAAAATTACAAGTCTTCCGAGGACTTGAGGGGGTGGGTGTTCAAAAAAACACATCACAGATTCTTGGTCAAAAACCTAACAAAAGGGCCGGTGAGATGGCTCAGCGGCGTAAGCGCCTGCCTTGCAAGTGCGAGGGCCCGAGTTCGACTCCCGGATCCCACATACGAAAAAGGGGCCAGTGATATCGCTCAGCGGCACGGGTGCCTGTTGGCGCGCGAGGTCCTGAGGTCGACCCCCCGGTACCCACAAAAAAAAAAAAAAAAAAACCTAACAAAAGAATTCTTAAATACCTTAAAATAGCAAAGAAAACAAACAATAAAGGGAGAACAACCATTTGCCACAAATCTTAAAAAATAACTGAGGAAATGTGTGAGGTGGCTATGATTTCCACTTCCATCCCCATCTTAATAAAAAGATTGTGGGAGCTAGGCATGGTGGTGCACGCACCTGTAATCCCAGCACTTGGGAGGCCAAGCCAGGAGGATCACTGTGAGTTCAAGCCCAGCCTGGACTACACAGTGAGTTCAAGGCCTGTCTGGACTACATAGTGAGACACTGCCTCAAAAACATAAAAAATAAAAAAGAGATTGTGGGAAAGAAGTAGCATCATAAAAATTACAAGGTTTCTTATAAGTAGTACTCCAAATTGGAAAACAAAGTAGACTGAAAAAATAAGTACGTCGCTCAGTAAAAGAGCTGAGATCTTCACAGTAGAAAAAATAAAATAGCTAGATGCCAGTTGTATTACTTAGGGTTCTCCAGAAGAACAGAATCAATAGAAAAATACATGCAAATTATACAAGGGAATTTATTCAGTAGGCTTACAGAATCATAGGTAGGAGAGTTCACAATGGCTGTCTGTGTGCCAGAGAGCAGGAGGAATCATTAGCTGCTCAGCCAAAGAATATGGAAACTGCAGAGAGGATCAAGGATGCAGCTCCAGTCCAAGGTTGAAGGCCTGCCTGGAAGTTCACTGGACAGTCACCAATGTGAGTATGTGTTGGAAGGCTGAAGATACTGGAGACCTGGAGACGGATATGGGTGACAGCAGCAAAGGACTCACCACTCAAGAAGATTAGAGCTCTTCAAAATGGAGATCTTCCTTCTTCTTTCCCTTTTGTAGTCTATTCAGAGTCAAGCCTATTAGTTGGTGCCACCCACAACTGGGGTGGATCTTCATCCCCTTAGTTGGCCGGCCTGTATGTCAGTCATCCACAGACACACCCAGAACTGTGCTTTACTAGCTAGGCATTTCTTACTCCAGTCAACACAATCATTGTGGGGGACCTCAAAACCCCATTTTCACAAATTGATCAACTAAGCCAGTGATGGCGAACCTTTTAGAGCTTTCAATGATAACAAACAGCCCACTGTGCACACGTGCCGTAGGTTTGCCATCACTGAACTAGACGAAAAAAAAAATCATGAAATATCAGAGCTGAACCACACATTTGAACAAATGGGTTTAATAGATATCTACAGAGTATTCTAGCCTACTATAACAGAATACACATTCTTCTCAGCAGCACACGGAACTTTCCCCCAGATAGACCACATATTAGTACATAAAGCCTGCTAAAATAAATACAAAAGAATCTTAAAAAACCCATGTATACTATCGGATCACAGTGCATTGAAAATAGAAATCAATTGCAAAAGAAACCACAGAAATTTTTTAAGTACTTGGACATTAAATAACATTCCTGGGCCGGTGAGATGGCTCAGCAGCGTAAGCGCCTGCCTTGCAAGCGCGAGGGCCCGAGTTCGACACCCCGGTACCCACAAAAAATAAATAAATAAATAAATAAATAAATAAATAAATAGATAGATAGATAACATTCCTGAACACTCGTGGGTCAGAGAAGAAATCAGGAAAAAAATTAAACAATTTCTAGAATCAAACGATAATGCCAGTACAACATACGAGAGCCTATGGGACACCATGAAAAGAATCCTAAGGAGGGAATTTATTGCTGTGAATGCTCACATTAGAAAAAAGGAGCAAGGTCAAATAACCTAATGCTGCATTCCAAGATTCTAAAAAACAAGAACAGTTCAAACTCAAACCTAGTACAAGGAAGGAAATCATAAAGATCAAAACAGAAGATAATGAAATTGATACTAAGAAAACAATACAAAGAATCAATGAATCAAAGGGTTGCTTCTTTAAAAAAATTAACAAAATAGACAAATCTTTAGCAGAACTTACCTAAAGAAAAAACAAAAAGACCCACATCAATGCAATTATAAATGAAAAAGGGTAAACCACAATGTACACTGCATAAATCCAGAATATCATTAGCAAATACTATGAAAAATTGTACTCCAACAAATCTGAGAATCTTGAAGAAATGGACAAATGCCTAGACACATAAGAATTACCAAAACTAAACCAAAAAGACATAAAAAAAAACAACTCAGTAATGAATAAAATTGAGGCAAAAAAAAAAAAAAAAAAAAAAAAAAAAAAAACACCCTACCAACTAAGAAAAGCCCAAGACCTGAGGGATTCACTGGTGAATTCTACATGAACTTCAGGGAGGATATAGTGCCAACACTTCTCAAACTTTAAAGAAATTGAAAGGGACAAGAATACTTCCAAACTCATTTCTGGAAGCTATCATTACCCTGATTACAAAACCAGACAAAGACCCAACTAAAAAACCAAAACGAAACAAAACACTACAGGCCAATATCTTTAATAAACATAAACACAAAAATCCTCAACAAGATACTGCAAACATAATACTAGAAATCATCAAAAAGATCATACGTCATGACCAAGTAGGCTTCATCCCAGGGATGTAAGAATGGTTTAACATATGCAAATCAATAAATGGAATACACCAAACAAACGGAAACGAGGACAAAAGTTACGTGATCATCGCAATAGATTCAGGAAAAGCCTTTACAAAATCCAACACCCATTCATAATAAAAACATTGAAGAAATAGGTATAGAAGGATTTTATCTTAACCTCATAAAAGCCACTTATGATAGATCTGCTGCCAATATCATATTACATGGTAAAAAGCTGAAACCTTTCTCTCTAAAATCAGGAACAAGGCAAGGATATCTACTACACCACTCCTATTCAAATCTAGTACTCAAAACATTAGCTAGAGCAACCAGGCGAGAGAAAGAAATACAAATAAAAAAGCATGACATGATCCTTTACACAGAAGACTCAAAAAGTTCCACCAAAAGACTACAAGAACTAATAACCAAATTCGGCAATGCAGGAGGATACAAAATCAACACACAAAAATTGATAGTGTTCCTCTATACCAATAATGAACTCATCAAGAAAGAAATTAGGAAAACGATACTAATCACAATAGCATCAGAAAAAAAAATCAAATCTGAAGAACCTAATCAAGGAAGTAGAAGACCTCTATAACGAAAACCACAGTACTCTGAAAGAGGAGATTGAGCCTGGCGTGGTGGCACACACCTGTAATCCCAGCACTGAGGAGGTTGAGACATTGAGGCAGGAGGATCGCCATGAGTTCGAGGCCAACCTGAACTATACAACAAGTTCAAGGCCAGCCTGAACTACACAGGGAGACCCTATCTCAAAAACAAAATAAAACAAAACAAAACCATATGGTACTGGCACAAAGAAAGACATGCAGATCAATGGAACTCAGCAGAAGATGAAGAAACAGCCCAGACACATTAAACCATCTGATCTTTGACAAAGGGGTCAAAAACCTACACAGGAGGAAAGATAGCCTCTTTAACAAATGGTACTGGCAAAACTAGTTACACGGAAGACAATCTATGCAGAAGACTGAACCTAGATCATTGTCTATCACCATGCACCAAAATAAAATCAAAATGCATCGAAGACGTAGATATTAAAACAGAAACAATCTGCTGGAAGGTGAACGTGGTAAAGGTCTTAAAGACATAGGGCACATAGAGACATGCACAAAGGAAAGGATTTTCTAAACAGAACCCCAACTGAAAAACAAAACAAATAGCAGCAAGAATCAACAAATGGGATTATATCAAACTAAAAAATTTCTGACAACCTACAGAATGGGAAAAAAATTTCTTCCAACTACTCCTCTGACAGAGGTCTAATATTTAAATTTTACAAAGAACTTAAAAAAAATCAGACCCTCCCCAAAAATAAAAGACCCAGTCTAAAAGTGGGCAATCAAAATGAACAGATAAAAGAAGTACAAATAGCCAATAAATACATGAAAAAATGCTTCTGGGCATCAGAGAAATGCAAATTAAAACGAACACTGAGATGCCATCTTACTCCAGAAAGAACAGCTATCATCCAAAAACAATACTGTACCAAATGCTGGTGAGGTTGTGGGGAAAATACACCCTTCTACATTGTTGGTGTGAAAATAAACTGCTACGACCACTATGGAAATCAGCATGGGGATTCCTCATAAAACTAAAACTAGAAATTCCATTCAACCTAGCTATTCCCCCTCTTGGTATCTTCCCAAAAGAATTAAAGACATCATACTTCAGTAATACATGCATATCCATGTGTATAGCAGTACTACTTTTCACAAAAGCTTGGAAGTGGTCTATATATCCATCAACAAATGAATGGATAGAGAAAATGTGGTATTTATACATAATGGAGTACTACTCTACCATAAAGAAGGATAAATGTGAGTCATTAGTAGGAAAATGAATAAACCTCGAGACCATAATGTTAAGTGAAACATATGAGACATACAAGCTTAAATATTGCATAACTTCTCTTATATGAGAAGACCAAAGTATAAATAATTTTAAAAACAAAATAAAAGATAGGCCATAGGAAACAGAGAAATATATCTTTTGTAATTAGGAAGGGGACCAAGAGATGGGGGAAAGGGTACAGAAGGATAAAAAGAAATAAGATATATTAAATACATGTACCTGGCCCTAAGATGAATGTATACATTACGTACTGCAAACATGTACTAATAAAAAATTTTAATGGTATAAAAAAAAAACAACTAATGGTGGTGATGATGTGGAGAAAAAGTAACTTGTATACAGTGTTGGCAGGAATGTAAATTAGTACAGTGACTATGGAAAACATGAACAGTCCTCAGAAAACTAAAAATAGAACTACCGTAGGATCCAGCTATACCTCTGTGGGTATTCAAAGGAAGCAAAGCATATAAAAGAGACACAATGGTACCTTGGTACTCACCATTAATTGGTTCTGGGAGGCATGACAAATACCAAAAACAAAAAACAAACAAATTATTATGGCTGGTAAGAGTAGAATGTCATGAGGTAGTTGAAACTTACTGAAACCAACAAGTTCTAGTTTGAATATTGAGTACCAAACAAGCGAAGAGTACAGGGAGAAAATTTTCATGTCAAAATGCATTGAGTACTAAATTCATTGAGTTTCAAGGCAGTCAAGCACCAAGGTATGATGGTAGCTGCATACCCATGTTCACAATAGCCAAGATATTAAATCGGCCTAGATGCCTGTCAACAGATGAACTGATAAATCAAATATGCTATATAAATGTAATGGGGTGGTATATAGCCATAAAGAGGAACAAAGCTATGTCATTTGCAGAAAAATGGATAGAACTGGAAGACATCATGTTAAGCAAAAAATGACCTGAAAGTAGAAGATGAACTATTAGAGAACAAGAAGGAGACAGAGGAAGGAGGAAGGCAGGAAAAAGAAAAGGTAGAAAGGAGGGCGGAAATGTTCAAAGCACAACGCACTATATATACATGTATGGAAGTGTCACAATGAAACCCATTAATTTGTGCTATTATTATACATTAATAATTATAATTTTAAAAATGAGTAATTTTTCAAGACTTCTTTTACTCATAGGTTATTTTGAATTATATTGTTTAATTTCTAGATATTTAAGGACTTTCCAGGTACCTTTTTAATAGTGTTTTCTGGCTTAATTCTATATAATCTGAAAATAGACTGTATGACCTCAAGTTTTTAAAATATGTTAAGGTTTGCTTTATGACCCAGAATATGGTTTATGTTGGTTAGGGGAGAGCCAACTATGGCCTTTACACCAAATCCATCCCCTAACTTTTGTATGACCTACAAGTGAGAGATTACATTTTAAATGGCTGAAAATAGCAAAGGAAGAATATTTCATGATGTGAGAAGTACATGAAATTCAAATTTCGGAATCCAGAATATACTCCTTTATTAACTCTCTTAAGGCTGCTTTTACACTACAGTGGCAGAGTTGAGTAGTTGTGAAAATGACCATACACCTCACTGTGCCTAAAATATTTACTATCTGGCCGTTTACAGAACATGTTTGTTGGTTCCTGATTTTGATGTATGTTTCATGAGCACTTGAGGAGAATATATACCGTGCTCTGTTGAGTGGTATGTTCTCTAAATCCAACTAGATCCAGCTAGTTGATGGTGTTACTTAGATACTGATTTTTTTCTTCTTGTTTTATCACTTAGTGAAGAATGTGGAAGTCTCCACATGTAACTGAATTTTCCTATTTTCCCTTTCAGTTCTAAAAGCTTTTTTTTTTCAAGTATTTTGAATCTCTGTTGACAGATGTACAAATATTTAAATTTGTTAGTATTATTGATGAATAAAACCCTTTATTATTATGGAACATCACTGGTAATTTTCTTTGCTCTAAAGTCTGTTTTTTTCTCATTTTTTTCAATACAGGGGGTTGAACCCAGGGGTGCTCTACAACTCAGCTACATCCCCATCCTTTTATTCTTTTATTTTTTAATCTAAGGATCTTGCTAAGTTGCCCAGGCTGGCCTTGAACTTGTTGTCCTACTGCCTCAGCCTCCCAAGTAGCTGGGAGTACAGGTATGCACCATTGTGTCTGGCTATTTTTTCTGGTATACATATAGTTACACCAAACATGTTTTTATTAGTATTTGCATGATATAGCCTTTTCCATCTTTTTCTTTTAACCTATTTATACCATTATATTCACAGTTTCTTCTAGACAAATATAGTAAAGTATATCTAGTATTAATTCTGAAAATTACTAACTTTTAATGATTTTATTTATACCACTTACATTTAATATAAGTATTAGCATGTTTATATTTAAAACTACCATTTTGTTGTTTTCTGTTTGTTCCTTCAATTTTCATTCCTGTGTCCCATTTCTCGCCTTTTTAATTATCTGGGTATCTTTTAATATTTCATTTAACTTGATCCATTTTGTTAATACTATACATCTATATACATCTTTGTTTTTTCTTGTTGTTGTTGTTTTTGCTTTTGTGTGTGTGTGGTATTGGGGACTGAACCCAGGGCCTTCATACTGAGCTACATCCTCAGCCTTTTTTCTTTTTGTAAGACACAATCTTGCTAAGCCTCTAAGGTACCCAGACTGGGCTGGAGCTTGCAATCCTCCTTCTTCAGCCCCTCACAGGATTACAGGTGTGCACCACCATACCCAGCTATCTGTAATTTTTTAATGGTTGCTCTAAGGATCAAAACAAAACACTGAACTTTTCAGTCTTCTTAGAGGTCTATTTTAACAATTCAAGTGGCATATAAAAACATTAGATCATAGAGGTCCTTTGACCTCTACCTTTATGTTGTAGTTATCTTAAATCTATATACATTAAAACATTAGATAGTGTTTTTATTTCAACTGTCAGGCATACATTAACTCAAAAGAACTCAAAAAAGAACTGTCTATCATATTTATCATTCTAGTTGAATACATAAATGAGCAGACTGGTGCCATTGAAAATGTCTGTTTACATATCTCAGTTTGTTCCTCAGCTCTACCAAATAATTCTTCTTAGTAAGTTCCCTCACATTCTTCATTACTTGCTTCAAATCTCACATTCCGCTATTTTTCCCCTGATTCTCAGCAAAATACTTTCTCTTCTAATTCATGGATAATAAAAGACATCAGCCAAGAATTGCTCAAATTCTTGCTGTCATACTTAAAGTGATCTGGATCCATACCTATCCATTTCCCAGACCAGGAATAAAGGGCTAACCAACCAAATAGCTGCCTGAGTGCCAGACTATAAGAGACAACACAGCCTCACTGGCATTAATTGATAATAAGAGACCATTTAATGCAACTACTTCATAAGCAGGCAAATGTGGACTGGTCCCTACCCGCCCCCCCAAGTTCACAGCATTTCAGAAAAAAACATAAAATACTCCTTACCAGCATCAAACTATCTCTATCAAATATTTTTGCAAACCATATCTACTTATTAGATTGTATGATGCTACCATTACACCATCAATCCTTATCCAGATGACTAACAGTCACTTGAAATTGACATTTACAATCTGAAGAAAATTTGAAATTAAACCATGCATTGCGTGGTGCTATTTACCAGAAACAAGCAATTTACTTTTTAACCTAAATTTGAAACTTTTAATATGCCTCACAGGAAGCTGTCTGGTTCAGAAAACGGCAGAAGAAACTGATTAAAGAATAAAATACAGAAAAGTAAAAAGCACACTGCCAACATAAAAATCAGAAAAATAACTTTAAAATATAACAAGAGTGCTTGCTTTGGCAGCACATATACTAAAATATAACAAGACATTCTGACTTTTAATTTATGCAACAATTTTATGGAGCACCCATTTTGTGTCAGGTACTCTGCTGTGAAACCAAGGATACGATAAGACAAACAACAAGGAGGATATCAGAAAATGGAAACATATCCCTTGCTCATGGATCAGAAGAACCAACATTGTGAAAATGGCCATACTCCCAAAACTGTTATACAGATTTAATGCAATCCTGATCAAAATACCATTAGCATGCCTTACAGAACTAGAGAAAACATTCATAAAATTCATTTGGAACCAGAGGAGACCTAGAATAGCAAAGGTAATCCTGGACAACAAATGCAAGGCAGGAGGCATCACAATCCCTGACTTGAAATTATACTACAAAGCTACTGTGATAAAATCAGCATGGTACTGGCAAAAAAAAACAGACCTGAGGATCAGTGGAACAGATTAGAAGATGCAGAAACAACTCCAAACACACTCAGCCACCTTATCTTTGACAAAGGGGCCAAACATGTTCACTGCAAGAAAGATAGCCTCTTTAATAAATGGTGCTGGAAAAACTGGCTTTCCACATGCCCAAGACTAAAATTAGACCCATGTCTGTCACCATGCACTAAACTAAAATCAAAATGGATCAAAGATCTAAATATTAGAACAGAAACAATCTACTAGAAGAGAAAATAGGTAGAAATCTTGAAGACACAGGGGTAGGCAAAGAGTTCATAAAACACAAACTGCTCAGGAAGTACTTCAAAGAATCAACAACTGGGATCTCATCTTATTAAAAAGTTTTTGCACATCAAAAGAAATCACCAACAGAGTAAAAAGACAACACACAGAGTGGGAAAAAAATTTAGCCAACTGTCCCTCAGACAAAGGACTTCTATCTAGAACATATAAAGAATTGAAAAAAATCAGTCCCCCAAATTCAAAGACCCAATCCAAAAATGGGCATCTGAGATGAATACACACTTCTCAGATGAAGAAATACAAATGGCAAATAAATACATAAAAATATTCAACATCATTGATCATTTGAGAAATGCAAATTAAAACAACACTGAGATTCCATCTCACTCCAGAAAGAATGACTATCATCAATAAATCAACCAATAACAAATGCTGGTGGTGCTGTGGGGAAAAAGCAACGCTTCTCCACTGTTGGGAGTGTAGACTGGTGCAACCACTGTAGAAATCGGTGTGGAGATTCCTCAAAAAACTAGGATTAGAAGTCCCATTTGACCCAGCTATTCCTCTTTGGGGTATTTTCCCAGAAGAATTGAAAACATCGTACCACAGAGATATATGTGCACCCATGTTTATAGCAGCACAATTTGTAATAGCTAAATCTTGGAAACAACCCAAATGCCCATCAACTGAGGAATGGATAAAAAAGATGTGGTATTTTTATACAATGGAGTATTACTCAGCTATGAAGAAGGATAAACTCAAGGCTTTTATAGGTAAATGGATGCAACTTGAGACCATACTCATAAGTGAAATAAATCAGACTCACAAGTGTAAACATTGTATGGTCTCCCTGGTGTAAAAAAATGAAAGAGTAAATAATATCCAAAATGTACAATAGATATTGTGAAAGTGAAAGGGGAAGAAACTGGTCAAAAGGAAAGAACTGGGATGGGGGAAAGGAGAAAAGAAAGAAGGGAAAAGAATATATATACATATATATATACACACACACACACAAGATAGATAATTATCTATCTCTATTAGTTCATTGAACAGAATGGTTTGTGCTTACATTGCTTGATCAATTTTTCATGCCTATATATTGTAATCTGAGCAACTACTTTGAAGATAACAATATGCAATATATTAACCATTGTCAATCTCCTATTATCTTGTTCTGAAATTCTGTATCATTTTTATTGTTTTTTCTTTTTTTTTTTTTTTTTTGTGGGTACCGGGGGTTGACCTCAGGACCTCGTGCGCCAGCAGGCGCCCATGCTGCTGAGCGGTATCACCGGCCCTTTTTTCATATGTGGGATCCGGGAGTCGAACTCGGGCCCTCGCACTTGCCAGGCAGATGCTTATGCCGCTGAGCCATCTCACCAGCCCTTGCTTTTTCTTTTTAAAATAATAAAAGACAAACAAGGTTAGCGCTCTTGGTGGATTTACATTCCAGAAGATATTAAACATGTATGTAAAGATAACACATAATAATGAATACTATTTTTGTGTGTGCGAGTACTGGGGGTCAACCTCAGGACCTCGCGCGCTAGCAGGCACCCGTGCCGCTGAGCGATATCACCGGCCCTTTTTTCGTATGTGGGATCTGGCAGTCGAACTCGGGCCCTCGCGCTTGCCAGGCAGGCGCTTACGCCGCTGAGCCATCTCACCGGCCCGTGAATACTATTTTAAAAACATAGTGGTATGATAGACTGGGGCTGGAGAGACTACTAATACAGCTAGAAAGTAAGGGAAAGCTCCACTGAAATACAAAAGACCAAAAGGATGAAAAGGAACTAGCCATGCAAAGATAGGGTAGAGAAAAGAGAACATTTTACACAAAGGGAAAAGCAAAGCCCTAAAACAAAAACAATCTTTATCTTTCAAGAATATACAACAAAAACAAAAACACATTTTTGTGGCTAGAATATAAGAATGGAGGAAATAAATTGTAGGAAATGAGTTCAGAAAGATAGGGAAGACTCAAGATCAAGTATGGGCCACTATCTCGGTTCTTCATGAGTGTGAGTAAATAATGATACCTAATTTTAAGTGATAGGGAAACAACAAATTTTTAAGTATATGCATATATAAGTGAAACTGTTTAGCTATGTTCTCTGCATGTAGTAAATCTTTTATTATACACATAAAGAAGTATGAGTTTTTTTTTTTTACAGAAAAGTCAGTACCTTCTTATCCTGAATAAAATATTGAACAAATATTTGAAGGAGTCACCATTTAGATTTTCCTTTCAATTTTGGTATAGTCATTATGGAACAAGAATCCCTTCTCATCTCTGGAAAGCAGCTCTGGCCACCAGAGCCTCTGATACCTCATGCTGCTATACTGTATAAGTGAAAGGTGTCTTCTCCAGGTATACAATCTCTGTACCAGGACCAAGCTTAGCAGACAAAGCACAAGATTTCAGTCCTTCCTCACCCACTTGGCCCAGCATCCTTAGGCACTACCATTTAAAGTGGCCTTCCCAACCACCTCCCTAGAATCTCATTCCATTGATCAGCAACCCCTTTCTTCTGTAACTTCCACTACTTCTCTAGGGTAAAGTCCACACACATCAGAAACTGTCCAAAGACAGGCTTTTTCTGTCAAGAAATGCTGAGCATTACTGTATATCTATCATTATGTACTGCCAAAAGCCTGATGGAGTGCTGAGGCTTTGAATGTTTTTTTTAATTGAAATAGATCATCAAAGTTATAATAGATCAAAAGCTCTGATCTCTTTATTAGAAACTACATGTATGTGTTTGAATAGTTTTTAAACCATGCATACACCTAGTTATTTGTAACCCGCACCCCACTTCCTATGGGTGTGAGATATATCACAGTCTGAGAATGAATTTTTGGATCATCTATATAACTCTGACTACCATATATCTGAATCTTGGCATTACAGCTAATTATGCTGCCAAAAATAATGATGCAAAAACTGGCAGAGATGCTGATTTGTCTGTCAAGAAAATCTTTTTAAGATAATATATTTTAAAATTTCCTAGTCAGCACTTAAAACTTTTAAATCTTTCTAAGCAGAATAGGTACCTTAAGCTGTGTGGTGGCAGGTGCCTGTAGTCCCAGCTATTCGAGAAGTTGAGGAAGGAGGATCTCTTGATCCCAGAGATTCAAGACCAATGTGGGTAATATAAGAGACCTTATCCCTTAAAGAAAAAACTTAATATACACATGATCAATTTTTCATTACAACTTTACAACTGGTAAAATAAGAAAATTATTAAGACTAAATTTAATAGCTAATGAAATTAAAGTTCACATGAAAGGTACAGTCTCTTATTTATATCATTTTAATTATTTTTTAAATAATTTATATTAATAATGCACAAATTGTGATAGTTATACAAGTTGTTTACCCCTCTCTTCCCAGAGCTTTAAAACAATTCACATATTATAGGGGCTTGTAAACAATTTTCAGCAAATTAAGCACTTTAATTTTGGTCATGCTTTCAGACTGCCCAAAGTACTCTTGTAGCACAGAGAGAATTTAGGCTTCAAAAATAAGCCATAGCCTTTGAGATAAAAATCACAGCTCAATTGGTCTGAACAAAGTATTTTATCTAGCTCTTCTTCAGCCATTTGTACAACAAAACTGGCCCTTCTCATGCTTCACTGATTTGATCATCTCATATTCCACGGACAAATGGAACCCTCAACTACAAAATGATGTTTTCTCGTAACAATAATAGTAAAAGTAGTTCAATTTTAGAAAAATTAAATATTACCAGTAATCCCTCGCCCTAGAAACAAACAGCTTTTTCCTAAGTATCCACTTGTTTTATATAAAAGGTCATTTATATGACAAGCAGATATCTTAAGGGAAAGTTTTGAAAAATACCTAGATATGTATAAAAAAATACATACCATACATATTATATAAAACCGTATAACCAAAAGAGAAAATGTCAAATTCAAATTAAATGTAAATCAGAAAATTGGCTCATCCTGATAAATCCCAGCACTCTGTGAGGTCAAAGAAGTAGGAGGATTGCAAATTCAAGCTAAGCCCGGGCAATTTAGAAAGACCCTGTCTCAAAATAAAAACAAAAGGGCTGGAAAGGTAGCTCAATGTGAAGGACCTGGGTTCAATCCCCAATACAAGAAGGAAGGAAGGAAGGAAGGAAGGAAGGAAGGAAGGAAGGAAGGAAGGAAGGAAAGGGAAGGGAAGGAAGGAAGGAAGAAAGGAAAGGGAAGGAAAAGGAAGGAAGGGAAGGAAGGGAGGGAAAGAGGGAGAGAGGGGGAGAGAGGGAGGGATTTGAAAGGAAAAATGGAAGGAAAAGTGGGAGAGGGAGTGAGGAGAAGAGAGGGGAGAGAGAAAAAAGATTGGTTCAGCAGATCTTAGAAGGAAAGATAGTAGTTTAAATATACTAAAATTCTAGAATACGAGTGACTATTTTGTTGTTCTTTTTTTTATGTGGGTACCGGGAGTCGAACTCAGGACCTCACGCTTGCAAGCAGGTGCTGTGCCACTGAGTAATATCACTGACCCGAGTGACTTGTTTTTAAGGATTTGATCATATTTTGAAATAAGTTATGAGCTGCAATGTTAAGAGTTTTAACAATATTCAACTCTACCAAAAATCTTCAGAGCTAGTGTTATGGCACAAGCCTGTAATCCATTACTTGGAAGGGCTTTGGCAAGATCATAAGTTCAAAGCCATCCTGGGCAACTTGGGAGACCCTGTCTCAAAATAAAATAATAAAAAGGGGTAGTGATGTAGCTTGGTGGTAGACAGCTCTTGGGTCCAATCTCCAGCACTGAAAACAAAACAAAACAACTTTCAGATAATTTGATGAAATTATATGAAGTGAAATGATATGCTGTGTTCCTATAATAGCATTTTGCTTGAAAATAATTTTGAGGAAAGAGATGTGAGAGGGAAGAGTAAATTAGCCATTTTGATAACTGCTGAAACTGTATGATAGGCAAATGCAGGTTCTCTGTAACATTTCTGCATTTTGTATCTTAAAATTTGTAAAATAAAAAAAAATTATCAAGAAAATCTAAAAATATACAAATTGAAACAGAAAAATCACAGCTTAACTTTTATTGCTATTAATTCAAGAATAACAACAGAGAAGTCACTCTATCCAAAAGGAGTGTATTTGTTACTCAAATAAGCCAAGATCTACCTATTATCTCCCAGAATGTTATGGTTTAGATCTAAAATGTCCCCCAAAATCTCCTGTGTTCAAAGGTGGGACTTTCAGAAGGTGAGTGGGTCATGAAGGCTCTAATTTTATCAGTGGATTAATTATTGATGAGATCGGGCGGGTGAGATAGCTCAGTGGCATAAGTGCCTGCCTGGCAAGCGCGAGGTCCTGAGTTTGATCCCCGGTACCCACACAAAAAAAAAAAAGTTATTGATGAGATCATCATTTGCTTCTATTACTGGGAAATGAGGGCAGGTCAGGAGATGAGGCCCAGCTGAAGGGAGTGGGTCATGGGGATGTGACTTTGTAGACTATATCTTGTCCCTAGCCCCTTCCTCTCCAGCTCTTTCCTGTCTCTCTGCTTCTTGGCTGCCAAGAGCTAAGCAGCTTTGGTCCACCACATCCTTCTGCCATAATGTTTTGCCTCACCTCAGGTCCACAGCAAAAGAACAAGTTGTCCATGTACTGAAACCTCTAAAATCATGAGTCAGAACAAGTCTTTCCTCCTCTAAGATGATGTCATGTATTACGTCACAGGGACAGAAAGCTAACACAGAGAGCTACTATCCAATGATAATAGGCTGAAGGATTCTTCTGTTTACTTGCTAAGATGTCAAAAAAAAAAAAAAAAAAAAAAAAAACTCCGAAGATATAAGTAAGAACTCATTCATTCGCACAAAAAGTATTTATTAAGTACTTACTATGTGCAAGACACTATTCAAAGCAGTGACACTACACACATAAATAGAACATATAAAAATCTCTATGGAGTTTACACTCCAGTGGGAAGGATGTGAGCAGATAATATAATAAACAAGCTGGGTGTGGTAGCACATGCCTGTAATCCCAGCCACTCGAGAGGCTAAAGCAGGAGGATCACAAGTTCAAAGTCAGTCTGGATAATTTAGTAAGACCCTATCTTGTCTTTAAAAGGGCCAGTATATAGCTCAGCACTTGCCTAGCATGTATGAGGCATTGGGTTCAAGCCCCAGTAATTTTTGCATATTTATTACAGAGAGATTGAAACAGAGAGGTAGGCAGGCAGGGAGGCAGACTGTTCAGAGGTGGTTAAATGCTATGGAAAACATAGAACACTGAGTTAGGGGATGAGGCAGTCAGGGTGGCCCTCACTGAGCAGACGACATTTTAAGAAGGATGTGAAAAGACAAAAGAAAGTGAGGCCTGTAGATATATAGAGGAAGAACATTTAAGACAGAGGGGATAGACAATGCAATGGGCCCAAGACAAAAGTATGTCTGAGATATTCAAGAAATAGCAACAATGCCAGAGAGGCTGGAAGAAAATGATGAAATAAAAAAACAGAACAGAGCTGGGGTTGTTGCTCTCTTGCCTAACGTGCTGCAGCTCTGGATTCAATCCCTAGCACTGTAAAAAACAAAACAAAAACAAAACCAGTAGAACAGGAGGTTAGAAAAACAATACGGCAAAGGGACAGGGAAGAGATTAAGCAGAGCTTTGTAGGCCACAGTGAAAACTGTGACTTTAAAAAAATGCATGAAATAGAATGCTAAAAGGGTTCTGAGCGAAGTTAAACAAACCCTATTTTGATCTGTTTTGATTTTAGAGTTCTAGACTAGCAGACCTGTTGTTTTCTTGCTATCATGCATCATCTGATAGTCAAGTCACCATCAAGTGGTGACTGCTGTATTCCAAGAAAAACACTTCTTAGTCACTGATAATCCCCACTTAGAAATGGTATGTATGGTCACCTCCAAAAAAGACCTACCCAATTATAAAATTTTCTTTTTGGGACTAGAAATTACTTGAATTAACATTGCTTTTTAGATTATGTAAAATGGCAAAATAACTGACTTCATATCAGATTAACCATGATTAAAATCTAAACTCAACTACTTAATGGTTTATTAATCAAAACACTGTGATTTCAGGCAACCCATTCAGAACCCTCCCTGTTTCTCAGGAGCTATTCCTATTCCCCATTCCTTTACTCCAATGAATTCTCCTACTCTTAAAAAAAAAAAAAAAAAAACACACACACAGTGATTTTATTTTGGCATTTTGTGATGTTTGTAGTATTTAACAGCTTTTTTAAAGTATATAAACTTTAGACTTTGCTAACCAGGGTTCTCTTTTTGTTCAGGGTATCGTTTTTGTCAAATAAATGAACTCTGGGTGTTAAAAAAAATTTTTTTAATGTGATAAATATATATACCAATTCCTCAGGATGAATGTATTTATTATATATGGCAAACACATACTAAGAAAAAATGTTTAGACCCCAAGCCTCAGAATTATCACTTTATTGGAATTTCCCTGGGATATCTAAAACTTGTCCCTTTTTATCTGTTTTTATTTTGAAATATGGTCTCACTGCTAGCCCAGGCTGGACTCAACCTGAAATCCTCCTGCCTTAGCCTCCCAAGTGGTATAATTACAGCCATGCACCACCGGGCCTGGATCCCTTCTTATATGGAAGTAAATATTTATGTATCAATATTGAAAGAAATACTCTATAATTATCGACTATATTTTAATTGCAAAACCTTAGATTTTACAGAGATGCAGAAATTGTTATGGTAATTAGCAGTTACTTTTTGTTCCTCTTTACTTTTGTACCCTAGCTAATTAACCTGGGAGAAAGCAAGGTAGATTGCATGACAACCAATGTTTGTGTACTTTTCTTTGAAAGTGATGATACCATACAGCCTGGCATGGTGGCACAGGCCTGTAATCCTAGCATTCAGGAGGCTGAGGCAAGAAGATCACTGAAAGTCTGAGGTCAGCCTGGGCTACATACGTAGCTAAAGGCTAGCCTGAACTACAAAGAGAGACCTTCTCTCCAAATAAATGAAATAAAATAAAATAAACCATACAAGTAATCTATCTTCTTCCTCTCTTTTTCCAGGAAATTTTTTTTTCCAATTTTAAATAAAGCAACTAAATATCAGTAGTTTGCCATTTGCTTCATAAACTGGCAAAGCAGTCAAACAGAATTCTCATCCCCACCCCCCAACCCTTTTAAATGGAGGGATTCAGTTGCTGAGGGAGGAGCAACAACTGCTTTTTCAAGCAACATTTCAAATAAACTGTCAGAAGCTGTGTGTAATCATAAACTACCCACTCTGGCTGACTGACACTTGTCTCCTTCTGTCTGTGAGCAGGTAAGGAAATTACTGCTTTGGTGTAAGAGAGGGAATCAGGGTCATCTACCTGGCAGGATATCCTACCAGGTCTTTGTCTCCAGTGCTGGTCCTAACCAGACAGAAATCAGGGACCTGGAAGATTCTTTTAACAACCTGGGCATTTTCTTATCCATTATCTTGTTCCCACTGGGTTCCTTATGCAAACAAAGATTCCCCCAACTCTTTTAAATGGTGAGAAAAGCAATGAGCCATTTAATTAAACACACTTGTGTTTTTTTCCCTGGCTGGAGTATTTTACTTCATAATGGGTAGTGCTCCTTGACAGCTGCATTTAGGATAACTCAAACCTTATGCTTTCCTTTGTGGGTCTTGGAGTAGCAATAACATGGTCCTATTATTAACACTCAGAGCCACACACCATCTTAGTCTGTCTTGTATTGCTATCAAAGAATACCTGAAGCTACATAATTTATAAAGAAATTTATTTCTTACAGTTCTAGAGGCTGGGAAGTCTAAGGTTGAGGGGCCCACATTCGGTGAGGGAATTCATGCTCTCATTTCATGGAGGAAGGTAGAAAAGCAGACTATACACAAGAGAGAGCAAAAGGGGGGGCAAACTTGCTTTTATAACTAACTGCGAATCTATTCTGGCAATAACCCACTCCCATGACAGTGATATGAATCCATTCATGAGGGCTCTTAAATATCACTTCAGCCCCATCTCCTCCCAAACACTGCTGCATTTAGGATTGTTTTCCCACATGAGCTGAGAATGATGGCGCACAACTGTGATCCTGGCATGCTGGGAGGCTGAGGCAAGAGGATCCCCAGCCTGGGCAATTTAGCAATTTAGTGAGACTCTGACTCAAAATAAAAAGAGGCTGGAGATATAGTTCAGTGTGAAAGCCCTGGGTTCAATCTCCAGTACAAGAGGAAAAAAAGTTTCCCTGTGTGTTCATAAACTTTGGGGGATACATTCAAACTGTTGCACCTACTTTGCCATCCTAGGACAAATAAGCTATTACTCCGTTGAACTCAGAGGAGATCTTTTGCTAATGGGAAAGGAACCAAGAGATGAAGGGAAGGGGAAATGAATGAAAGGGAGAGGAAAGGGAAGTTAAAAGAACTGAGATGTTTTGTATATGTGTCAGCTCCTAATGATGAATGTAACCATTATGTACTGCAACATGTACTAATAAAAATAATAAATTTTTAAAAAGGAGAAATCTTGAACAATAGCTTTATCTGCATTTCATATTGATGAACTTCAAGGATTTTTTCCACTATATTATTGGTGCTGTGAGTTGTTTGTGACTGATGATCAGAATTTCATACTAGCAAAGGGGTTTCCCCCTCAGGCAGTGCTACATTTTTTACATCATTGGGAGATTCAGTTTCTAATCTGGACACTGGTAATTAAAAGTACAAGCATTTTTATAAATATCTATTATTTTAAGTGCAGCTGCTCTTATAGACAAACATTCCAAATAATTCTGTGAGGGGAATGACACTACTTTTCTCGATAAATTTAGTGTGTGGATGCTTCCTATGGGTGCAGGATATGAAGTTGCCATAATCTGTTTCCTTTTAATTTGCTTTCACAACTTTGTATGTGGTCATGGTAACCACCTCTTGCTTTGGTGTCAAAGTTCTCCATTCAGTTACCCAAACATTTTCCCCTTGGAGACTGACTGTGTGATATTTCCCTATACAAATCTAAGTAAGATCCTATCAGTAGTATGTGGAAAAACAGTTCTTATGTGTTGTTCACCACGTTCAGTCCAGTTACAACAGAAACAGTTGCTGTTTTTTTGTTTTTTTGCGGGTACCGGGGCTCGACCTCAGGACCTCGCGCACCAGCAGGCGCCCATGCCGCTGAGCGATATCACCGGCCCTTTTTTCGTATGTGGGTTCCGGGAGTCGAACTCGAGCCCTTGCGCTTGCCAGGCAGGCGCTTACACCGCTGAGCCATCTCACCGGTCACCCAGTTGCTGTTAACTAGGATTATCTGGAGCACTTGTCAATTATTTATCTTTTCTTAACCCTCTGGAACTGTTGATATGCTGTTGAATATATAAAGAAAAGAGTTGGTATACGTTCTTGTTAAAGGAGAGGTGGACATTTTCTATGGTATTATAAGTGTGTAATCCACTTTTTTTGGTCAGATGAGCTTTAATTGAAATATTTTCTCTTATGTTTCTTAACTAGCTGGGCATTACACTACACCACTGTTGATATCATCTATAATGTCACATGGGTGACGGACATCAACACTGTAGCCCGCAAACTAGGTAGTCCCTGGGATTTCTTTAATGGTTTCAGAAGGTTCTCTGGCTAAAGATCAGTGCCACGTCTGTCAGGAAACATTGACAATCTCATCAAAAGTGATATTTCTACCACGCTTAATGTTCTTCTGTTTCTGTCCCTTCGTGGTTCCTTGAGGGCTTTGATGATCAGGGCAGAGGCACAAGACACTACCTCAGTCTAGGCCTGTCTGTTCTGCATAGTCAGTAACACTGTAATCCTCAAACCCTTCCAGTCACCAGTTGCCTTGGTGATGTCAAAAACTACTTTTTTTTGGAGACAGACCCAAGGGTCTGATCTTGGGGAACAGGGCTGATATGGTACCAACCTCACTACCAGTGCACTTCAGGTACATGATTTTGATCTCATGAGGTCGAACTTGGGTGGCATGATGGAAGTGGCTGATGTTGGATGAACCTGGATTTCAGAAAACCAAAGAAAGTTGCACCTTTACCTCTTCTGATCAAAAGCCAAAAGCTAATCTACTTTTTGATCTGATCATTCTCCTTCTATTACTGATGAAGGCTGAGGTGTTCCAATCTTTATTTTTCTATAGTATTCATGATTTTTTTGTTTTTTATTTTGTTGCATAATCACCACAGATTTCCTAGTATCTAGACACTCTGAAATTAAATAATTCTGCATACTGCGTGATAATAATGTATGTAATTTATAAAACTACAATGTTTGTCGGCCAGTAAACAAAATCACTTGTTCTCTTCAAGTAGCATTTTCCTGCAAACTTCTGTATTAAATTTCTGACTTCCTATAAACAGAATATAAGAGTTCCCACACACTTATTCATGTTCTTTTCTGCATTTTCATTCTCCTTGACTTTCTCATGTGATCTTCAAATGTGCTTGAGATTTCGCCAAAGAACCTAACTTATTTCAATGTTCGGTGTGATGTATTTTTAGAGATACATACATATATTGAATGATAACATCTCCAAGGTGTACATATCCCTTCATGAAAGTTTTAAAAATACTAACAAAAAAAAAATTTAACAATCCACATCACATTTGAGACCTTGGGACATCCAGCACTGACCTATTTCACCAATTTTGGCCACTCCATCTTTCTTCCACTTCTAGGCTGATATCAACTGCAATTGTGTGGTAGCAGTTTTTCATAACTTAGGAAACATGAAATGTTTTTGATTGTTTTGGAAATTTGGTGGGGGGATTTATGGTTATTATAATTGCTGGGGTAGGTAGGTTCCAACTGATATTTAGTGGGCAGGAAACAAGAGGACAGGAAGTAGGACAGTTACACAGAACAAAGAATTGTCCCCATCACTTTCAGCTTTTGCATAGTGCTGTAAGGAAAAATCTTGCTTATAATTATGTGAGCCTATACTTTAACTCCATATTAATTATAAACACAATAAAGATTTGCATAGTATTGGTATGTGCAGAATTTTTCAGGAATGTAAAGTTTTAGAACTTTGTTAAAAGTTGTTTCCCATTTCAGAAAACTGCACTTGTAAAAGAAACACTACTTATGATATTTTTCAATATGAAGATACACCTCAGTTTGCATACATAATTGCCTCAGTGATTCGGTATGAAGTACAAGCATTTGATTCCTTCATAGTGATGTCCAATGTAGTCATGCCTAAGCATTTACATCTTAAAATATCTAAGACTTTATTAAATCCATTTCTTTTATTGCTTAATATGATTTCAGGTATTCTCTTTTCATATTGGCTGCATAAATAGATTGTATTGTCTATTTTTCAGGATAACAAAGTAGATGTTACAAAGTATTTATTTTTAAAAAGGGAATCCTTCAGTTCAATGAGATTGAGAACTAGTGTCCTATAAACTGTTTCCCTAAAAAGGAGGATTCGAACTAATGCAACTTACAATTGATAAAAAAATGATTAAACTACAAAATAGCAAGGTCAAGGTACATACTGGAAAATATAGTATAGTTAAGATAAAATAATTTATCAGCAGGCCTTTACTATATGCCTAGCACTTGATTACACTGAAGAACAAGGAGGTTTAAGATATGTCTCCACCTTCACAGAATTTACAAGGTAGTGAAGAAGGCAATAAGGAAATAAGGCAATAAGGAAAACGAACTAAATGCCAGCTCAGCACAGTGGTGGGCACCTGTAATCCTAGCTACTCTGGAGGCTGGGGCCAGCATGAGGAATTTAGTGAGGCCCCATCTCAAAATAAAATAAAAAGGGCTGGGGATATGGCTCAGTGGTAGAGTAGTACTTGCCTAGCATGTGTGAGGCCCTGGGTTCAGCCTTAGTCGGGTGAGAAGATAGAACTAAATACCAAACAGTTACCTTCTAACTCTCCATGGAGAAAAAAATGTTTCATAATTAAACAATAATCTGGACCAGTGAGATACCTCAGTGGCATAAGCGCCTGCCTGGCAAGCACGAGGTCCTGAGTTCGACTCCTGGTACCCACATTAAAAATAATAATAATAATAATCTTAGGAACCTGGGATGGTCAGAATAAGGTAGGCCTTCAGTTGTGCATTCCATAATTAACTGGATAACATCAACAAGGTCTACTCACCATGATAAAGAGCAATTGCTCTAACTGCTAAGGGGGAGGGAGAAAGGGTAGTATTAGATACTAGGAGAGAACAGTGAGGAAGATGTAGAATTGTACAAGTTAAAGCCTTAAAAGTCACAGGAGCCTGAATTTAAAGCAATGGACAAAATGAAGTCCCTATAGACTCAATTCAAGAGACAATAATAAAGATGAATTACTTAAGATAAGCCTGATAATAATATGTAAGACAGATTTATGGAAAGACAAATATAAATGACCTCAGGTAGTGAAGGAGTTTGACATACTGAGATTAGTTAAGTCATAGATTTGATGAAATTGAAATGATCAGTCTGAATAAATAGCTTTAAAGTCAATATAAATTATAGCTGAATCTCTCATCACCAGAATAAATGAGCTCATAGAGTGAATATGGAGATGATAAGAGTTGGAAGACAGGGCCTTGGGCAAAACCCACAGGTTAGAAGACCAGAAGAAGAGAGAGTAAAACAACCAAAGAAAATGCATGTAACTTTACAATCAAGTGATAAAACTATGGAAAGATTTTTTTCTTGCCAGGCAGGTAGCAGAAGCTAAAAATATAAACAAATTAATTCTTAAGATTTAAGAAAGTTATGGACTACAAAGTCATGATAGTCCACTAATATGTTCTCACAGAATTTCCTAAATCTTTAGGTTGATATAAAAAATCACAACCCTGTATATAAGCAACATATACATCTTTCTACAAAGGGTCCATCAGAAGGACATACTCATTACAGAAAATGGATTCAGTCATAATAGATGAGTCAACTGACTCATAGATGCTATTATAAACTTTCAGAAAATAACAGTAAGCAGAAATGAGCTATAAACCCATCATCAGTCATCAGAGAAAGTTGCATCATCATAAGAATTACTCTGACTCAATCAAAGAAATTGCCTAAAGGGCAGTCCAGTTTAGTGCACAGACTTAGTTGTATGCATGGCAGCAATAACAGCTGCAGAGATGTCCATACTCTTCAAAAGTTATTCTTGATAGATAATATGAAACAGTGAGATAGATCTTTTACAAAAGGGAAGGGGACTAAGAGATGGAGGAGAGGAGGGAAATGGGATGAAAAATTAAGATGTATTACGTACATGTACCAACTCCCCAAAATGAATCTTATCACTATGTACTGCAAACATGTACTAATAAAAAAGAAAAAAAATATTTCTTATTATCTATGTCCTATGTGTAAAATGAAACTATTTACATTAAGGTTCTCGAACTTAAGGACCCCCTTCTAGATTGTTTCAGTAAATAACTCTTTCCAAAATTGATCAATGTGCCATCATGACTAAGCATTCCCAATTTTAAATGCTGACTACAGTTGTCATCTATGAATGTGCAGAACTCTTATGAATAGCATAAGCCATGTCCCTGTTTACAGTTGCTTTTCAGGGAGGATCACTAGTAGCATTTTGCTCCACTCTTAATGTGTGTATGGGAATTACATGGGCCCATATAAATGAAGAAAAGCACAAAGGAAACTTTTATAAACTACACCTCCCATTTTCACTTCATGTTGATTCCTAAATTACAAAAATACCTGTCATACTACATGTACATTCATTGTAGTGAACAATAATTTATACGGCAGGGCATGATGGCACACACCTGTAATCCCAGCACTCAGAAGGCTGAGGCAGGACAATCATTGTGAGTTTGAGGCCAGCCTGGAGTACACAGGGAGTTCAACGCCAGCCTGAACTACATAGTGAGACCCTGCCTCAAAAAAACAAACACAATCAAAAACAAAAACAAAATTTATAGAATCCTGCTCAGGTCTTGCTGTGAGACAGCGAGGGACTGCCTCCTAGTGGTAGGGTGATTCTTGGTTGTCCCTGGCCCCACTTCTGTTTCAACATCAAGCCTGGTGATGTTCTCCCATACCAACCTATCAAGTTTGTCCCCCTCTTTCCATCCCATATGTTTCCCTCCTATGCTTAATAAATAAACTTCTATGTTTCCACAATCAAATCAAACTAACAGGAAGTGTATCCCAAGTATGAATGACTACACTCCATATGTAGAGGATTTTACTTTACAAAAAAAAAAAAAAAAACCAGGCTTGACTTCCCCAAAGATCAGGAATCAGACAAGCATGCTGGCTTTTGCTACTTCTATTCAACACAGTACTAGAACTTCTAGCCAGAAAAATTAGGGAAGAAAAGGAAAATAAAAGAAATTCAAATTGCAAAGGAAGAAGTAAAATCTCCATTCACAGATGACATGATGTTTATGTGGAAAATCCTAATCACATAAAATCTATTAGAATGAATAAACGAACTCAGCAAAGCTATAGGATACAAAATCTACATGCAAAAAATCAGTTGTATTTCTATACATTGGCAATGAACAATCCAAAAAAATTAAAAAGCAATTTCATTCATAATAGTATAAAAATACATCTATTAGTATAACCATTATTTAAGAAAAACAGAAAACAAGTGTTGGTGAGGCTGTAGAGAAATTGAAACTCTTGCACATTGCTGGGAATATAAAATGATACAGCTATTACAATAAAGTACAGTATACAGTGGTTCCTCAAAAAATTAAAAATTAAATTACCATATGATCCAGTAATTGCATTTCTGGATAGAAAAGAAGTAAGATCAGTGTCTCAACTAGATATTTGCTGTTATAGACTGAATTGTGTAAGCCTGACCCAAAATTCCATATATAGAAGTCCTAATCCACAATATGCCTCAAAATGTATTTTTTTTTTTTTTGTGGGTACCGGGGGTCGAACTCAGGACCTCGCGCGCCAGGAGGTGCCCGTGCTGCTGAGCGATATTACCAGCCCTTTATTCGTATGTGGGTACCAGGAGTTGAACTCAGGACCTCGTGCTTGCCAGGCAGGTGCTTATGCCACTGAGCTATCTCACTGGCCCAAAATGTTATTTTTTAATGTAGTGCATTTTAAAAGGTAGTTAAGGTTAAATGAGGCAATATGGGTAGCATTGAATCCAACATGTTTGGAGTTCTTATAAGAAGAGAAGACCCCAAGGATATGCACACATACCAAAAAGACCACACTGTCCAAGCAAGGAAAGAAGAAAGCCATCAGGAGAAACCAGCCCTGCTGACACTTTGATTATGGATATCTATCTTCTAGAACTGTGAGAAAATAAATTACTGCTGTTTAAGCCACTCAGTGGTATTTACTGCTGTTTAATATCACCCTAGTTGTGGTATTTTGTTATGGAAGTCCTTCCTTGGAAACTAACACATTTGACAAACATGTTCACAGCAGCATTAATCACAACAGCAAAAAGGTGGAAGCAACCCAAGTTTCCATTAATAGATGAAAAGAAAAGAATGTATATACAATGGAATATTATTCAGCTTTAAAAAGGAAGAAAATTCTGACTCATGCTACATTGTAGATGGTCCTTGAGGACATTATACTAAGTGAAATAAGCTAGTCACGAAATGTGAAATATCTTATGATTCCACTTATATGGGGTACCTAGAGGTAGTCAAATTCTTAGAGACAGTAAAAGAGTAGTTACCATGGGCTGGGGGAAAGGGGTTTTGGAGAGTTGTGTTGTAATTGGTATAGAGTTTCCATTTTGCCAGATGAAAAAAGTACTGTTGACTGCTAACTCTGTGAATATACTTAAAAATACTGAACTGCACACTTAAAATATATAAGATGGTAAATACTATTTGCACTTTAAATATATAATTTTTAGAAAAATGAAATACTTGGGAATAAGTATTATCAAGTATGAGACTTATACTGAAAATTGTAAAACATAACTGAAAGAAATTAAAGAGATAAATAAATGAAATGACATGCTATGTGCATGGATTATGAGACTTTATACTGTCAAGATGATAACACTACCCAAAGCAATATAAAGGTTCAATGCAAAATTTCAATAACAGTTTTTGCAGAAATAGAATGACTCATCCTAAAATTCCTATTAAATTCTAAGGGACCCAGAAGAGCAAAACTAATGTTGAATAAGAACAATAACCAGATGTGGTGGTGCATGCTTGTAACCCCAGTTGCTGGGAAGACTAAGGCAGGAGGATCACAAGTTCGAGGCTAGCCTGAGCAATTTAGCAAATTGCTGTCTCAAATTTTAAAAAATAAAAAGGGCTGGTGATGTAGCTCAGTAGTAGAGCACTTCCCTAGCACGGGTTCAATCCTCAGTACTGAACAACAAAGTTAGATGACTCACAATTCCAATTTCAAATTGTACTACAAAGCTGCAAGTGTACCTTAAAAATTATCCTTAACAAAAGCTACAAGAACTAGATGAGAGGGGCCGGTGAGATGGCTCAGTGGCTTAAGCGCCTGCCTGGCAAGCGCGAGGGCCCGAGTTCGACTCCCGGATCCCACATACGAAAAAAGGGGCCGGTGATATCGCTCAGCGGCACGGGCGCCTGTTGGCGCGCGAGGTCCTGAGGTCGACCCCCCGGTACCCACAAAAAAAAAAAAAAAAAAAAAGAACTAGATGAGAGGAATATGAAGGTTCCTAACGCAAAGAAATGTTAAATGTTTAAGGACTAGAAATACTAATTATTCTGATTTGATCATTACACATTGTACACATACACTCAGTTATCACATGATACTCTCATTAATATATAAAATTATGTGCAAATTAAAATTTTAAAGAAATAGAAAGGCTTAAGAAGCTAAAAGAACAATGAAGTAGAAAGTCAATTAGAACATGACAGGAGTGCACACACCTGTAATCCCAGCACTCCGGAGGCTGAGGCAGGAGGATCAGAGAGCAGCCAGGGATACATAGTGACTTCAATACCAGCCTAGACCACAAAATGAGACCCTGTCTCCAAACAAACACACAAACAAAAACAAGAACAAAACAAAAACACAGGAACGATCACACTGCATACTACATTCTGGCTACTAATTTCCAGAAATAAACAAATAAAAACTGTACTATTTAAGAGACTAAAGAATCTCCTAAATGCTAAAATTAACACAACAGGGCCGGTGAGTTGGCTCAGCGGCGTAAGCTCCTGCCTGGCAAGCACGAGGGCCCGAGTTTGACTCCCAGAACCCACATACGAAAAAGGGGCCGATGATATCACTCAGCAGCATGGGCACCTGCTGGCGCGCGAGGTCCTGAGGTCAACCCCCGGTACCCATACAAAAAAAAAAATAAATAAAATAAAATAAAATTAACACAACAAAAAATATGCTTTCAAAAGAAACTATTATACAAAAAATATGTGAGGTGATGGATATAATTCCATAGTGCATACATACATCAAATTATGTTGAACATCATACATATATACAAACATTCACTAGTCAATTAAAGAATGTTTTAAGAAAAGCTACAAGTAATTAAAACAATGGTGGTACTGGCATAGAGACAGACATACAGACCAATGCAATAGATAGCCAGAAATAAACCTTCAAGCACGGATCAAATGATTTTTCACAAAACCTTCTAATCAGGAAAGGACAATCTTTTTAACAAGTAGTGGGAAAGATGGATATCTACATGCAAAACAATGAACTAGGCCCTTACCTTATATCATATACAAAAATTAATACAAAATGAATCAAAAAACATAAACACAAAAACTTCAAACCTCTTGTGGGAAAAAAAAAAAGAGGAGAAATCTTCATGACATTGAATTTGGCATTGATTTCTTGGATATAATACCAAAAGCACAGGCAACAAAAGAAAAATAAATATAAATATAAAATAAAATAAATATAAACTAGCCTTCATCAAAATAAAAATCTGTAAGTCAAAGAATACTATTAGTAGAATGAAAAACAATCCTTGAAATGGAAAAAATATTTACAAATCATGTATCTCAAAAGGATATAATATCCAGAATATATAAAGAATTTCTACAATTCAAAACAAAGGTTGTTACCTCATTAAAAAATGGGCACAAGACATAAACACACTTTTATCCAAAAAAGATACACAAATGGCCAAGGCCAACAGGGACATGAAAAGATGTTCAAAACATCAGTAACCATTAGGGAAATGCGAATCAGAAGCACAATGAGATGCCTCTTCCCTCCTATTAAAATGACTTATAAAACAAACAAACAGAAAATAACAAATCTCAATAAAGATGTAGAGAATTTGAAACACTTGTGTATTGCTGGTAGAAATGTAAAATCATACAGCTGATATGGAAAACAACATGGTGGTTCTTTTGAAAAATTAAAAATAAAATTACCATATGATTCAGCAACTCCACTTCTGGTATATACCCAAAAGAACTGAAAGCAGGAACTTGAACAAGGTTTTGAACATCCATGTTAATAGCAGGAGTATTCACAATAACTAAAAGGTGGAAACAATCTAGATGTCCAACAAAGGATGAATGGATAGCAAAATGTGGTAAATATATGTCATGGAATATTTAGACTTAAAAAGAAAGGAGGGGCCAGGAATATAGCTCAGCAGCACAGCACCTGCCCGGCAAGCGCAAGATCCTGAGTTCAATTCCCAGTACCAAAAAAAAAAAAAAAAAAAAAAAAGGAAGGAAATTCTAATGAATGCTGCACTATGGATGAACCTTGAAGACATTATGCCAAGTAAAATAGGCTATACACCAAAGAACAAATATTGTATGATTTCACTGACATGAGAATCTAAAATAGGCAAATTCATAGAGTCAGAATGTAGATTAGAAGTCCTGAGACTCTGAAGGATGGGTAATGAGAATTGTGTTTAATGAGACAGAAGGTCTGTTTGGAGTAATAAAAAGTTTTGGAAATTTCTGGATGGTTATACAACGTTGTGGATATAATTAAAGCCACTGAATTCTACACTTTAAAATGGTTAAAAAGAGAAATTTGTATGGTATGTGATTTTAAAAAATAAAAAATTAGGCTTAAAATTAGGTTTTTATTTGGATCAATATAAAATCCAAATAATCTAAATTCATTCATCCAGTCAGTCACTAACATTTTATATTAATTAGTACTTATATGGCATGCACTTTGCTATATTCTAGGGATAAAGTAATAGACACATGTATAATATACTAATAACAATATGAATAATAGCAAATTTTGAGTATTTGTTATGCTCCCAACAAACTTATGAGGTAATTGATATTATTATTTTCATTTTACAGATGAAGAAACTGAAGCTTAAAGAGAATAAGTGCCTTATGAAAAAGATCACAATGCTCAACTCTCCATTAACCATTATTTTGCCAATAAGTGTATTTGCTACTATTGGTGTACATAAGCAATGCAATTGTATTTAATTAGAATTCTTAGTAATCCAGGATTTTAGTAATGTGTACGCAAAGACCTAAAAGTTGAGTAAGAATTTGGTGGGGGTGAGTGGGGTGAATGTAAGTTTTAAAAAATAGTTTCTAATAGCAGGAACAAAAAGCATAGAAGAAAAAGCACGGTGTGTTCAGGGAACTTCAAGCAGCTTAGTAAAGGTATAATTTAAATTGTCAAGAGTGTATTGCCAAAGATGAGACTAAAATAGTAAGGAAAAAAGAGAAGGGATTTGTTTTGGTTTTATTATTGTAAAACAAACATCACAAAGTTTCGTAGTTTAAAGGAAGCACTATTTTATTATCTCTTACTAGTATGGGGCCTGACTGCACTCCGTTACATGTTTTAATAGCTGCATGTGATGCTGTCTGGGGCTGAAATCATGGCGGGTAGGGAAGGATTTGGGTATGGAACATCTAAGATGGCTCTCTCAAGAGGTATGGCAGCTTGTCAGGAATATCTAGAAGGCTGGATTCACTTCAGATGCTGGGGTGCTGGGGCCTTTCTCTCTCCATTTAGTTTCAGGTGCTTTCTTTCCAAGTGGTCCTCCATCAGAGTAGCTGTATTAATGAGGCACTTAAGGTGCAAAAGTTAAAGCTATTAAGCATTTCTAAGGACTGGACCTAGCATAGCAGCACTTCTGCCACATTTCAATTCTTAAAGTGAATGACAGGGTCAGCTGAGATCCAATATGGGAGGAGACTGCACAGGTGTATTAATGCTGAGAGATGTGGTTCATTGGGGGCCACCTCAGAAATTAGCTACTACAGAAATTAGCCACCTCGGAAATTACAGAAGCAAAACAGGGAAAGAGGCAATCATTAGACAGTTACTGGAATAGGCTAATAGAATTATGATAGTGACATTTTGTATTTGTACTTGAAATATGAACAGATAAATAGAATGAAGAGCTTTTAGTTTCAGGCTATATGCCCCTCCCCTTTCTTCCAGTTACCTGTGTTTTAGTTGAATTTCCCTGAGTAGCTCTGAATGAGGATCCTCCTCTATTCAGCCATGTTGTCTCCCCAAGAGCTTTTAGTAATGAATAATGGTAACTGTCAATGAGAAGTGAGGAAGGACCAAGGTGGAAGGAATGTAGATTACTGGTTTCCTTCTTGGATATAGGGTTGATAGATTTGTTATTCATTTATATAAGTGTGGTATCTAGATTAGGCAAAAAGAAATTGGGTCTAAAGATCCAGGTTTGAAGTTAGACAGAGCAATTGAAAATATGATAGTGAATGAATTTACCCATGGAGAGTACATAAAGTATGAAGACAACCCTTGGCAGGAATCTTGAGAAACACCAATATTTAATGGGTAAGCAGAAAGGAAGTAGTCAAAAGGAGACTAAGAATAAATATCAAAAGAATAGAGTATCATTTTTTAATGAAAGGAAAAAAGTGTTTCATAGAAAACAAAATGACTCCTAGTATCAAAATTACCATAGAGAGGTTAAATATGATTAAGACTAAAAATTGTGGGGCCAGGGATATAGCTCAGTGGCACAGTGCCTGCCTGGCAACCACGAGGTTGTGAGTTCGGTTCCCAGCACCAAAAAAAAAAGACTAAAAATTGTTCCCTTGGAACATAGACATCTATTAGTGACTTGGCAAAAGCAATGTCAAGTTACTGCAGTGAATTAAGAAATAAAGGTGATGACATGGAAATAATGAGTAGATAATTTCTTCAAGAGGCTCAACTATTGGACTGGGCATATAGCGCAGTGGCAGAGTGTTTCTTAGTGTGCTTGAAGCCCTGGGTCTAATCCCCAGCACTGCAAATAAGTGAGTGAATGAATGAATAAATGAATGTTTAAAGAAGCTCAACTATTGAGCCAGTCACAGTAGCAAACATCAGTATTCTAGCTATTTAGGGGGCTATGGCAGGAGGATCGTAAGTTCGAGGCCAGCTTTATGTCTCAAAATTTTTAAATGTTTAAAAGGGCTGAATATGTAGTTCAGTGGTAGAGAGGCCCTGGGTCCAATACTCAGTACTAAAGGGGAAAAAAAAAATTCAGCTACTAAAAGATGAAGACGTTAAAAAAAAAAAGAGAGAGAAAGAATAGAAGGAAAATAATAGAAACAAAGCTTTTGTAAATAAGGAGGGGAAGAGAGGGTGAAGGGAGGGGAGGGGAATGGGAAAAAAGAAGCAAGATATATCTTGTATAGATACAAATTCCCTATATTGAATGTTATTATTATGTATATCTAAAATGTACCAATAAAAAATAATTTTTCTATTAAAAAAAGATGAAACTGGGGATGTGGCTCAGTGGCACAGTGCCTGCCTGGCAAGCGCAATGTCCTGAGTTTGATTCCTGGCACCAAAAAAAAAAAAGATGATAGTAGTCAAGGGACCAAAACTGAATTTTTTTTTAAGATGACAAAGGTAAGTGCATATTTCATTATCGTTGGGTGAAGCCAATATTGAAGAAAGAAAGAGACCAAAGAAGCCAAAAAAAAAAAAAAAAAAAAAAAAAGGCCTCTGAGGATGCAGAAGATACGATTCAGAACACAGACACAGAAAAACAGATTAGCTGAAGACCGGAGAAGATAATCACCATGCCTAGCATTGTACAGAAGTAAAGGAACACTGTGGATAGAGCTAACACTGTAGGTATGGTAGTTGAATGTCAAGGGCATTCTTCTCTGATGCCTTCTACAGTATTTTATCATTGAAAGAGAAAGTAAGGTCATCTGCTGACAATGAGGATAGAAGGTTTGAGAAGAGTAAAAGTTTTAAATAGCTACTATCAATACTTTCTCCAAAAGGTGATTAGCAAAACACAGAAAGATTGCTAGAAAGCTTAGGAACCCAAGACCAGGGTGAAAACTATGGCTCTATGATATTCTCATTGGGCTTAGCTGTATAGTTTTCTCTTTTGTATTCAGTAATCAGGTGCCAGAAGAAAGTTACATGGATTCAGGGATCCATTATGCTAATAGTCATAATGGATGGATAAAATTTCTGAAAATTACAAATTTTAGCAAGAGGTCTATTGACAACCTCAGGCAATTCCCTTTTATTCCATTAACAGACTTGAAAATCACAATACTATTTTGTAGTTTCCCAAAGGTGTGTTAGGTGCTATTGAGAGGTACTGCAGGGGATGGACTAGGTCTCCATTTAAAATTCCTTCTCTCTAAACAGCCCCTGTAAGAAAATAGACCACGGAATCAGTCTCTAGGGATCAATGCCTGTATTCAGAGCTGAATTAGAGAAAATTATAGGAGCTACACATGTAACTTTAAAAATTCTGGACTCTATACTAAAAAGTAAGAAACTGATTAAAATTATTTTTAAAATATATTTGCTTTAACCTAATATATCTGTATTATTTCAACAACCAATTAATAGAAATATGATTAATGATATAGTCACATTTTTTATACTAAGTTTCTGAAACCCAGGATGAGTTTTATATTTCCATTGCATGTCAATAATTAGTTAATTGCATCTCAGTTCAGATTAACCACATTTCAAATATGCAAAAGCCACATATTGGGGCTCAATGGTAGAGTACATGTTTCATATGCATGAAGGTTTGGGTTCAACACCCAGCATTAAAAAAAGAAAATATTTCTTAAAAAAAAAAAAGAAAGAAAAAAGGAAAACCACATATGGCTCGTAACTAGCATACTGGATGGTGTAGCTCCAGGCCGAGGAAACAGTTCAGTGGTACGGTATTTAACTAGCATGTACACAGCTCTGGGCTTGATCCTCAGCCCCACAACGAACAACAAAAAGACAGCTTCAGATGTTATATTTCCATAGTTACTCTTGCTGAGTTAACAGAGCCACTGAGTTTCTTCCTCAAACATTCTGCTCCTGTAATCAAACACAATTTATAATATACGCTCACTCATCAATTTCATTCAGATATGCTCAGGCTCAAAAGCCAAAAATCTAGACACATGCAAGTCTATCTTACCATCTTACTGCAATAAGTCTATCCTAAGACAGAACTCTGGCCCCCTAATGAATTCATGCTGACCACTCGCCTGAGAACCACCAGTATCTCTACTCCTTATCCTGGCTAGTGAGGTGTGGCATGGCAAATGGCAGGCAGCTGCTCAGGCTAGTGTTCAGCTTCCTTTACTAAGTAAGTTACCACCCATCAACCAATATTCCAGCTTGCAAAATTCTATTGATATCTTCTCTCGTGTTCTCTTTATTCTTACAGTTTGCCTTTTTCCATTGCTTAATTTTCATTGTAGTATATTTTCAAGAGAGTAAAAATAAATGCACACATTTATGATTAGGGGCTTTTGAGCTTTTACAATTAGGGACTGATTTATTTCAAAATTTACAATCAGAAGATAACTTATCTGGAAACATAGGAGACAAAGATTTTTAAGCTTCTTTAAAGACTTATTTCAATCAGAATTCAGTATGAAATGTATTTTAATAAAAAATCGAGCCTGGCATGGTGTTGCCTGCCTGTAATCTCAGCATTCAGGAGGCTGAGACAAGAGGATGGCCACAGTTCAAGGCCAGCCTGGGCAACATAGTGATTCAAGGCCAGTTTGAACTACATAGCAAGACCCTGTCTCAAAAAAATCAATTTGCTCTATTAACATTTTATATTTAGAGTACACTTACGTACATAATGCATCAGTCATGTTAAAACAAAAAAGAAAACTATACTGTTGTTGAACATTATCCCTGCTTACTCCAAATGAACTATAAACAGCCTAGCTACACGCAAGTGTGCTGTGTGTGTTGTGTGAGCTTTAAGTAAATATTTGCACTCCCGTCACCAGAGGTTTTATTTTTTTACGAGACTGTGAAATTAGCACATGAAAAAACTGTTAATTTATCACTATTCTGATTAACCTTTAGAGGTTCCTGATTCACCAACACTTTGGAGACTATAAGTGAGCAAGCTCTATCAAAACAAATATATTCATCAGCATTATAAAACTTATTAACAGGATAGTATGCTCATTAATGTGTTCTCTGAGATACAAATTTCTCCAAATTTTATCTAGTATTGTATTCTAAGTCTGTTTGAAATAAGTCAACCTTTTAAAAATAAGGAGACTTCAACTTTATTTGTTCCTTTAAGATTATTTTTGCCCTTTCAGTTAGCATTAAGCCAGAGGAGTAATGCGCTAATCTTTTCAGCTAGAACCTACCCACATAAAACAGGCCAGATAACCAATTAAGCTGTGATTATGTACAGCAAAATACAAGTTTTAATGAACTTTAGCATAGGTAATAGATATGAGTGCTTTCTAAAATAGTTTAGTAAGTATAATGTATTCTTTCATCAACATTTTTCCCTGCTAACATTTTAATGCATACATTTACATTTTCTTTTTCTAAAGTTAGCGTGGTTCTTACAATGAATTCAAGTATTTTTAAAGTATTGTTATGTATCAGTCCTTTCTAAGTGCTAATAAAAAGGTTAACAAACATACTCTGTCTTCAAATACCTCTTGATCTAGCATGAGAGATACATAAACTAGTAACTAAAGCAATAGGATAAGTACTGCAATAAAGGTATGAACAAAGTGCTATGGGAAGCCCAGAGGCGGGAAGGATTAATTATGTCTGGGAATGGTGGTGGTGGAAGGAATAGGATTTTTCCTGTGGGAAGAGGTGGAAGGAAGACTATTTCAAGAAGAGAGAATCACACAACAAAAAGCACAATGAATGTACACAGCTTCTTTGGGAAACAATAAGTAGCCTGGTGTGGCTAAAACATGTGATTCTTGCAGGGTAACAGCAAAAGTCATGTGAAAGGTTTAAACTTTTTGTTGTAATGAAGGCAATGAAAAGCAATAAAAGCAGAAAAGAGATGTTAACTGTATCTTAGAAAGAAAATTTTGTGGCAGTGTGAAAGAGTCATCAGAGAAAAAGACAGAAGGAAGGTAGGAAAACAGAAAACAATTATACCAAACTAGGAGGAATTCTGAGAAGTGATTGTGGAAGTAGAGTGAAGGGAATGAATAGAGTCGAGATGCATTTCAGAAGTGTAATCACCTGGATATGATGTCTATTTGGATGGAGAAGGAAAGGGAAAAAGAATCAAAGATTCCACTGGGTATTTTGGCTTACATGATAATGTAATCTAAATAGAAAATAATAAGGATAAAAAATGAGCTCAGGATAGTAAATATTTTCAAGACATTCAAGTGAAGAGATTCAAAGGACAGCTAGATTTAAGAGTCTCAGCTAAGAAATGTAGGCAGTACCAAAAATACAGGCTTTTAGATTTAGTGACTAAGATCATATTTGCAGTTACACGAGCAGATGAAGTTTCAAGAAAGAAGAGGAGCAGCCATTGCTAAATACTACACACAGAAAAGAGTAAGGCTTTAAATATTTAAGGCAAACTTTTAAAGGAATATTTTATAAGAAAATATGGGAAAATAATCAAGAAGTAAGAAGGGATATCCTAACAAAACATGTAACAAACCAATCAGAAAGGAAAAGCTTAATAAAGTCAGCTATGTAGAAACCCCACAAAAAAGAACTAGAGCTGCTGGGCATGATGACACACATCTGTAATCCCAACACTTCAGAGGCTAAAACAGGAAAATTGTGAGTCTGAGGCCACCCTGAACTACACAGCAAGATCCAGTCTCAGAAGAAGAAAAAAAAAAGTGCAACCCATAAAGTGGAAAAAGTATCTGTAACACATATAAGGATTAATATGCAAAATATATAAGGAACTCTCATAAAACTGAGAAAAGGCAGACAATCTAATAGAAAAAAAGCCAAATAAAAGAATAGGCAAGGGGCTGGTGAGATAGCTCAGCGGCATAAGCTCCTGCCTGACAAGTGCGAGGTCCTGAGTTCAACTCCCAGAACCCACATAAAGGAATAAAAGGGCCAGTGATATCACTCAGTGGCACAAGCGCTTGCTGGCAAGCACAAGGTCCTGAGGTCGACTCCCGGTACCCACATAAAAAAAAAAAAAAAAAAAGAATAGGCAATCACAAAAGAGAAAATCCAAATAAACAACAAACATAAGGGTTTCAATCTCAGTAGTAATTAAGAAAATACAAAATAAGCCAGATGTGGTGGCACACGCCTATAATCCCAGCACTCAGGAGGCTGAGGCAGGAAGATTGCCACAAAATTGAGAGCAGCCTGAACTACAGAGCAAGACTCTTGTCTCAACAAACAACAGCAACAAAGAAAATATAAAATAAAACTACAATAAGACATTTCTACAGCCTAACAAACTGGCAAAGATTTTTGGTTTTTGTTTTCTGCAGAAGAAGGAACTGAATCCAGGGCCTTGTACATGTTAGGCAAGCACTCTACCACTGAGCTACATCTCCAGTCTTCGCAAGGTTTTAAAAGCCTAACAATACTAAACTTCGGATTAAAAAAAAAAAAAAAGGCGACTACAATCCTCATTTACTATTTGAGAATGTAACAACGAATTTGGAAAATTATGCCACTATCTGATAGCCAAGTTGAAAATATAGATCCCTTAGGGCTCACAAATTTCATTCCCAGGATAAACACCATATAGATTTGCAACCTGATGTGGACTAGGATTACATATAAGAATGTTCACAGTGCCACTACTATAACTACTTCAAAGTGGAAAAAACCCAAATATCTACCAACAGTAAAACAGATAAATTGTGGTATACTATTCATACAGTGGAATACTATAAAGCATGCCACAATGAAAATGAACAAGCCTCAGATACATAATTATAAAGAGTATAAACATAATGTTAAGTGCAAATTCTATTCATATAGAATTCTAAACAGGGAAAATAAAACCATATTGTTTAAGAATTCATATACAACTGGTTAAGTTAGAGAAGAAATGCAAGAAAACAATTACTACAAATGACAAGATAATGATTCCATCTGGGGAGACAAGAATTATGATAACTGGGCCGGTGAGATGGCTCAGCGGCTTAAGCGCCTGCCCGGCAAGCACGAGGGCCCGAGTTCAACTCCTGGAACCCACATACGAGAAAGGGGCCGGTGATATCGCTCAGTGGCACGGGTGCCTGTTGGCGTGCGAGGTCCTGAGGTCGACCCCCCGGTACCCACAAAAAAAAAAAAAAAAGAATTATGATAACCAAGAGATACTCAGGGAAATTCTGCAGGCTTAATATTTTATTTCTGGTCCTGGATGGTGATGATTACATGATGTTAACGTTGATAACCACTTAACAAAATATAATTAAATTCTACAAACTTTCAAATAATTTTATAACATTTTAATAAACTGAATTTTGAAACGGTCTTACATTTTACAAGAGATATGGTAGTGAAAAGTAACCAAAAAGTCTTGATTTTTTAAGGCTGATTAAAAGACTAAGAGGACTGGGGCATACCTTGATGTGGAGTGCTTACCCAGCAGGTCCACAGCCCTGAATTCAATCTCCAGCACTTGCAAACAAACAAAAAAGAGAATGGGAAGGCATGCTATCAAATCCATTCAACTCTAATTCTGAACAACACAAAGAAGAAAGGCAATTTTGCATCTGAGCGGAAGTAAAAAATATCTGTTTCAAAGTTGATGAACTTCATTATTTCATTCACTGACAAACATGGTTGAGGCTTACCTTGTGTCTGGCACTATGCCAAGGCTTGAGACTACAGGAAAACTTAAATTTTACCATTTCCATTTCTCAACATTAGATGTCCCACTGATTCCTAATCTTTCTTGGTATAAAAAGTTTAGCCAATTTATTGACTGGGATACAATCTCAGGACAAAACAAGAACTAATAAAAAGTTCAAATAAAAGGCATACAGGAGTGATCAGGTGCTCATCTGAGTACATAATGAAGTTTATGCCTCAGCTGAGAAAATACAGGAAGAAAAAAGGGTGCTAGCTATTTTCTTCATACATAATAATAAATAAGAACATATGACCCCCACCCTTACATTAAGGGGAAAACAGAAGTCAGTAGCAGGAATGGAGTCTTGGGGTCTTGAAATGAGCGTTTTAAAAACCGAAGAATAAAGGTGTAATTTAAACAAGACTTATGCTCTTTGCTTTTAAAATAAGGGAAACCTATAAAGTAATGTGATCCCTATTATCCAACTTGTTAACCCACTTCGAAATTTTCAGATTTAGCTCTTGAAAAAAATTTTTTATCTAAAGAGACAAGGATTTGCCATCAGTGAGATTAAAAAAAAAAAAAAGCCTATAAGCTTCAAACCTCAAAAGGTTCCCAAATTGGTATAGTTAGAAAGAAAAAAAAAAACAAACTCAGTATCTGTTTACAAATAGGCAAAGCCTTGTATACAAAGTCATTAATCTATTCCCAACTCCTTATCTGGCACAGCAAACTCCTCCTAAGAAACGAAATCTTCTGTCAGAAAACACACACACAAAGAAAAGAACAGAAAACACCACTTACAAACATGAACTAACCAGTAAGGAATTTTTAAATTACTTAGAAATTAAAATTAGCAAAGAATTAAAATTAATAAGGAATTAATAGAGAAACAGAAAGATGAGACCTAGTATCAGACTAGTCTCCTCATGTAAACTCTATTACTATATATTCAAAAAAAACAAGGCTTTAGTGATACCAGAAACTGAAAGGTAAGACTGTTTCATGAAGTTATTTTCAATTATCAAAACCCACATTTTACAACTTTGGCCTGGGGTTGTACCTCAGTGGTAGAGTACTTGCCTCATATATATGAGGCCCTGCGTTCAATTCCCAGCACCTTCCCCCAAAAAGAATTCAAGTTGAATTTAGATAAAACATGTTTTATTAATGTTAAATCTGGAAATCTGACAATCTCAGTCTCAAATGATATGGGGTGTTTTTAAAAATTAACGTTTGCTAATATACTAAAAAATTCAGGTAGCCCTGATAGCAGAAGAAAATGGAATCTGAATTCTGACTACCAAGATCTGCTCTACCACTGTGTAACCTTGAATGAATAATCAAGCCACTCTCAACCTCAGCTTACTCAACCTCTGAAGACTTGAGCAGATTAAAGAAAACAATATTATGTGTATAATACCATGTAAACCTCAAAGCACGGGAAGCTCAATTTCTTACCTCACTGGAAAGACTAATTTCTGCAAACTAATAATGGGGCAGGGGGATCAAACCCAGGCCACTAAGCATGGTAGGCAAAAGTTCTACCATTGACCTACACTTTTGGTCCTCTATTCACTTTTTTTAAATTGTAAAAACAAATTTAAGTACACAAAAATATAGTAATAGTCATATGTACACTTCCTCAGCTTTAACAACTATCAACTAAAGTGCTAATCTTGCTTCATCACTTCCTCTTTTCCTCAATTATTTTGAAGCAAGTCCCAGACATCATATTATTAACTTCCTAAGTGTTAAACGCAACGGGTTCTTTTCAGTGGATGTACAGGTATATGAAGTCCAAACAAGAGGTCTCAGGTAGAAATATAGATTTGAGAATTCTGAACAAAATTAATATTTGAAGTTTTAGCTTTGAAAGAGATCAAATATAAATCCTTGGAAAGCAAGATAGTTTCTTTTGGTCCTCTTTCATTAAAAACATAAATAGACATAAAGCATATTTTTTCCACCAAGAAACTCTATTAGTTTACAAAGGCCTATGTAAATTTTACATTCAATGTTTTACGTATTTTTCTTCCTTAGAAAAGTGTCCCTATACAGTAATAGTTACAACTCTAAAGGATTTAACAAAATACCTAAAACACAGATATATTCCATGTACCATCAAATGTAAACACTGACACTGTAACTACTTTTCAAAGTATTTGTTAAAAACTTGTCACACCATATATATTTTACTATTCTTTAAAGTGTAAAAATCTGTTTTATAATTTCTTTCCTATGTATATTTCACAGTAAAATTTTTAAAATAAAGTTTAAAGAGAAATATGATTTCTATATTGAAATAGATATGACAGATGATGGTATATCTTAGAAGCATTTAGAGCTTTGAACATACATAAGAATATTTGTGTACTAAAAATATTTTATAAGCTCTTTAGACACCAAGCTGTTGAATCACAGACCGTTTATTCTTACATTTTAGTTTTTATCCTATGTGTCAAAATTAGTTATGATTTATTTATACTCCAATCCCCCTCAAAAATTGGACTCAAGTTCCTTAAATCCTAATTTTACAATCCACTTTAAAAGAATTTCTAAAATTTTCTACAATAGTTTTCATAAGCTGTTCATAAAGATTAACCTTTTTTAAAAAGTATTTGTGACCTTTAGAATGGAATGTAATTTTGTCCCTTTCATTATATTAGCCACCAAGTAAAGGATCCCAAGGGGGTAAAAGAGCTACAATTTTTAGAAATACAATGGATTTTCAATGTTTAAATTTTGATGGATCATCATTGATTAAATAGAGCCTAAGTCCTTTTTGATTAGAAGGAACTCCAAAATATTTTAAGCGTATCCTTATCTTTCAAGTAACAGCCCTAGAAACAAAAATGCACAGTTATATATATATTAGTAATGTGCAATTTAATTGTACAATTTAATGTAATGTACCATACATTTCTTTATTTTTTTCTCAGAAAAAATGGATATATTTAAAAGCACTTTCAACTTTAGCTATACTGTATAAATACCATTTCTTCTAAATTACTGAAGAATTTTCAGCAAATAGTTTTGGCCTCTTAAAGCTTTTGAAGGACTGCACTTACTGTGTTTTAAGTAAACTCCAACTCAGTTTTTAAACATGATTAAAGAAATGTTGAATCAAAATGACATTTTTCCCCTCACCTCAAACGCAATTTTTTTCAGATACCAGTAAGGTACAACATGATGATTAAGAGTCATAATTGCTTCCTGGGGAACCATCTATTAAACAACTCCCCAAAGCTTCAAGTTTTCGAAACGTACAGTTCAGACACCCCACATTTACTTAAACAGATTAATACTGTATATTGAAGATATTTTCTTGTCGTCAAATAAGCAATGCACTGCTATCATCCAGCATTCATTTTTAAGTTGCTGGTTTTTAATTACTATGGAACTTGAGGGTTTTTTTTTTTCATTTTACACATTAAAATGTATTGGGGAATGGAGAGAAAGTGTGGAAAATATAGAGTAACTCTTTGAGAACTTGTTCTGTTTTTAATTAGGGAATTTTATAAAGATATCTTGTTGCTGTTCTTAAATTAATTCTGCATCAGAAGCCAAGTGATTTTCTGATCTTGAATAGTAATGATCCAGATTTTCTTTACCAATAATGTATATATTAACGACATTTATATATCAAATGCATTATATTTCTATACAGTACCTCTAAAGACAACCTTAGCACTTGTCATCAGGCACTATTGACATCATTAGCATATAATTAATTCTGACAGAGTGGTGAGTTTATACTTTACTTTCACAACTGGAAAATACAGCAATTTAACTGTAGAATTTAAGGAATTTTGCTCAAATTCATTTTACATGAATAAAACTAGTAATTTTATTTTGACACAAGAAATCAAGTTTTGTTTGTTTGTTTGTTTGTTTGTTTTTTGAAATATAGCAGACATGAATTTGCTGACACTCGGTGTCTTAAGTTTTTATCTGTTTTTCCCTCGGATTTCCCCCTCACGGTTAATACACTATTGCTGTATGGACTTCTTTTTCCCAAATAAAAAACTCACAATTGAAAACGCTGTTTCTATACAAGCTCAGCAGCTCCTATAAAAGTTACAGAAGAGCTCTTTAACAAACGAGGTTATTTCACCGAATCTTTTTAAAGCTTCCACAAATCAATACAGTGCCCTTAAGATACTTTTAAGATTAAAAAACAATCTTTAAAAATCACAGCTATGACCCATCCTTTACCCCCAAAGCACCTTATACGCGGTCATTTAAGGGTAGACTTTTTTGCCCATACAGTGTGAGCAGAGATCCCAAGCCATGAAGAAAAAAAGTAAAGATTTCGTTGAGCCCTCAAAGAAAGACGTCTTAGCGTTGCTACATTTTCGGAGATTGCTAAATGTCCTAAATTCCTTAAACCCTAGGTTGCTAAATGTCCTAAATTCTTTAAATTCTAGTTGTTTCCATCATGTCACGAACACCAAAACAGAAACAGAACAAACTCACTTTCAAGAGCTGCGCGCGCCAAGGACGCTTCTCAAAGAACCTGCCTGTTAACAGGTGGCAGGGCGCGCAGGGAGGGACCTGCCAGGTCGCAGCCGCCGCCGCCGCCGCCGCCGCCCCGCCGCCGCCCCGCCGCCGCCCGGGACTCTCACCGGCGCGGAACTCACCCCGCCACCACACACAGCCCTCACCGCGCTCCGGCACCCAGAGGTGGCGCCTCACTCAGGCCGTGTCTTCCCGCTGCCCGTTTCCGGGAGGCCCTGGGAGAAGCACGTGCCTTCCCTCGAAGCCTCGAGCCCCGGGCGGGAACTCCAGCCGGGCCTCCGCGCCCGGACCTCAGGTCCCCCACTCGCGCCTGAGGATCAGCCGCCGAAGCTTCTAGAAGCTTCTAAAAGCCAGCAAGCCCCTAGACCAGGGGGTCGCGTTCGCCCTTCTCACTCAGCCTCAGCAGACAGTATGAAGTTCTGCAGTGTCCCAAGTTGGCTGGGGGCCCAGTAACAACCGAGGTACCGGGGTTTGGGTACCTTGCTCCGGAGGCCTCGCAGTGGTCCCAGTCAGTGCAAAGTCGCGTCTCTTGGTTTCGTTCCACCTAGAAGCCAAGAGGTCCCACAGCACGCAACTCAGGGAGCTGCGGGCCGGGCCAACGCAGCACCTGGGCCTCGAGCAGCGCCAAGAGGTCCAGGCCGGACCGCCGACGGCAGCGCCCAGGAGCTCTGCAGCCGCGGTACCCAGGCCCTGGCGCCGGCCGCTGGAAAGCGCCTGGCCCCAGCACGTGCGGGCCCAGCACGCGAGGGGACACGCGTCCCCCGCAGGTCTTCTCGGCCGCGCGTCTCGCTGGAGGCGGCGCCTCGGGGGCGCTGCGCGGGTGTGGCAGCCCTGCTTGCCGGCCCGCGTGGGAGGGCGGCGACCGGGGCCACGCTCGGCGAGGCGGGAGCTGAGGCCTCCCTCGGGCCCCAGCCGAGTCCCGGAGGATGGGTTTGGTGAAGGGGGAAAAGGAGGGTCAGAGTCCGGCCGGCGAATCCGGGGGGAGGACGCCGCCGAGAAGGCTGTTTTTACGCCCAGGGCCGCAGCCCTGAGACCTCGCTGGGCGCGAGACCCTGGGGAGGGGTCGTTCTCAGAACCCGGCCTCGCCGTGGGTTCTCAGGTCTCACGCGGAGTAAAAAGAATAGCGGGTGTTGGTCACTTCGCAGGAAACTTTTCGTTGTTTCCTTATTTCCTTCCCGCCTGTGACAAGTCTGGACCACAGACCCAGAAGCTGTCCGGCCAAACAGTCTGGACAGTTCCAGGCGCTGGGCTGGGGGGGTACCTCAGCAGTACCTGTGTCTTCCCACAGAAGGAGGCGAAACTGTCCTTGCCGACCCCCAGCTGTAAGCCGGGGGGTCTTTTTTCCCTGTCGACTTTTCCAGCGTTTTCTGTTTGTATGTTTAAAAGGAACTTTACAATATGAACAAAGATAATTTCACTACTTCTGGCGCTGACAGAGGTTTTAGAAGGACATTTTAGCACGTGGTAGGAATGACTAGAATTCCCGTCACGGTGAAGTCACCCAGGACAGCTCAGCAAGAAAGGTCGTTTGCTACCAATATGCGGGACACAGATCGCCCCCCCCACACTCGTCGTTTTGCCTTTTTTGTCCTTTTTGGCTCAGCTCTGAGAGCATTACAGAGCTATCCTTTCCCGCCTCCCGACCCTCTTCCCCTCCCCCCCTTCTTTCTGGTGCTGGCAATTAGGGTGAAGAAATCAGTGCCAGGATCCTGCTTCTGAAGAGAAAAGAATTGCTTCGGGAATTGAGTCCTGACACCTGTCTCTGTCCTGGACGGGGAGGGGGATACAGAGTCAAAACACCGGGGGTGTGGGAGGCCAGGCTGACGCAGATTCCGGGTAGGAGTGGGAGGTAGATGCTCCCTAAAAGAACGTTTCTGGGGGTTCCTCTTGCCATGTCTTCCCATCCCACTCTTTGCTTCCAGCTTCACTCGGGTCATGAACACGCAGGTTATTAACGCACTTTCCCTCACTTTTAGCGTCCTAAGACTGGGACCTAAGGCTGGAATCAAAAGCAACACTGGCAAGCCTTTCATTAATTTGCATTTATTTTGGGAAATAATGTAGATAAAGAGGAGGAGGGGGAACGGCCTTACATTTCAACAAGTAATTTGTGGTCTTCACATCGGACAAATCAAATTTACAAATTACTTTCCCACCTACTGGACAAAGCGGCCAAAACCGAAATTGATACATAGGCTCACAGGCTTTCCAGATTTCGGAGAACGAAGGTGCACTAAAAACTCACTAGACAAAACAGGGATGTGTAAAACAGAACAATTGGAACTGGGGCTTGGGGCCTGAGTTTGTTTTTCCATAATGCCATTTTTTTTTAACCTTTTTGTTTGTTTTCTTTTGTGGGTTTTTTTTTGTGGGGTTTTTGTTTTTTTGTTTTTTTGGGGGGCGGTTGGGTTGGGGTTTTTTTGTTTTTGTTTTTGTTTTTTGGTCTCTGAGCCGGAACTGCAACCCTGTACTTAGACCAGGCAAAAGGTTCAGTCCTGTGCCCCACCCCAGTCTAGCTCCCCAACCCCGTACCCTGACCTGGCTGTTTCCTCCACATTCCCGGGTCCTCCGCGCTCAGCTTCCTGGAACCAAGCGGTTCTCTAATAAATACACAGAGGGAGATGTGAAGAGAGCAGGACAGCTTTGTAACAACTTGAAAATAAAAGCGCCATCGTTTGAGGAAGACAGGAAGGGGGACAGAGGGAAAATATGTTTTGCTTCTGTTTTTATATATATGTATATATATATATGTATATATATATATATATGTGCTGTATATATCTTAAAGTTCTGTTTCCTGGGCGCTAAAACGAGATACGCTCAGTTCAACCAACAGCAACTAAAAAGTTTAAGTGGTCCCTGGAACGGACCCGACTATGTACAGCATTCCCGCCCAGGCGGAAGCTTGAACTAGTCCAGCGCAGGGCGGGGACGCGGCTCTGTGCTCGAGGCTGCAGGAGCGCTCTTCTTGAGGGCTTGGCCCCATGCACCCTGCTGGGAAGGAGGAAAAGCCGGGAAGCTCGGGCTTGCAGGCGCGGAGCAGAATCGAGGGCAGCCGAAGGGGCGACAGTCTGCGCGGGAGAAACACTTAAGTGGTTGTTTTGATTTGGAGTATTGTGTGGGCGCACTCCAGTGGGCAGATACACGCCAGTCAGTGACTCCAGTGTCCAGAAAAAATAAATAGTGTTGGGCTCAAACAGTGGATCAGAGCGAAAAGCCTCCGAGGGCTGCCAAGTGCATAATAGCTGTCCAGAGAGATGAGGGAGTAATTTAGTTCGGTAGGGGTTGAGAGGGAGAGCACACAGCTATCCTGAAGGGAACCTGTGGGTGAAGCCGAAGCACAGGTCCCCTGTTCACCGGGTAGACGGGTTTACACATCCCCCAAACAAGTGGCACAAGGAGGAGGGGCAGTGCAGGCAATGGGCATCTTTTGGGGGTGTGAAAATTCAGTTTTAGAGAAGCCGAGGCAAAGGCGGGCGGTGCAGCAGCAACAACAGGATGGGGACCACCGAGGGCGCAGGTAGTTGTGTTTTTTGTTTTTGTTTTTGTTTTTCTTTCCCTCTCTCTCCTGGGCTCACAAGACCTGGAACCGCCAAGAGGCTTGGTCCTTATAGTCCAGACAGTCGGGCGAATTGAAGTTGAGTTTCCAGGCCGAAGAAGCAGCAGCAGCGCCAGGCTCCTTGTAATCCAAGCAGTCGGCAGAGTTGAAGGCAAGCCCTGAGCCCCCGTAGCCTTGGTGGTGGTGGTGGTGGTGATGGTGGTGGTGGTGACCTGAGGATTGGCTCAACGGATGATGTGCATGCGGGTGGTGATGATGGTGGCCTGCCATGGAAGAGGGTGCCATGGGGCTGAGCTGGTGCGGGTGGTGATGCGAGTGCATGGGCGCTAGGTATGAGCTGCAGTCCACACCGCCAAAGTAGGAAGAGGAGGGCGCGGGGTAGCCCTGGCCATAGCTGCCACCCTGGCCGTAGGACATGGGATAGGAGGCTGCCGCTGTGGCGGCCCCTGCGGCTACCGAGCGCTGCATACACGAGGCGTTGCTCGGCGCAGTCAGTGGCTCGGGCACGGACACAGACGCGGGTGCTGAGCCGGGCGAGATGGAGGCCGGGCTCCAGATGGACGAGGCCGCAGGCGTACTCAGCGATGGCGCGGCGGCCACCGCCGGGTTCCCGCCTAGGCCCGCAGCGGCCGCCGGGATGGCAGAGGCGCTTGACGCCGAGCTAGAGGACGAGGCAGAGCTGGACACAGCGGGCGGCGTGAACTGGCCGCTGCTCTCGGAGCCGGAGCTCTCCCGCACTGGAGACGACTTCTTCTTGACGGGGCGGCTCTTAGTTCCGCTCCCGCTCTGCTGCTGCTGCCGGCATTTGGCGCGGCGGTTCTTGAACCAGACCTGCAGTGGGCCGGGCGAGGGAAAGCAGGTCAGCGTAAAGAGTGGAGTTACTGCTCCTCCACCCCTCGTACCCACCACCCCGCCCAGGCTCTCGCGTCCCTCTCCAGCCAAGCCTCCGCTCCTCCCCGTCTCAGGCCTGCCAGACGCCGCCCCTCCCCCACAGTCCTTTCCCAGCTCCTGCACCCTCCCCCATCCGTCTGAGCAAAGCCCCTCCTCAGCTGGCTCGGGAGCAGGGATGCGCACCTCCCCACCCCTAGCGCAACTCTGCCGGAGGGCGGAACGTTTGCATCTGTCCAGCCAGTTCAGCCATCTCCAAACTGTTTCCCTATAGTCCCGGGTCTGTTTGGAGGGCCTGTTTTCTATGAACAGAGCTCTCGGGAAACTGCGAAGAGGTACAGAGCAGCAGAATGAGGGGCAGCCACCAAGTGTGGGTCTGGGGCCCAGGCAGTTCCACTGAGCCCGCTCCTGGAGGCCCACGCGGGACGGGCGAGAATGTTTGGGTGGGAGCAGGAATAACGCTGGAGGCTGAACAGAGGCAGCACTCGAGTACTCCGGGGTTCTCGGCAAGGAAGCCTGGAGTTGGGCTTTTTGGCTCCTGGCATGGAACCAAATGGAATGGTCAGTTATAAAGTTCCCACTCCTCTTGGAGGGCCTGGTGCATGGCATTGGATTACTGATCTTTTCTCGAGCCTTCGGGGAAAGAAGGCAAACAAAAGCCCTTTGAGGTGAGTTGTGAGTGAGATTCCGAACAGTGTTTTCGGAGCTATTTCATCTTAAATAGCACGGCTGGCAGCTGAGTTTTGCACTCGGTGTCCGCTCCTGACACAGAAAGTGTCTAATCGGACCGACTTCTCCCATACAGCGTCCTCCCAGGCAGAGCGTCGGGCTCCGGCCAATTTTCACTCTTGCCCTTCCAGGATCCTCGGAACATAAGGCAAGGGCGGAGGCAGAATTCAGGCCTCCGAGAGACAACCTTTGGATAGCCGAAAAAGCAGGAACAAGTGTTGGGTCCTCGGGGCACTTTACGTTTGATAGTCTAACTCTCCTCCCAAAATCCTAAAAAACGATTTTAATACCAAAGGCCCCTGGGGAACAAGGACTGGAATCCAGGGCTCTAAATCATTTCCTTTAACTTTGCTCTGTTTTCTTGGCTGACGCCCAGCACTAGGGGGAGTCCAAGAGGAGCTGACCAGTCTGTAAGCGGCTCTCATACTGACCACCTTTCCCAGACCTGCCTGACTGACCCCACCGTGCCTACCCTGACCCTAGAACCCCTGGAGCGCGTACCTGGACTCTGGACTCCGGCAGGTTGATTTTCAGCGCTACCTCCTCACGCATGAAGATGTCAGGGTAGCGAGTCTTGGCGAAGAGCGCCTCGAGCACGTCCAATTGTGAGCGCGTGAAGGTGGTGCGCTCCCTCCGCTGCTTCCGCGGGGTGGCTGCAGGGACATGCGGGGGGCGCTTCGGGTCAGCGGTGGCTAAGCCAACTGGTACTAGAGGCCTCAGACAGGTCTCCCGGCAGTCCCATAACCCGGCCGAGTCAAAAAAAAAAAAAACAAGTTCTGAGCAAAAGGAATTCCCCTGGGAGCCGAGCCTGTTTTGCCACAGGTGGGAGAAAGTGCCTGTATTCTACTAGGGCCAGTGTCTCCAAGACACTAGAGCTACCCTCCTCCCAGCCTCTCAGAGATTAAAAAAGAAAAGAAGCCACACAATTTTTCTTCTCCCACCTCTCCCCACACCCATACACACTCCCTGGCTAGGAGATAAAGAGCAAGGAGGAAGTCCACGGAAACACCACCTGGAAAATACTTTCTCAGGAAATAGGAGTAAAGGAGAGGGAGACAGAAAAACCCAGAGTTCAGCCGAAGTTGTCAACTACACCAATGCAAAAGTTGGTTTAGGTCACCAGTCTAAAGGACTACAGAATTAGGGAGGAAGAATCCTCCTTCTCAGTGTAGCCAGCCTCTTGGAATAAGGGAAGTCTGGCTCTTTTATGTCAGGGCCTAGTGAGTGTCCAGATTCTTCATTCAATGTTGGGGTGGGGAGACCAGATTCATAAAAAACAATGGTCACCTGTGGGAAATGAAGTCATGGGTAAATGGCTCTATGAAGGAGGTGGGACAGGAGACAAGTTGCCAGTGTGGACAGACCCGAAAGGCACACATTGCAGTTATCAAAAGCCCTGACCACCTCACAGACCTGCAACTGTGCCCCATCTCCCTGCAGCAGGCCCTACACTGTATAAGGAGACTAGGCATATGAATTTGGGCCTGTTTGATGATCAGCTGGGCTCAAATTTGAGAGGCTGGGGGTCCCCAATGTTTGCAGGGTCTGGGGCAGGGTTGGAAGGGCCAGTGCTCACCAGGATAGCCCACAGAGGGGTGCAGGAGGTCCATGGCAGGCCCAGCGAGGCCCAGACCATTCATGCCATATGGGGGTTGTTTGAGGTAAGACATCATGCTAACAGCCGGGTGGAGGCGCCCTGACGGATCCAGGGAGCCTGGGGCCAGGAGCAATACAGGGCTCCCACCGTGGAGTCCTTCAAGCTGTTGCTTCTGGGGGCCTGGCCTATGGAGACAGGAGATACACACATGGAAAACATCACTCAGTACCACTTCAGTTTCTAGGTTTTGTCCCAGGCAAGGAGCCCCTGGATGGGTAGAGGGCCAAGGCTACACAACTACTGCACAGGGCAGTCAACTCGGCTCCACAAGGTCTTAGCTAAGTGACCACAGCTTATCTTAAAAGTAAACTTTCTGGATAGTGACTGCCTCTTTGGGGGGCTAGCATGGGCCAAAGACATTTGTTAGGAGTCAGGAGAGTGGTTAAAAGCATAGCCAGGTTGGGGGATGTGAAAGCCGGAACCACAGTGTGCAAAAGCCTAAATGTAGGCAAAATTTTAAATCCAGCAGCTTCATATTGCACAAGCAAGTGTTCACTTGGCGCCTAGACCTCAGGCTGCAGAGATCGAGAGTGGAAGGGGTTGTTTAATTTTGTTTCAAATGTTTTTGAAAACGGGCCATAGAAGGTAGACACTACAGAGGGCTAAAACGAGGCAATGAGGAGGGGTGACTGCACCTTGGCCTCTTGGGAATCATTGTCCACTTGGCAGACGTGGTTCCTTCAAAGATCTCCATGGCTGCTCCCCTGCCCCAGAGTCCATATCACTATCCCGGATGACCTTTCAGTGCCCAGCCACTGAGACATCGCTTATCCGGGATCCCACCGCACCTCACCGCAGTCACGGCCCAGACCCCAGAGGTGGCCAAAGAAAACCAAAGGGACCATAGTAGAAGTGGCAGTTCCAAGACACCCCCGAGGTCTGAAGTGCCTCAGTCTCGGCCACCTGCCCTTCTCTGCCCGCGCAAGGCAGGCCTTTCTTCTACCCAGTCGGGTTTGTGCACAACCGGGTCCCATCAGCGGATAAAGAGTGACCAGCCCAGCGCCCCAAAGGGTCTCGGGGATTTGGGAAGCCTTAGTACAGCCGGTCGCGTGTGCTTCGTACTATCCCATTACCTGAACCCGCAGCCCCAGGACCCAATTGAGAATAGAAAACTAGGCCTCAACGGCAAAGCCCACCCAGACCGAGCTGGAAGGTCGAAACCCCGTTTCCACTGCTGCTTAGAGCCCGGGGCACTACTATCAGAGGTCAAGAAAGGGAGCTGGGTAGTGAGACAGGAGACCCAAAGGGCCTTATCGCTACACTCTGCTTTTCGGGAATTCTACAAAACAGGCCAGGAACCCAGATTAGGGAATTCAGGGAGGGGAGTCGGGGCTAGAGCAGCTCCCCATCACAACCCCCACCCCACTCTCGTCTCTAGGGCCCACGGCCAGGGACCAAGGATCCCAGCTTCCAAGGAAGGGGAGGAAAAGCTGAACAGTCGGGGCTTGCTCTTCGGTCGAAGGAATACGGGACTGAAGCCCTGAAGCCGCGGCGGTTCTACTAGGTTGCAGCGCGAGTTTCCAAAGACTTTCTCCAAACTTAGCACTTCAGCTCGGTTACTTCGGAGGAGGCGGGGGAGGGGGGGCCGGGCCGCAGCAGTGGTCTGGGGTCCTCCGCGCGCCAGAAGGGGATCCAGGCCTCTCCCCCCAGCCCCGCCCACCTGCCCGGGTCCGTCGAAGCCGGGATCGGTTTGAGTAGGAGGAGGCAAGAGTAACCAACACGCTCCGGAGTCGCGGGCGGCCTCACGGCTTTCTCCTTACCTGCCCTCAGCTGTCGGCGCCGCTCACCATCTACTTCGCGCCCTCACAGAGATCAGCCGAGCAGCCAACCTGGAAAATAGAGCGACACAGGAATTACCCCGGCGGCTGGTCTAGAACCCTCGGGTTTCTTTCTTTTCCCAACTTCCTCCCATCTCTCTCTTTTCCAGTAGCTTTGTGCGTGTCCCTTCAGGTTTCACTTTATTGCACAGACACTTTGTTTGCAAAGCCCCACACGCTCCCAGGACACTGCCCCCGCGCCCGGGACCGCGCCGAGGGGCCGCCAAGAGGGAGGGGGATTCCAGGGGCAGAGTTGGGAGGTGGCTCGCGGTTGCCGCTGCACTCCTGGTGCAACGTGGAGGCGGTGGAGACTGGGAAGTCCTGCACAGTCACTTTGCAAACTAAATAAATGAAGCGATTTACCTTGTCGGAGTGGCTTATCTTGCTCGGTTGTTTAGGTGATTGGAAATGTAGCCTGATGAAGATTGATCACCTTTCTGCTGCCCTCCCCGGGTATGTGAACGCGAGGCGAGTGCGTAACGGGGTTAGGCCGCCAATCCTGGGCCCTGCAAGGGCTGAGTGACAGGGAGCCGGGCAATGGCTGCGCAAGCCGGGGGTTACCTCCGCGCACCCCCGCCCTCCCCCGCCCTCCCCCGCCCCCTATACCCCGCCCTCATCGCCCGCCCACCCGGCCCGGGTCGCGCGCTAACTCTGGGGCTCTGCTGGCAAATTCCGCGCAGAGCGAGGCGAGACGAGGAGGGCGAACGGAGCGCCTGAGTCCCCGCCGCGGAGAGGGCCGTGGGTCCCGAGGCCTGCCTGGGGGCCTCCACCCTTCTCTCGCCCTCTCGGCGCTTCCGAGGGAGTGGCAGAGAGGAGGCGAAGTCCTGGATAACCGGTTCCTTCTCTCTTCCGCGCGCCACCGGCTCCGCGGCCAGAATGTGGGCGCGAGGTCTCGGGGGCGGCGGGCTGGAGGAGAGGCGGCCAGGGCCCCTTTCGCGACGCCTTGGGCCCCAGCGTCTCCTTCCTCTGCACCCCACCTGCAGACCGACGCCGCGGGCGGCTCGTGCCAGTGCAGGCTACTGTGCAGAGCGCGGGAGCAGATCCCTCCTCGGCGCCCCGGGACTCCCGCGTCAGGGAAAAGCACCCAGGCAACGCGCCGCCACTTACCGGCTCCTCAGCGTCTCCAGGGGTTTCCGGTCCCACCGAGGGTGTCCGCACGGTTTAAACGCTTCTTCTGAACCGCTGGACCCCCGCGTCCCTTTCCCCCTCACACATACTCCGTACTTCTCAGTCGTAGGATCTTGGTAGGAAACTCTTTTTTACACTCTTCTGTCTCCTTCCACGTCTCCACCTACCCGGATCAGTCTGATGGAAAATGCGGTCACAGACCCCTGCCCCTCAATTTCTTTCCCACATGCGTAGGAGGGAGCCTCCTCTAGGAGATTTCCCCGGCTTGTTCGTATTGGCGAAGCCCATTTCCCAGTCGAACAAACTTGCCAAGTACGTTTACCTGTGTGGACTTTTCAAAGCGTAAGAAAAGTGTTTTCGGCCCAGCCCTGAGCAAGGCAATTCTTTTAAATGGCACCTCTTCATGAATATTAGGCACGACTTTGCTCCCTTTCGAGGAATTCCTACCCCTTCCCCTTAATCTACCCCACCCCCACCCCAACGGGCGGAGTGAAAAGTTTGCACAGGAGTGAGGGCAAGTCGAGGAGCCGCCGGGCGCACGGCGGTGGGGAGCGCTCGCGCTGCCCGGGACGGGGTCGGGCACCGCGAACTGACCGGGCGCTGGGTGAGGAGGAGAAGGAAGGGGGAGCCCGCTGAGTGAAAGGGGGCCGCGGCAGCCACTCATCAAAGTGCTTCCCCTTCCCCCAAGCGACACTTTCCTTTGGAGTCCGAATAAAATACGGTAACAGAATATGATGGAGGGCACACTGTTTCCTTAACTGCCTCTCAAAGGACCGGGGAGATCTTCTTAGGACCTTTAATAAGGCTTTGGTCGGTTCTTTTGTTGATCTCTCAAAATCAACTCCTTCTAATTGAAGTTGGAGCTGAAAGCGAGCTAATGTTCAAAGAAAGTGGCCGCCAGACTAACGAAATTACATTTTTTTTTTTTTTTGGACGACAAGGGAACATCTAATCAAAGGGGCAGGGAAGGAGGGGTGGGAGTGGGGGACTACGAAGGAGAAAAGGGGGTTTTACAAGATCCTTCTCTGGTTCACAAAAGTCAGCGACACGGGCGCTTCTCTCTAGAACAAAGACACCGCGGCCCATTCACAAACAGGGGAGAAAGAGAAAGCAGAATAAAAGAACGAGAGGAAAGAAAAAAAATGAAACAGGAAAGAAAGAACGCGAACGTTTAAGAGGAAAGGAAACAGCGCGGAGCGCAGCGCTGACCCAGGCGGGGACACACCTTAGGCTCTCCAAGGACCCCGCCAGGAGTAGCTCGCAAGGCCGACGGTCAGCCGCCCGTGGCTTGGAGCCACGGAGATAGTTCTGAAGTTTAAAGTAGGAAACGAAATACCCTCCCGCCCCCAGTTCCGGGAAAGGGCGCGGGCTGGGGCGCACTCGTTTCGGGGGAAGAGTATGCAGACGTCCTGGGGCACCGGCTCGCGTCCTTAACTTGGCGCTGCCAGAGGCCCGGCCTGCGCTCTGTGAGCCCGGATGGGCCTTCAGTGCCAGGGCCGTGTCCTGGCCGGATCCTGCAACCTTCGTACTTCTGCCTCCTCCAGGCTTTTTTGCTGGCAGCCGCAGAACCCAGCCAGGGTCCAGCAAGATGAGGTGGGGCTCCGCGAGCACTGGAATGTGCCCGCGCGGTCCCCAAGGCCCGCCGCGCGGGAGTCCGGCTCTCTTGGTTCCAGATGCTGCCTCCAGTCTCGGGGAAGTCGGGAGGTATCAAGTAGCGGGGACCCCCCCCATGAGAGTATTTATCTAATCCCAAATTTTGGGCGAATTTTCTTAATGCTCAGCTCATAAAACCCCAGGATTAAGACACGAAAGAGAGAAGAGAGGGGAGAGGGAGGTAAATCGAGAGGGAGAGACTGAGATGAAAGTTTCTTGAATGCAGCGCAGAGGACTGAGGCGGCCGCCACTAGGCAAAAGCCCAGTGGGCCACACTAGGCAAAAGCCCAGTGGGCCACACTGGGCAGGAAGCTGCGGCCGTTCCAGCAAACTGCAGCGGCGCGGGGAGGGGAAAGTGAGGACCGCGCTGGACGAGGGGAAGCCTCCTAGTTCAAGGCTCACGGACCAGGAGGGGGCAAAAGACCTGGGCATTGAGACTCGGATCCAGCATCCAGGTGACCTCGAGGCGAGGCCGGACTCCCGCAGGAGACCTGAGAGGGGCATGTGTTTGAATCCAGAGCCCGGAGTTTTTAGCCAGGGGCGAAAGTTCTGCACTGGCCCGTGCACCACGCCTAAACCAGTCCACCGCCAACGCTCCTGCACCTCGGCGACCCCAGACCTAGTCTTTGATCCCATAACGAAGGCTTTCAAGTTCCCAACCCCTCGGCGCCCTGGGTTCTCTCGCGCTCAAGGGAGCCGGCCCCTGGGCACCTTGCAGTGAAGTGGGAACGCGGCGCGCTTGCCGCGGGCCTGACCTGGCCAGTCCCGTGGGCCCGCACTCCACCGCCGCTGAGGGGCGTTCGGGCGCCGCGGAGTAGCCCAAATGGAAATCCTGCGAGTCTGGGAACTGAAGCAGGAGGGGCAAGGTGAGGGGCCGCATAGCGGCTCCCAACCACCCTAGCAAATCTGGGACTTAAAAGGTTTGTCATTTGGCAGATCGCGAGCGACTTGGGGGGTGGAGGAAAGCCGCCTTCCCGCGAGGACCCTCAGAAGGTTCCTAGAATCCAGCTTACAGATGGAGTGGGTGCTGCGGCTCGCTCAAGCCCCGGGCTGCTTAGGGCGGCCGATTTCCGTCTGTCGGTTTCCCAGAGGTTAAAGCGGGTTCTGAGTTTTTCCCAGAGCAGCAGCTAGCTCTGTTCTCCTGCTCGAATAAAGAGGGCAAATTGCCGATTTCATTTAGTTCCAGTAAGTTTTCAATAACTTAAAATTATTTTCTTGTCATGAAGATATTCTACCGTGGCAAAATTTTGTCACTTTGAAAGACTGACAATTAGAAGTGGCAGCAAACTTTTCGAACGAAATGTGTGTGTGTGTGTGTGTGAGAGAGAGAGAGAGAGAGAGAGAGAGAGATCTAGGCTGAAGTGTAAAAGCCAGTGTTTTCTCCAAGTTTCCGGACTTGTTGAACGAGCTTTCTTTGTTTGGACACCCGGGTAGAGGAGTGATGGAAACTACTGCAGAACAGCCAGTTTTATCTGGGGCCTAGAAATTCTTGTTAAAATTCCCCCTTTCCTCATCTCGCATACCTGCACACACTCCTCCCCCAACTCACCTTTCCCAAACACCCTCTTCCTTTCACTTCAGTACTCACAGACTTGCTAGTTATCAGAAGACAGAATTCTCCACAGGAGAACTGCAAACTGCAAAACTATGCCAATTCAAAGTAGTAATGTGAAAGAGTATTTATTTTTTCCAGTGGTGTGGAATCACCATTTCCTGAAATCTTTAACAGAGATGACCCTTTCCAAAAGAGATAATAGTTTATACTCGTTAAAAATATGACTAATTACTTTTCGATTTGCATATGTGTGCCAGCAGGGCTCCTCTGGGATCCTGTAAACTTATTCAGCTCCAAATGCAGTCCAGTCCGTACCCTGCCCTTCCTTCCAGAAGATAATTTTCACATGAAAAGTCTTACGGATACACAAACTTCTGCTCAAGTTTTCATTGCAAGAAAAACAGCAACAGTGTTTAAGGTAAGAAAGTTTCTGCTTTTATTGAAAATTTATATATGACTCAGTATTGTAATAAATAAACAGATAACCATTTTCACAAAAAAATGACAGTGCTATGCTAGAGAAGAAAATATTAATCGGGAGATTTACTCATAGTGGCAAGACACACTTTTATCAATACAGAATAAATATTAATAGCATTCTTGAGCCAATGTTGAGACCCATCAAAATATAGGAACTAAGCAAGATGTAATAAATAATTATCCAGAGAAAAACATGGCGCATTCTCAGATGATAAAACTGTCTTTGTAAACTGCTGCAAGTCAATTAGTCCCATCCTCACAGCGCACCTTCAAGCCACAGGACCTGTCTCAGGCTACCTTAAAGGGCCATCCTCTAAGGAACACAGAGAAGTCGATTATCCTTACAGTGAAATGCAAAACAACTGCAGAAAACCCCACTGGTAAATAGAACACAGTTTAACAAGTAGACTGAATATGATCTAACTATGATTTAGGTAACAGAGTGTTACATGTGGCAGGACTGGAAAAAAATCATTCATAACATTTTTCTTATCCCTTTGTTGCCCCCCTCCCACTGTCATTATGCTATTACCAACAACAACAACAACAACATTTGAAATTTTCCTCCCATCTGAGGGAAAATGTAGGAAGTGATTTTTAAAAACAGTTTCTTGAAGACCTCCAATACCAATCACAAGGTATCTGTGCAAATCTATTTCACGTGATTTCAAAAAATGATTAACTCATTAAAAAATCCTTAAAGCTACTTTGGAGTTCTGTATATTATCTGGAAAGGAGGGAGGAAAAGGGGTGGTGGTGGTACAGAGGTACAATTCAGCCGAATAAATGTTAGAAGTTTTAAATCAAAGAGTCTGCTTCTGGTCTAGGGACTCAAGACTCTAAAATGTTGGGAGAGACTCCGGTCTGATGCTACTGAAGAACACATTTCTCCTCTTTCTTGGCCATCTTGCCTTTGTTTTGCTCCAGAGTTCGCTCCAAATGCTCATCTTCTTCTTCGGCCCTGGATGTCAAACAGGAAACAAAATTATTTTTCTTCCCAGAGGGCAGAGTAAGCTTGCCCCACATTTGGGTCCTCAGCGGGAATGCAGAGCACCAGGTCAGCGGGAGGCTGCCCTGGCCCTCTGGAGACCTCTGGATTGAACTTCCCACAAACTTCTTGGCCTTGTGGCCACACCTGGACCCTAACCCCATGGCCCACTCACTGCTTCTCCTGTGCATCCAGGTCCCTGACGAGCGCGTCGCGCTTGTTTACCAGGGCCACCAGCTCATCCAGCAAGAGCTGCTCACGTCGCTTCTGGGCCTCCGTCTTCTGCCAGTCTGCAGAGCACAGGAGGCTAGTTACCCTCGGCAGGCCCTCGGTATGCTTCCCCCCCCCCGCCCCTCCCCTTCCCGCCTTTTTCAGTTTTCTTACATCTCTCAGCAAACCATGTTAATGGATTCAGTAGTTGGTGTTTTCTGGGGTACTTGGCCATCGTGATGAAGGCTTTAGCCCTAGAAGCCTACTTTCTAAATATTTCCTGCAGATGGAGATGGGTGCTGCAGGGTTGGAACCTTCTAGAGACCAGGTGTGAGCTGATGGCCAGCAGGAGATACACACCTGAATCCAGCAAAGTGGGGGAGGGGAGCTGGAGGCCCAAAGAGGTTAGCCCAACGGTTGGGAAGGGGGTGTGGGTAAATGAGGAGGCGGGAAACAGAGATGGCGATAAAATCATTTTGAAAGGACTAGAGAATCTGCCAGAGAACCTACCCTCCTCCCCCACCCCCACTCTCACCCCAAACAGCCCATTCTTCGCTAATTTCCTCTTCGCTCTATTTTAGCAGTTGGATGTATCTCACACTGGGCGCCATATGCTTCACAATAACTTTAAAAGTAGTGAATCGGCTAATTAGCATTTTTCTTTGAAGTAAAAAATAAATTTGCTCTGCAATATTACACTGCAGCTCTCGATCGCATCACAGCCAGTTTTCTTTTGGAGACGTTTGCTGGGTGGTTTCAAATTAAAGCACTTTTTGCAAAGGGAAAAATTACATATTTCTTTTCGAAACCTCATGTTAGAGGTTAGAAAATCCAATGGGCAGTGCTTTTTCCATGAGTGGGGGTTGTTTTTATGAAGGTTTTAGGCCCAACTAATATATTTCCTAATCTTTGCTGGCCTAATAATTTCCTTAAGATGAGCAGCAGTTTCATTTAATAAAAACAGGACCAAATCGAACATTTAAAACACTTTTGAAACCAAAGCCAACTGCTCTCTGGCCAGACTGTAAGGGCTTGTAGCTGTCAATCAACCCCCAGTCTACCCCGCCTCCCTCATTAGGAAGGTAAACAATGAAAAGAAGAAGTAGATGATGAGGCAGATAGCAGAACAAATGAGGACCTAGAGGGAAACAGGACACCAGCTTAAAAAAAAAAAAAAGTAAAAAGAAAAAGAAAAAGAAAAGAACCCCTGGCCACTGACTCTTGCAGTCCCCTCCCCCCAACAAACGCACTTTCCAAAAAACAGAGAGGAGTGCAATCCTTTTGGGTTTCTCTCTTCTCTCTCCATTGCCCTGGGCAATCATGTTAAAACTCACATGGCTGGTGCTTATTCAGATAAACCTAACAATGCTCACCGCTGGTTACCATGTGAATCTTCACAAACCACACAAGAATGTGCTGGTTCAAATCTCCCCCCACCCCCTTCAAAGCAAAATTTATTCAAGACAGCAAACTGCTCAGCATCTTTATGAAAGCAAATGGTGCTAGAGGGAATTCTATCTTACATTTACAAATTAAAAATTAGATGCATCATCGTGCAATAAAGGTTAGAATAGCTGTAAAAAGCTAGAATTGTTCAATTTTATCACTACTCCTTCCATTATAAACTCAAACATATAAATACATATATGAAATATGAAACATGTCATACGTTAATTATCCACATTCAATACAAAACACCACAAAAATAAATACATTAAATAATCAATCACTATTACAATCTTACCTAAAAAGTGGAGTATTCTATAGCATTGAGAAGAATAAAGAAACATTATGGAAAAGTTTTTTTGAATATAAAAATTTCAATAGTAAATGAGAGTGAAGAGAAGCCATATCTATCAGTTTTACTCTGGATTTAAATGCAACTAAAGACAGGAATGTTAGAAATTTTTCTAATCTGGTTCTTGTTCTTAAATGAGTCTTATTCTATACAGCAGGTAAATTAATACTCTTCAGGTTGGAAAGAACTTTTAGGTCATTTAGTCTAATTCCAGATAATTGAAGTTCTAGAAATATTAACTCAGAAAAAAATTTACCAAATTTATAAATAATTTCTAACTACATTGTATAATTATTAAATTACCAGTTTTGATGAATAAACTATTTTATTTGTAACCTTAGTAAGCTATTCTGATTAAAGGCTTATATTTATAACTGTTCTAAACCATTTTGATAACAGCTTTAGAACTGGAAATTAAATTTTCTCTACCATAGACAAAAATATAATTAAGCTAAATTAAAAAAAAATTAAAGAAAAAATAAAATTTAACAACAGGCACATAATGTTAAAAATCAGAATTTTTAGATTTTTAGTCTGACTCTGAACTTGAGCAGTCAAGTTTTAATCAGTAATTAAAAATACCAAGATTTAACAATGGAAAAATTAGGATTTTAATAATATGGATTAAAGAAATGGTTTTAACTCCTGAAGTATTGAATCCTTTTTAAAACCTTAATCTTTTCCTAGCTCACTAATAATATTTCCCATTGGAATAAAAACATTCTAAAACATTCATCATTTTAGAGTCAAGTTTAATAGAATTTAAAATATTCTAGCATAAATTTATATAAGTTTTCATATGAAATCTATCACTATTACATTAATATCTGTTATAAAATATTAGTCACTTATAGAGCAAATACCTATATACAATGAATAGATTTTTACATTTATAAAATTGTACTCTTACCTTGTATTTGCTTTCTCATAGTGGGTATAAATTATGATGTATGCACATATACACTACACTCATAGATACACATACATATATATAGTTGAAGGCTAATTGACAAAATTAAGCTATTTTGATCATTTTAAATAAAAATTTAGTGTTACATTTAAAATTGATAAAGATTTACATTTGTATGATCAAGTCTAAATTTTTTAAATCCCTTTTAAATAGTATCACTTAGACATGTCCTATTTAAAAAATATGCATGTAAGTTTATGGTTTACCTGTTATGCATTTTAAGAAAGGATCACTTCACCTATAACACCAGTTACAGCAGCTAACTGCACTGATTTTGGCTTGGACAGACTACAATGTGGATTCTGATTAATTTAAAGATTCCAGTGTACTTTTGCTACAAAAACCGTATCCTCTCACAACAAATAGGATTAAGTTTTGATGCTGCATTTGAGACAAAGTGTTGAAATAAAGAGATTCTGTTTATGTCCATCTGCACGAAGATTTCTTGTTAATTAAAAAACAAAAACAAAAACACACACACACACACACACACACAAACCCTTTTTCATATATAGGGCCAATTATTCATTCTCTGATTCACTTTATTTGCTGAAGTTGATAATTACCTTGAAAAAAGGCAAGAGAAATACCTATAAACACTTAAATAGAAAGGGCCTGAAGTTCTTACAGTAAACCTTCAACCTTGCCACTATAAATAAGCCTGGCACTTTGATGAAAATTAACACTAGTTTTGTAAAGAGCACATTGGGGGATTGCACTCAAGTCTTATCTTTAGTTCCAGTCAACTAGCAATCCTGAAAGAGTTTGCATCATCATCAGAACAGGCCATTTGCTAGGATTCTACCGCTGTACCTAATCAATCTATGGAAGACTGTGGCTGTGCTGTGTAACAAAGCTAAAATAGATTTACAAATGGGGTTTGAGGGGATAAGCTCCTCCACAGGATTACATATTGATTTTAAATATAAAAAGCTTATCATATAAACCATAACTACAAAAATAGTGAACCTATGCATAAATCCCTTTAGAAGAGCACCCACTTCAAACTCTAAGCCAAGAATAAATCAAGATGTACAAAATCCTAGAGAAGATCCATTTCTTGTGCAGAAAATGAACATACCACTTGCTAAAAGCCCACCCCAATGTGTGCAGAAATGAATTTATCTTTCCAGAGGGGGCATTAAATAATCTGGGGGGGGGAACTAGAGGAAAAGTATCTAAATGATGTTTGCCAGCTTGAGGGATCCTACAATTTAGTTCAGTAGAATGAAACTCCTGCTATGAAAACACCTCAGGAAGAAAAAGGGGTGAAAAAACCAGGCCAAAATGATAGGGATTTTTCTAAGAATAGAGGTGTTGATTATTAATATAATTATTATTACTCTCAAACCAAGTTCTTAATATTTCTTTCAATATGCTGTGGCTATTAATATTCTATCCCTTTCTCTGGTGAATGGTTTCAGCAGATTTACTTGAGAAGATTTATTTATTACTAAAACTATCTAATGGCTATTAAGCAGAAGAGATGGGGAAGGAAAAGAGGAATGAGCTTTAAAACAAAGGAAAACAAAACAAAACCACCTAGTGTTGCCTATTCATACATTTTTCTGTGGTGTTTTAACACTCCAGGAGGCTACTTCACTGCATGTGTGTCCATGTTAAGGCTGGCTCAGAAGATACTGCTTCACAGAGCTGCACCTCTCCAGGACAGCTATCTATGTCCCACGTCCTGCCCAGGCTAGTGGGACAGGCCTTTCTTTAAGAAAAGTGTCTTTATTTGTATTCAACAGGCTCTTCCTCTCCTCAAGTCTCTTTCCCCCCCTCCCCCCCCCCCCCCCCCCCCCCCGTCAACTAACAATGGAAAATGGCAGAGACTGGAGGCACAGTCTCATATGGACACTGTAATTTTTAAAAAGTCTTTTAATCAAAGGACTAAAAATTGCATTAAAATATTTTTTAAAAGAAAAAAACATTTCCCCCCTTCTTCAAAAATATGACTGTCTACCACTCCTCTTTGTGTATAAGAAGGTAACGGTGTAAGACTATATACATGGATAGGCTTGCCAGTATAACTGGGATCTTTTACATGTGTAAAGTCCTTTTTTTAAGATGAGTATTTGGGAATAATACTGGCTTTAGGGATAGAACTATTATCTATTATCTACTCCTAAAAGTCAACTGTACTGTATCAAATTGTATTTTAGAAACAATTTATCTCTCTGTACAGGAGAGGATGGGTAAAAAAATTTAAAGACTACTTTATATTGAGTGTAATGTATAACGAATCTATAAAAAATATACTGTATAAGTTTTATATTATACATACTACACATACATACATTATATATTACATATACATATATCCTATATAAATAGTATTTGCTGCATCTATTTTTCAACTATTTAGCTTTCCAGTCTCTTTTAATCTATGACTACAAAAATCATACAAAGAAAAATACTGCTTAGTATACTTATGCATTTTATTTCATACAATTTAAAAATTTTTGCCATATTTTATACTCATTATCAATAGTATGATTTGATATATTTGGATAGCCATTTGAAGGAAATTAGCAAACTGAAGTCTTTTAAAATACAGTCTCCAAATGAGGTTTATACAAATGTTGTCAGTGATATTTATCAAATGAGATATAAGTAACTAAAACTTCTATACTTCGATAACATATAAGATAGCATATAGATAAATAGGGCACATATTTTACAATATTATATTAAAATATTTTAAGGATATAAGAACTCACTTGGCTTTCCCTTAGAAACTTAAATTTCTAGTTTCTGAACTAATTACAATTGACTTATTATGGATCAGGTAGCTTATCAGGTGAAGAACAAAATTACCATGGACAGTCAATGGGTTAAGAGGTCAATACAGAATAGAAAATCAATTTGCATTGATTAGACAAAAGATCCATTTTACAGAGCCCAAAGGATTAGCTTTTAAGCAAAATCTTTGAACTATAAGATATTTTCAACTGAGCGTTATAAGAGCACTATAAAACACCTAGGAATTTTAAAAAATCATATATAGTAAATGCTATAGTTAACCCAGCTAATGTTTACTGATATTATGTATCATGCATACAATTACTATACAATTCATTTAAAAGCTTTATTAAAATTTTGGAAGTGTTTCATTTATTTCTATACCAATCTTTGCCTGAATATTCAGTTAATAGCAATTGGAATCTTACAAACTATAGTAGACTGGGCAGTGACATATTTCATTGCTGACATCAATCAAATATTATGGCCAAATTTAAAATCTAATGGTGAAAAAAACTTGAAAAATCAAAATGATAAATTTTTTCTAAATCTCTCCAATGGAAACAACTTTAAAGTGCATGTGAGTAAAGCATAATTAAACTAATTGACTCCCTACATTTTATATTTTATGGAAATTTAGGCTTACCAAATCAAAAGTTAGAATAATTTTGTGTTTAATAGCAAACATAATGATTATCAGAATTAGGGTCCTTTGGTTTATATGGATACTGTTTCTGCCTCCAAGACATTGATTTGCGATTCCTGTATGTTCCCAGTAGACAAGACCTTGTAAAACCAGATGTGTATTACACTCTTTAAATCTCTTTGACAAGTGACACCTCACATACCTCACCCCACTACAGCATTTCTTACCTTCAATGGCTAGCATTGCCCGCAATTCCCGGTTCAGCAGCTCATACCGTCTTTCTAAATCGTGTTCTTTTTCCCTAGGCAAGTTGCAAAAGTTCATCAATATGCTAATTACTAAATCTTTAAACACTTAAAAGAACCTTTAGGTTACATTGATTTTACGCCTCATAACTGACTTTTCCCTTTAACTTTAAGCCACTCTAAACACATGATATACAAACCTAGCACATTCCTCAGCTGAATATTTACTAGTGCTAATATTTTCTTCCTTTAATTCTGAATGGCACAGAGGTATATTTTAATTTGAGGATAAGTAGCCCCCTTCTTCAATGATCTTTGTTTTAAGTGCCAGGTATAAGGCTATTTTCTAAAACAATTTTCATAGTTCATTGTAAACACTCTTACTCAAAACTCCATGTGAAAAGAATACAAGAAACACGGGAAGTATCATCAGTACTGTAGAGACAAAGGTTTTCGATTGGTTAAATTCTGTGCTTTTTATAACTCTCTTACCAAGTTCAGGCATGGCAAAAATTATAAAATTAAGAGTTTTTCACCAAAATAAAACATGAAAGTCTGCCCGTTCCCACACTAGGTGGCATACTATAAGAACATTGCTGGTAAGCAGAAAAGAACAAGCATTAAGCCCTATAGTGAACTAAATGCTAAAGACTAATAATGTTCACACTTGGTCTAGTCTCTATTTTACTTTAATTCTTGTAATCAAAAAGGGTCATTTCCATTTAAGTAATTAATTTCTTAGCCCAAAGCTTGGATTAACATCTGTAGATAACAAATGCATTTTTGTCCTTATAAAGAGTTATTTAACTTAGAATTTGTTTTTTAATATACTTTAATTTTATTTTTCTAAAGTGTTCTCTGCTAACCCTCAATATAAAGTAAACCTTTTTTGCATCAGTAATTTACTTCTTAAACACAAAAACTGTTTATAGTCCTTGATCTTTTGTATCGTAAGTACCTTTTTTCAGTGTCTATCACTCCATTTACAATTCTTAACTGTTCAGATGAAAATTGTTATAAGAAAACAATAATAAAAAGCCTAAGATTTATCAGTGTTCTAGGAAAAACAAGCATAGTCCTGAGTACTTACAGAAGAGAGAGTTGGTTCATTCTCCTTATCAAGGCATTTTTCTTATTGACTAACATAAACCATTCTTGCATCATAGCTTCTTCTTCTTCCGTGTTCCTTCCTATGGTTCAGGAAGAGATACTTATTATATGACATATCATAAAACAAGATAATAGTTTAGCACAAGTTATTTTAACATTAAAAATGTTTTAGCTACTCCAGTACTGTATATTAAACTGCTTATAACAATACTATGTGACTAACTGCTTATAATAACCTAAGATTAAAATCCAAGAATTGGAAAAGAAATCAGTATTTAAGAACTCATAAGCCAATCTTCTAAAGCTGATATTATTCAACATGCGTATCTTAGTCCCCCCCAACATACCTATAGATCATATTAACACTAAGTACCATAAACAAAACACTCCACCTTTTAAATCCTCCCCAGAGGCTATCTTGCTATTATGTTTCAATGAGGAACTTACAGTGCTGACAGACATAGGGTTACAATTCTAAAAAAAATTTAAAAATCACTATGAGAATCATAAAACTAGCAGAAAGATCAGAGAAGCACAGAGGCTTTATGAATGCTTCCAATTATATAACAACTTACATTTTTCTTGTTGTTTTCCTCCCCAAAAGTAAACTAGAGATACATGCATGCTTATATACTGTTCTGGTACTCATCATCCTTCATGGGATAAGTGACTTACAAAATTATTAAATGCATTGGAAATGTCTGGACTACAAAAAATACCTACAGCTCTCTGAAAAAAGAAATCACATTACAATGAAAATAATGTTCAAAAAACATTTGATTAAAATGACAACCTAACATTTTGGATTGTAAGGTTACTGACTGCATACTGACTGCATACAAATTCACTATCCCTTGTACTCATCCCATCATCTATATCATTTAGCATCTCCTCTATAAAGTCTCATATATTAAGGCTTATAATACAGGATAGTGTATATGCAGAAGTAGGCCACATAGCTAAGAAAAAAATTAATTTTCCTCACATTTTTCTTTCCTATCCCTTCAAATTATAGCTGGTCAAATTTACAAATCCTTGAGTTTCCCCCCTTGAATTTCACCCCATGATTTGTTTATTGCTTCGTTGTTTCATATTGGCAGTCTAACTCCTGTATAGCATTCATAGGGTCAGTTTAAATATCTAATAAAAAATTAAACACCCCAACTAAGATTATTTGTTTTATTTTCTTTCTTTCTTTTTTTTTTTTTTTTTTTTTTGGTACTGGGAATCAAACTCAGGACCTTGCACTTGCCAGGCAGGCGCTGTGCTGCTGAGCTATATCCCCAGCCCCCAACTAAGATTATTATCCTCTAAATTTTATTATATTTTTATGTGAGATAGTTAATTTTAAGTTTTAAATACTATGGCTCCATTTTAAAAAGAGGCAAAACTGAATTAAAAATCAAATCCTCTTTCACCAACCTTACCTTTTTCCAGAAGTAGATACTATTATGATTTAGCATACCTCTTTCCAAACCTCAAAGAGCTATGTATATTGAGCACGCATATAATTTTATCTAAAGACACATACAAGTTTCTTTTCTTTAACAACAATGAGATATTATACATTGGCTTATGCTTTATTTGTTACGCTGTCCAAATATATCTACTTTATTTTTTAAAATGCTTGCATAAACTACAGGCATACCATAATTAATTCCCACATTAACACAAATTGAAAGGAATTTTAGGGAATTTTAAAAATAGAATATGAAAAGCTGATATGTGAGCAAATGATTAAACATGGATTTCAAAGTATCCTTATAAAACATATATCTGTTATTTATTGTTAAGGAGAACAGTGAGGATATGTGCCTTCATTAAGCGTTGTTAAAACTGAATCGTAGGAATTCCACTCAGGATAGATTCTTTTAGAGTCTAAACAAGAGTCTTTATTGTTTTACAGTATTTTTAATCTCTCCTTTAGGGTAGCTGGTTTTGCATTCACTTTGGACCATGTGATGTCTTGACACTAGTCATGTGATACAGGCTGCGATAGGCACAAATCCCTGGGTAGCAACAAAAGAAGAAAGAGTAAAAAGAAAAAGCTTGCAATTTGGAAAAAGGCCAATTGTACCCTGGTGAATGCTTTTTTGATCAGTGAAATGACACATGTGTGCAATATTAATAGGTGTAGATTTTATGATATTTTATTTTCTGATTAAAGGCCTAATTCTTGTGTTCATAACCTAAATGGCTTCTAAAAATGTAGACATATTAAAACTTTGTTTTGAGTTTAACTTAACCTATAATTGACACTTTCAGGCAATACTAGAAGCAACCAGCCTACTCTTAAATTAGCATCATTTTCTTCAATGGAACACTGCTTCCTTGAGTACAACAATATTGATGTGGTACGTGTTATTTTCAGTTTAACTCATACCTATGATTTTTAGGTAAAAGATTCCTCCCCTAATTGTTAGGAAATGACTAATAATAAAAGAGACTCATGTTTCAAATGGATATAATCCTAACAAATATTTCAAGACACATTACTACATAGATTATTTAAATTAAATGAAAAAAACATAAATCACTATCACTAAATCCTTATCTGAGATAGTATACAATGATGGAAATCTATACTTAGCCTAGTAATAAAAAAAGTTAAAGTTTCTTCTAACACATCACTATACTTTTGCTTTTAGGGCTTTAAAATTTTTTAAATTTAAAAAGCTTTTAAAAGTCAATAAGTTGAACCATTACAAATTAATCCTGACTTTAATAACTGGTTAAAGGCCTCTTTAGCTTTATAAGTAACAAAAAATATTAAAGCCTGTGATCACAGTGAGCTTTTCTCATTTCTCCTCTAACCATTTGTTATTTAATCCAATACTAGTAATCCAATTTGTCCATCAGACTTTTAAAGGGCAGAATGCAACTTCCTCAGCTTAGACACTTTTCAAAGTACAATATATTTTTCAAATGAATGCTGGATGTTTCATTTTTCCCAACTGTTCCTAGCTCTAATGCATGAGGAAAAAAAGAACAAGATGAACATTGTTCATACTGATTAAGTAAGAGCTCATTAAAGAGCTGTCAGTGCGGTACTTTGAATATGCATGAAGCATATAATCAGATCTAGTACCGTCACTAGAGGAGAATACGGTAAGTACAAAGGATTGATTTAATTACTTAGAGTGGGCTGTGGTGGTAAAGCAGTCTTGTTAGCGCAAAAAGAAAAAGAGGTTGTATTCTGGCACTGTTAGAAAAAAGGCAGTTTTAGCTTCTGCCACAATACCTAATCTCAGAATAAAGCACTTTACATTGTAGCTTAAAATGAAGACTGTCATTATATTATAAAATGGCCATAAATCATTTAATCTTGTTTAACCTCACCTGGTTAACTACCTCTCTTCCAAAATTATCTTTTAATGTGTAATTACGACCATATTTTTGTCACCTTAGAGTCAATACTGATACTTTTCTACATTTAATTTTTTTGTTTCATGACCTGAAAAATGTAAGACATACACTATTAGAGGCCATTTTGAAATAAAATATGACTAAATACTGCAGTTAAGTATATAGGTACTAAAATGAGAAAGCATAGCTGGGATGCTACACTGTATTTTAAAACAGCATTGATGTTTATTATAACTATATTATCAACAAAGACATCATAAAAACTACCAAAGTGTTTTTATGTTAACATTAATTAATACAATCATATATATATATATATATATATATATATATATATATACACATATGTATACATATATACATAGTTTGTTTCTTTAGACTTCTGTTTTTCATTTTGTCTCCAAGGAATGTATTATCTTTTCTGATATCATAATGCCAGTTTTTTCTTTTAATCAATTATTATTCTTTTAATCAACTGGCATGTTGTAAAGTTATTAAATGTTCAAGGATAATGATAAAGCAAAAAAACTATTTGTAAATATGACTTTAAATCATTCTTCATCTATAGTTATGAGAAACCCCTTATTAGAGAGCAGTATATGATGCACAGCACTAGATGTAATATACTTAATGTTAGTTGACTAAAGCAACTACTTTTATATTCCATTTCCTCCAACAACAACAACAAAAAGACTGGGCCGGTGATATAGCTCAATGGCATAAGCGCCTGCCTGGCAAGCGCGAGGTCCTGAGTTCGACTCCCAGTACCCGCATAAAAAAAAAAAGACTTAAAGATACAATTTCTTTCAGAAATTCATTTAGTCCTCTGAGAATCTGCATGTAGTTTTCATTTTTTTTCAGAATTAGTGTTTTCAAATGATTAAAAGTGATGTCAAAAACCTGAAATTATTAATTGTATTTTATTTTTTGTGATATTGGGTATTAAACCCAGAGCCTTATGCATGCTGAGGAAGGACTCTGCCACTGAGCAACACTCCTAGCCACAAATCATATTTTAAAATTGTCTTCTGCTGAGGATGTAGCTTGTGCTAGAGGGCTTGTCTACAATGCAAAAACGCCCATGGGTTCAATCCCCAGCACTGAACTAAAACTAACTGTCTTCTAACTTAACTTTTCCTAATTAGTCTTTCACTATAAAATCATCTATTTAGAAAGATACATTTCAGACAGTGACTTCTTATTTAAATCCAAAATAAGAAACAACAATTTTAGCCAAATAGCTGAATTCAATGGGAAAGAATAAAAATGCATAGGTGTTGGCTGCTGCTGTATGTGTATACAAATTAATTTTTCCACAGTGAAGAATGATGAAATCCTGGTATAGTCTCATAATGGGGAATGGCTGACCAATGATCAAGTATAGTGCCCTTGAAGGATACAATATAGCAAAATGAGATCAAACATAAAAAACAAAATGCTGCCATTACAAATTATTCTGATGGTGATCACAGAACACAATGATGTTTAAAATACATATTACAGTAGAGGGATGAATGATAGTGTCCAATTAACTGGTACTGAAGAAACATGTTTAATGGGTGAGAAAGATAGGTAGGGTCATGGAGGCATTAACTCTAAAACCAATATTATTACAGAACTCTAGCATCCCAGCTTTAGCAAATGTTCAAACTTGGGAAATAGAAGTATATTATGAAAATAAATTGTAATATGCAAACAAATGTCTCTGCTTACAGAATATCCTCAGAACGCAATCAACATAAAAGAAGAATCTCATAATCTTGATGTTTAAGCAGCAATTGTCTTAAAACCTTTTGCTTAGTATGATACATTTGTTGTAACAGTAAGAATATAAACTCCGGGGGAAAATCTTGTCTCCTTTCATTGAAGTAAAGTTAAAAAATAATACACTGTCTCAGAATAAATATACTTTTTATTTACCTGTTTGGTAAAAAGAATTGGGGAGAGATTTGGGGTCACAGGTCTCTACAGATAACTTTGACAGACTTCTATGCATGTATTTCTTATGGAAGGAGGCACAGACAAGTTCACTGAAGTTCTTCAGAAATAAATTTATACATTAAAAAGAAGCTAAACTGGGCATGGTAGCACATGCCTGTAATCCCTCCCTTTAGGAGGCTGAGATAGAAGAATTGCAAGTTCAAGTCCCACTTGGACAACTTAATCGAGATCCTATCTCAAAATAAAAAATGAAAGGGGATAGGGCTGTAGCTCAGTGGTAAAGGGACCCTGGGCTCAATCCCTAGTGCCCCCCTCCACGCAAAGAAGCTATTTATATAGGTTGGGAATTAATACCAGTCGTTTTATGCAAATTCCTTAATGGGATCTGAATAGACCCTTTTTTTTTTTAAATGCCAAAGGTCAGTGTTAGATGTCTCAAAAGACAATAAACTAAGTACAAAGTTAAGGTAGCCAATAATAAAAGCAGTTAAGTAATCATCATGCAAAAATTTTTTTAACTGATGAAATTCTTTACATTTACTTATATTTGTTTTTTTGTTTGTTTTGTTTTCTAGTACACAAGGACCTGGGTTCAATTCCTAGCACCCCCCAAAAAATTATTTTTGAAAGGTAAGAATGGTGAAAAATGATTTCCATTTTAATATTTCTTTTTTAAGATATGTGATTTTAAATATATATGTTTACATAGCTAAATTAAATATTATAAGAGATATTCATAAACTTTTATATAGCCAAGTAGGTAAAAATTTCTGGGGGAATCTTCTCATTGGGAGAATAGAGGTCCGCCTTTTTTTAGGTCATTTGGGCACATATGATAGTAACCTTGGAACCCAACCTGTAATTTGAATATTTTATGGAAAAACACCTGACTCATAAATAAGCTTTAAAAAAAAGACATCTTATAAATTAAAGAGTACCATTATGAATGTTTACTTATATTAATTCTGAGAAACTCCTGTGGCTAAAACTATAAATTCTGGTAGAAGCCAAGCATAATGTATAGTTATATACTATCTATAGTTTCTGTGGCATGTGGTTTCTGAATATGATGCAAAAAATGAACAATGAATGTTCATTTGAAAATGAAAATGAATCTGCATTTGATATGGCCTTTGTTTAGTTTTTTTAAATTAAGCCCTTTCATCTTAGACTAATTACCAAACCTCTTTAAGCCTTAGTTTCTTTTCTTTTTTTGTGGTACTGGGGATCAAACCTAGGGCCTAGCATATGCTAGGTAAGCACCCTACCATTCAGCTACATCTCCAGCCTTTCTAAGCCTCAGTTTCTTCATCTCTGTAAGGATAATCATATTACTTACTTTATATAGCTGTTATAGGAACTAAATCAGAAAATCCATGTAATGTAAGCTATGATGATTGAGGAAAGGAGAGTGAGAATAATAGTGTGATTAGCACCAAGCCAGGGACTGCAAAGATAACTCAGATATGCTCCTTGCCCTCAAAAAGGCTCATAGTCTAGACAAGTAATAAAAAAATAGATAACTTTTTTATAATTTGTATCCAAATTATATTGTAAACCAAGCTCACCACAGTGGTACACACCTATAGTCCCAGCTACTTGGGAGGCTGGGGCAGAAGGATTGCTTGAGCCCAGGAGTATAAGACCAGACTGGGCAACACAGTGAGACAACCATTTCAAAAAAGTAAGTTAGTTGCTGGGTGTGGTGGCATATGCCTGTAGTCCCAGCACTAGGGAGGCTGGGGCAGGAGGATCGCCACAAGTTCAAGGCCAGCCTGTGCTACACAGTGAGTTCAAGGCCAGCCTGAACTACATAGCAAGACCCTGTCTCAACAAACAAACAAACAAACAAAGAAACAAAAATTTAAAAATACTTTAAATATTTGTTAATCAAGTCTATAGTTAGTATGTATGTCATTAGTCATAGCAGAAAGGTAAAAAGTATGGGTGAATCAGTATAAACCCATCAGCTGGAAAAACAAAGCGCATGCTCTACTAGGTCAGCAGTGTCACCTCTGTATACAAAAGAAAGTCACAGCTGTGGCGATACAACAATGTGGCTGTGCTCCAGGTAATAACAGTTTAGTTATTTTCAGCAAGTTTTACAAAGTTAAGAAAAAAGTAGATAACTGGATACTGCTGAATATCATAAAATGAGGCAAGTTTTAAGACTGATAATTATGGACTAATGGAATAATACATCTAAAAGCATAGTTATCAAAATAGGTAAAAGTAAGTATACAATTTGGACTACAAACTGAAAAGAAAGCTTTCAACGAGAAAAATCAAATATTTATAAAGCAGAACTTCACTGGAAAAGTAAGTTTTCATCATTTTTACAAGAAAAGATCTTGATATTAAAAGCACAATACATTTAAAATCAGCTTATGAAATTGTCAATATAGGCGAAATAGCTGATTTACTAAATGCAAGGGGAAAATGAGATAGGACTCTGTTGAAAGTGTAGAAAATTAAATTACATAATTTTTAAAATACAGGACAAACTAAGGTATGCTCCAAATGTGCTCTTTTTAATAAAAATTTTCTCAAATAAAGCAGTCAGTAGGCTATACTTGGAAGCACCTTTCAGTGTTACATAAAGTCTGAATGTTTAAAAACAATCACATTAAATTGGCTGTGGTGGTGTTTGCCTATAATCCCAACAACCTGCGAAAGGCTGAAGCAAGAGGAACACAAGTTTGAGCCTAGCCCAAGATCCTATCTCCAAAAAAACAAGGCTGGGGATGTAGCTCAGTGTGAAAGCCCTGAGTTCAATCCCCAGTACTGCAACACCCTGCCCTCAAAAAAAAAAAAAAAAAAAAAAGAAAATTGTATTAAGAGGTCTCCGGAACCTCTGATTTCCAGTAAGGAATGAGTTCAACATCTCAATATGACACTTGCACAGTTTCTCTTCCATCCTATACCTGCTTTGACCATGCCTGGCTTCAGACAACCAGGCAATATGGAATATGTTTCCTTTGTTCTGTGTGGTATTGAGGGTTACACCCAGGGCCTTCACACTGAAATACATTCCCAGCCCTTTTAAATTTTTCTTCTGAAAAAAAATTTTTTTTTCTTTTGAGACAGGGTCTTGCTAAATTGCCAAGGGTTGGTGAAAACGTATTTATTTTTTAATTGAAAAAATAAAAACAATATGTTGTTTTGGAACATGGATATTGTGGTATATATATCTTAACCTAGTTTATTAACATATAGATTACCTCACATGCCTTTCTGTGGTGAGATGAGAACACAAAATCTATTTTTAGCAATTTTCAAGAGTACATTTTATTGGACTGGGGATGTGGCTCTGTGGCAGAGCTCTTGCCTTGCATACAAAAGGCCTTGGGTTCAATCCCTAGCATGACAAAAAAAAATACGTTTTATGAATTATAATCAATAATAATAATATAGTAAGTCTCTGGAACTTATTCCTTCTATCTAATTGAAATTTTGTGTCTTTTGATCAACATTTCCCCACTCCTTTTCCCTTTGCCCACCCAACCCCTGGTAACCACCATTCATTCAGTATTTTTTTTTTGTGACTGTTTTATTTCACTTAACATAGTATCTTCGTATGTACCATCTTAAATGTCTTTATCTCATGAAAAAGAGCTAATATATTTCCCTCATCAGGCCACTGACAACCAATAATAACTTTCTTATAGGATGGAAATGATGGTGGTCATTTAGCTAGCTAGCTTTCCCAAGCTTCAAATCCTAGCAGTCTTTCAAACCACCACTCTTATATTACCTCACAGGTAATCAGCCTGACCAGAACCGCCTCTAGAATCTAGACCAATCCTTAACAAAGCCTTCATAGGTGGCAGTCACAAACAAACAAACAACTCCCTTAAAATTATCTCTAGAACCCAGGTGTGGTGGCACGAATCTGTAATCTAGCACTCAGGAGGCTAAGGCAGGAGGATCATACATTCCAAGATACTCTAGGCTACATAAATGAGTCCAAGGTTAGCCTGGACTACATAGTGAGACCGTCTCAAAAATCCAAAACCAAAACAACAGCAAAACTATCTGTGGGAGGGTTGGGTATTTAGCTCAGTAGTAGAGTGCTTGCCTAGCAGGCTTGAAGCCCCAGGTTTGATCCCTAGCACTGGGGTGGGGGTGGGGACTGTCTCTGGGCCTAGGGGTGTACCTAAGTGGTACAGTACTTGCCTAGCATACATAAAGCCCTGTGTTTAATCCCCAGCACTGTAAAAACAAAACAACAATAACAACAAAACCCAAACAAAAACTATTTCTGATAGACAAGAAAACACCCATCCTATTCATTTAGTTCATTCATCACAGGTTCACAGAGAGATTTTGGTTACTCTTCCCATGTTGGCAACTGGGTCTTACCAATGATCTTAGAGCAGCATACTTCACGAAGGGAGTCAGCCTTTTTTCCTCTACTGAGGTATCCATATTATACTTGAATTATAAGCTGGTATATGATACCTTCCAGAGACAGGCAATTCCAGGGATAGATCTATTTCTTGGGGAACTTTGATTCCATTCAGGGAATGGGAATGTCCATTCAATGAAAAGGGTCAAGCAAGAATACTCTGCCTGGCACTGAATTATCAGGGTACATTTGAGATACAAGTCTGATCTTTAAGAGCAATATAAACTTGGGTAAGTTACTTAGTCTCCCCAACCTTAGTTTCCTCATCTGTAAAATGGAGACAACAGTACTACTTTATAGACTTTTTTTTGTGTGTATGGGTACTGGGGGTCAACCTCAGGACCTCGCGCTCCAGCAGGCACCCGTGCTGCTGAGTGATATCACCGGCCCTTTTTTTGTATGTGGGTTCCAGGAGTCGAACTCGGGCCCTCGCACTTGCCAGGCAGGCGCTTACACCGCTGAGCCATCTCACCAGCCCCCGTACTTTATAGACTTTTTTTTTTTTTTTTTTTTTGTGGGTACCGGGGGGACGACCTCAGGACCTCGCGCACCAACAGGCACCCGTGCCGCTGAGCGATATCACCGGCCCCTTTTCGTATGTGGGTTCCGGGAGTCGAACTCGGGCCTTCGCGCTTGCAAGGCAGGCGCTTACGCCGCTGAGCCATCTCACCGGCCCTATAGACTTTTAAAAAGATGAAATGAATTAATATCTATGTAAAGCACTTAGAATAATCCTTGGCCTAGAGAAATATAAATAACATAATGGTGTTATTATTCTCTCCTTCCCTCCACATACACACACACATTTTTAAAAATCTAAGTTTCAGGGTCCTCCCTTGATTCCTAGGATTATTAATGGAGTAAGATATGGTGATTCCTTCTGGAAGAGTTTTTCTGACTGCCAGTGCAAGCCCCAGAAAGGCCTACCTACAGAAGTTAATATGCTGTATAACACGGTCCAAGTCTTAAGACATTAGTTCATTTGTTCATTTCCTGTCTTCCTCTTCCTCTCCTTCTCCCTCCCTCCTTTCTTCTTCCCTTTTTCCTCCCCTCCTACTCTTTCTTCTTCTCTCCCTCCCTCCTTTCCTTCTTTTGTGCTGGGAACTGACTTTAGGGTTTCATGGATTTTAGGCAGCTGTTCTACCACTGAGATGCACTTCCAGCTCTGAGCATGACATTTCTAATATTTCTACAAGCCTATTTTCCTGAGCCAATCAACCAAAATACATCTAATCGCATGCCTATAATTCCAGCACTCAGGAGGCTGAGGCAGGAGGATCACCGTGAGTTCAAGGCCACCCTGGGCTCCATAGTGAGTTCAACACTACCCTGAACTGCGCAGTGAGATCCTGTCTCAAAAATAAACAAACAAACAAACAAATAAAATACATCCAACCATCACTTCAACCTTTTCAATCTCCCCATGCATGAAGTCTATGAACTATCCATTACTCATTTTTCTTTTCTTAAAGGAGCTATTCAAATAGGAACCCTCTCGAGACCTGTCCTTTCCCAAGGTTGTTCATATTCTATTACATCTATTTCAAAGGTCCTCTTGCTAATAGCAGTTTCTTCAGTCAGAAATTCACAGAAAACCTAATATATGATTACCAGAATCTCTAGAATTCCTACCAATTGTCATTTTCAGATTTCTCAGGATTAATACTCAGGATATGTTAAATTACTCCTTTTTTTTTTTTTTTTTTTTTTTTATTGTGGGTACCGGGGGGTCGACCTCAGGACCTCGCGCGCCAACAGGCGCCCGTGCCGCTGAGCGATATCACCGGCCCCTTTTTCGTATGTGGGATCCGGGAGTCGAAGTCGGGCCCTCGCGCTTGCAAGGCAGGCGCTTACGCTGCTGAGCCATCTCACTGGCCCTAAATTACTCCTTTTACCATGATATAAAATTTTGAATATCCCTTCCTTAGACTGAAGAACATTATATCCAAACAGTCCATCTCAGATTCTGGCATAAATCTTGAATCAATCTCCAGCATTTAGCTATAATAGCCTTGTGTTATATGCTCTTTCTCTTCTTTTCAAAGCTGCAGCCCACACCTAAAAAGGGTCAGAGTAATTACAGAAAACAGCCTACCTTCCCACCCAAACTTAAGGTCAGAATAGGATGGAATAGAATTGAATAGAGTACAATAGAATACTTGAATTAGCTGGGCATGGTGGCACATGCCTATAGTACTTGGGATGCTGAGGCAGGAGGATCATTTGAGCCCAGGAGTTCAAAGCTAGCCTGAACAACACAGCAAGACCTTGTCTCTTAAATAATAATGCCGTTGGATATGGTGGTACATATCTGTATTCTCAGCACTCAGGATGCTGAAGCAAGAAGAATGGGCTACAAGGCAAGTTCAAGGCCCATCTGGACTACACAGTGATACCCTGTCTCAAAAAAAAAAAAAAAAAAAAAAAAGGTAAATACATAAAACACATAGGAAAATAAACACACGACTTAAAATGAACAGCATTAAAAGTATTAAGTTTTGGCTCCCTTTAGTTTAGTTGTCATGAAAAATTAAAACATTTACAATTACTTTAATAATTTTTTTCTAGAAAATTATACCTGAAACATAGTTTTCAATTTCAAAAATTATGTTTTTGTAGAATTATTATACATTTTAGTGCTTTAAAAAATAAACTCATTTTTTAAATTAAAAAAAGGATCAGCCTAAATGTCTCCCCTGACTTACATCTTTAATTTTTCTTACAATTTAGATCATTCAAAAGCATGGCAGAAGCTGGTTGCGGTTGTACACTCCTGTAATCCCAATACCCTAGAGGCTGAGGCAGGAAGAGGATTCCAAGTTTGAGCCCAACCTAAGAATTTAGGAAGAATGTCTCAAAATAAAAAACAAAACGGGCTGGAGATGTAGCTCAGTGTGAATGCCCTGGGTTCAATCCCTAGTATTGAAAAAGTAAATAAATAAAAAAAGCACTGCAGATATGGCCACGACCAGGTCTGTCAAATTTCAGCTCAGAAAATGTGTGACAACATGCTGATGTGGAAAAATGTTGGTACTTCACACAATTCTTAGCTTTGGCCACCAAGTGGTGCTATTAATTCAGAGTGAACTGAGATAGGGGGTGCAGGACTTTGGGGTGGGTAAAGAACTGAGAAGCAGTTTACAACCAGTCAGCAAATGCAAGGGACCTCCACGCGTGAGATATCCATTACTCTGTGTACTGTGAATTCACATGTCACCTCCCAACGTCACTAGCTTAAAAACAAAGGAGAAAAATAATTCATATATTCTTATTTTGAAGGTAAAGTCCATCGTATTTCCTTAGGAAAGTAAGATTTCTTTTTTGTGTGTGTGGGTACCAGGGGTTGAACTCACCGGCCCTTTTTTCGTATGTGGGTTCCAGGAGTCGAACTTGGGCCCTCGCGCTTGCGAGGCAGGCGCTTATGCCGCTGAGCCATCTCACCAGCTCCAAGATTTCTTTTTTTAAACATGGGGCCTTACCATGTTGCCCAGCTGATCTCAAACTCCTGGGCTCATGTAATCCTCTTTCCACAGCTTCCTGAGTAGCTAGGACTACAGGAATGAGGCACCACACCCAATTTAGAAAACTGTTTATATACACATATCTGTACTAGACTCTATCCTTTAAGTCTGTGATTAATCTTTCTTTACAAATTTCTAAATCCTACTAAAAAAAATCTTTAGCCCACATTAAAACAAAACTGTTCAGCCCACATTAAAAATTAAATAGCAAGCTGACGTGGTGGCACATGCCTACAATCCCAGTACTGTATCTGGGAGGCTGAGGCAGGAGGATCACAAGTTTGAGCCCAGCCTGGACAATTTAATGACTTAGTAAGATCCTATCTCAAGGGCCGGTGAGATAGCTCAGCGGCATAAGTGCCTGCCTGGCAAGCACAAGGTCCTGAGTTCGACTCCCGGTACCCACATACAAAGGGAAAAAGGGCTGGTGATATTGCTCAGTGGCACAAGCGCCTGCTTGCAAGCGCAAGGTCCTGAGTTCAACCCCCGGTACCCACAAAAAAAAAAAAAAAAAAAAGATCCTATCTCAAAATTTAAAAAAATTAAAAGGACTGGAGATATAGCTCAGTGCAAAGCCCTGGGCTCAATCCCCAGTGACACACACACATTCACAGGCAACAGCAAACTTTTAAAAATAGCTAATTAGCCAGGTGTGGTTGCACATGCCTATAATTCCAGCATTTGGGAGGCTGAGGCAGGAGGAACACCTTGAGTTTGAGGCCAGGCTGGGCTACATAGTGAGTTTAATGCCAGCCTGAACTGCATAGCAAGATTGTCTCAAAAAAAATCTAATTAACTCAAAAATTACATACCAACCTAATAGTTCTTCTTTAATTTATAGGTGTGGTTGCACGTGCCTATAATTCCAGCATTTGGGAGGCTGAGGCAGGAGGAACACCTTGAGTTTGAGGCCAGGCTGGGCTACATAGTGAGTTTAATGCCAGCCTGAACTGCATAGCAAGATTGTCTCAAAAAAAATCTAATTAACTCAAAAATTACATATCAACTCAATAGTTCTTCTTTAACTTATATGGTAAAATTTTACTGAGAGAATAAGAAAGCTCTTTTCAGTGCTTGAATCCCTTTCACATCCCAGTAAGGAAGACATGTGGTGACAGGGAACAGATAAAATGACTGTATGTGCAGTTTTTCTACGTAAAGCACATAGAGGCTTATCAAAAATGTTAAAAAGAAAAAAAAAATACTAGTAGAGTTGGGCATGGTGGTGCACACCTGTAATTCCAGCATTCTGGGAGGCTGAGGTAGGAGGATCTCAAGTTTAAAACCAGCCTAGGTAATGTAGCAACTTACTGAGACCCTGTCTTAAACAAAAAAAAAAAAAAAAAAAAAAAAAAATAGGGCTGGGGATTATAGCTCAGTGCAAAGGCCCTGAGTTCAGTCTCCAGTAACACACACACACACACACACCCCTAATAACTGGAAAAAAGCATAATTTGATGTCCACTAGAAAAAGAACAGATTCCACAATAGAATGAACAGTAATTTGAAAGCAGAACTTTGTAAACCTGAGTAACAATGAAAGGAAGGTTCACAGATACACTGTTGGGCATACCTATCCCCAAGATGAAAGATCTAACCAGAGTCAGTATGCATCCATTTGTCTCTATACATTAGTATCTATGTTTCTAAAGAAAAATGTTCCTATTTGAAAAAACTGGGAGAAAGGTGTTAGAGAAGAGCTTGCATCTTTGCATAAATGACCTTGATTGGATTCTGAACTAAGGTGGCAACTCACATACTTGCCTATTTCATATCATTCTTTGTCAAATCAAATTGTGAAATCTTAGTTAAGATTGGTTAACTTCTCTTAGGCCCATGTTAGGATAAAACAGAAGAGGATAAAATGCATTGTAAAGTTCACCCCATATGATATCCTAAAATAAAAATTTCTCAAAATATAACACATAAGTTCAGTTTGTTTCTATGTGTGCCTCACAGAACTCAAATAAACAGTATAGCAATTAAATGAAACTTTAGAGGGGGACTAGCAAAATCCCTAAGGCTTCCTCTTGTTTATTTATTTAGCAGTAAAAATTATGGTATTCATACAAATAATTTTTAAAAATCCTATCTATCTATCTATCTATCTATCTATCTATCTATCTATCTATCTATCTATCTATCTATCTATCTGTTAAAAAACAACCAAAGCAACTTTCCAGTCTATGCCAGATGCCCAGACCTTTTCCGTCATTTTTTAGCTGGGGTGGGAGTGAGGGGTAGACAGCTATTTGTACTGAGTGCTCACCCTCTGCCTCCCTTTGTGCTGTATACCCTTTTTTTTTTTTTTTTTAATGGTGGTACTGGGGATTAAACCCAGGGCTTTGTGCATGCTACGCAAGTGCTTTACCACAGAGCTATATCCCTAGTCCTTTTAATTTGTTAATTTTGAGGGAGGATCTCACTGAGTTGCCCAGGCTGGCCTCAAACTTTCCAAACTCCTGCCTCAGTCTCCAGAGTAGGTGGGATTACAAGTATGGGCTACCAAGCCCAGCTTCTTAAAATCTTTTGAAGTAGGCATTATTGGCCTTTTTTTTTTTTTCTTTTTAAAAAACAACTGAGGAAATAGAGGCTTAGAAAGGTTAAGTAACTTGTTTAAGACCACCCAGATTCTAGCTTTTATTTTAAAGTTTATGCTATTAAATCCCAATGCTATGTGTATCATATCTTATCTCTAAGTTTCTCACATGTGGAGCGTGGATCACCTATATTAGAATTGCCTAAAGGATGGGTCCCATTCCAGATCCAATGAACCTGTATCTTTTTTATTTTTTATTTATTTTATTTTTTTTTTTGGTGGGTACCGGGGGTCGACCTCGGGACCTCACCTGCCAGCAGGCGCCCGTGCCGCTGAGCGATATCACCGGCCCCTTTTTCATATGTGGGATCCGGGAGTCGAACTCGGGCCCTCGCGCTTGCCGGGCAGGTGCTTATGCCGCTGAGCCATCTCACCGGCCCGAACCTGTATCTTTTAAGCAGGGTCTGGAAAGCTGTGTTTTTAACAAAATCATCAGTTTTTTTTTTTTTTTAATGGTGATAAAAGGAGATAAAAGTTTGAGAACCACTGTCTTGGCCCTTTCACAAAGAAGAAGTCACTGAGATCAATTTTTCTAAAAAAAAAAAAAAAAAAAAAGAAAGGGTGATATTCCATGTATAACATGTTATTTTAGCATTGGCATGACATTACTCAAATTTAATTTCACATTCAGAAGAAAAACATGTTCTGCCAAATCAGTTCAAATGCCTAAATTTTATTTCATAGATAGTTGCTGAAGGAAAAAAATACATTTTCCTGGAATTTCTACTTTTTTAAATGCTAAAAATTTTATAGCAATCTAGAATAAGGATATACGACACTTTAGGCAATAGGCATGCTCCAAATTGAAAATTATGGTGGTGGTATAATCCTTTAGATTCAAAATTATATTTTACATTTCCAATTCAAAATTTCTAGTAGTGAAAAATATTTTCTAAATAAATTATTACTAGTAGAAATTATGTAAATTTTTTTCCTGGATAAATGAATTAACATGAGTCAGCAAATAAGAAAGTCAACTTACGACTGACTGTAGTAAAAAGCTGAGGCACATAGTAAGTGAAGAAACAAATATTATAAATGAGAACCTTACTCCTGGTAGGCTGAGTCAGGAGGATAACAAGTTCGAGCCCAGCCTGAGCAACTTAGTGAGGCCCCGTCTCAAAATAAAAAATAAAGGGGGGGGGGTGCATGCTGGGGATGTAGATCATTGGGAAAGTCCTGGGTTCAATCCTCAGTACTGAAGTGGGGAGGGAGAAATGAGAACCCTAGGAGGCTCTCTGCATTTCTAAATTAGAGAGGTTCCTTTCTAGCAATAGTACCTACTGCATAAACTAGAATGATTCAAAAACTGAGTGCTACTACATCTAGATAAAATTTATATATTTTCCTCCTTAAGTAGTCCAAATAATGAAATACAGATTGAAATAGATTTTGACCTAGCTGAAAACCTGTATGATAATAGTTTTTGTTGTAACTAAAGAAAGAAAAAAAAACGTAGAAAGAATTATAATTTTTTTTAGTGTGGTCCTGGGAATTGAACTCAGAACCTTGTGCATGCTACATAATTTTTAAAATTCAAAGTGTAAAAAGTAAAGAACAGGGCCAGTGAGATAGCTCAGCGGCATAAGTGCCTGCCTGGCAAGTGTGAGGTTCTGAGTTCGACTCCTAGAACCCACATAAAGGAAAAAAAAGGGCCAGTGATACTGCTCAGCGGCACAAGTGCCTGCTGGCAAGTGCGAGGTCCTGAGTTCGACTCCCGGTACCCACATTAAAAAAAAAAGTAAAGAACAAAAGCATTATAGGAACCTTAAAATGTAAAATTTCCTGTAAAACAGACTTTATTCTTTTATTTATAATGTATGTCTAGATTATTTTCAATAATCAAATGCCTATCATATAATTAATACAGAATAACAAAATGCATAAATGTGAAAAGAGAACAATACTACTTTATTATAATAACTATTTTATTTAATGCTTAATGATGATAGGAGTAAAATTCCTGGAAGACCAGTGTTTTTCATCTTTGGTATCTTTTATTTCAAAGAAGACTTTGACAAATTTAAGTATTCAAGAGATCACATAAATAATATCAGCTAACATTTATTGAGCTCTTTCTATGCCATGCCAGGCACTGCGCAAATGTTTGATATAAAATACAGTCATACCTTGTTATTTGAGTGCCTTGAAACTTGCCAAATTTGGTACGCTATATATTTTGATGCAAAAAGTTTGTCCCAGGACTCTTCATTTGTTTGGTACTCGATTTTAAAAAAGAAAGAAAAGGGGGTGTGTGGCTGGGGATGTAGCTCAGTGTGAAGGTCCTGGGTTCAATCCCCAGTACACACACACACACACACACACACATAAAATATTTTATATGTTTATATATTGTATGTCATATATATTTGTTGAATAGATGTAAAGCACAAGCCATAAAGGAATGTAAATGAGCTTCATAACCTTTATGGGACTTAAAGTTAGGTTCTTTTTCCCAATTACTATTTTTATTTTTCATTGTTGTTTTGGAGTGGTGGAAATCAAACCAGGACCTCACGTGTGCGAGCCCTCAATTTTTATGTTTAAGGCCATAGTTCCTCATTCTATTGCAGTGGAAACTGAGACTCATATGTGAAGCTGAGCTAGTAACTAGGGATGAATATTGCAAATACTGGATAGAATGGGACTCTGGCTACCATTCTCCCAGCCAGGGTCCCAACTCATCACTGGAATCCAGGCTAAATCAGTATTTTCAGATGAAGGTATAATTAGGGTTAAGCCTAAGAAAAGCCTCTCCTATAATTATCCTAACAGTAATGGAAGACAAAGGGGCTTTGGTACCTAACTGACAAGAACATTAGAGAGACGATAGAAACTTTGGAGTATTAGGTGTGCCTTGGCTTACTGTTCTCCTACCTGGCAATGACTCTGGTAATTAAGGAAGTGGAAAGCTAGCCATAGTGGTACACGCCTGTAATTCCAGCACTTGGGAGGCTGATGCAGGAGGAGCACGAGGTCAAGGCTACCTTGGACTATGTGGCAAGAAGGTGTCTCAAAAAACTACTATTGTGGGCCGGTGAGATGGCTCAGCGGCATAAGCGCCTGCCTTGCAAGCGCGAGGGCCCGAGTTCGACTCCCGGATCCCACATACGAAAAAGGGGCCGGTGATATCGCTCAGCGGCACGGGCGCCTGCTGGTGCGCGAGGTCCTGAGGTCGACCCCCCGGTACCCACAAAAAAAAAAAAAAAAACAAAACTACTATTGCAAAGAAGGAAAAATAAAAGCATTGGGTCGGTGAGATGGCTCAGTGGACTGGCAAGCGCAAGGTCCTGAGGTCGACCCCCGGTACCCACAAAAAAAAAAAAAAAAAAAAAGCATGTGACAGAATCAAAGCCAGATGTGGTGATGTATATCTATAACCCAGCTACTTTGGATACTGAGGCAGGAGGATCACAAATTTAAGGCTAGCCCAGGAAAGTTAGCAAGACACTGACTCAAATTAAATTACAAAAAAAAAAAAAAAAAAAAAAGGGCTTGTGATGTATTAGTGGTAGATGCTTGTTTAACCTGCTGGAGGATCTAGATTCAATCCTCTTGATGCTTTTTCTTTTTTTTTTTGGTAAACTTTTCTACATACTGAATTAGAATGTAATTGATTGCATGAGGTCATATCACTTTTTCTTTTTTTCTTTCTTTTCTTTTTGAGACAGGGTCTCACTCTGTAATTCAGGCTGGCCTTGAACTTGTGACCATCCTCCTGCCTCAGCCTTCCAAGTGCTGGAATTACAGGCCTGCAGCATTATGCCTGGCAAAGTCATACCGCTTCTTGCAATTAGATTTATATTATTTTCCATTCTTGGAGTTAGGTAACATAAAGTAGCCAAAGTCTTTACATAGTTAAAAGCGCACAGATACACAAAATAGACCTATAATACCACATTTACCAAAAGCATATTAGCATTTCACTTCTAAAAAAGGAATGGATTCGATCAACTCTTAGAGTCTATCAAAGGATATGGCTCATTGGCTCTGGAAATTGTGTTAAAAACTCACTTTGCAGGAAATTTTCAGACATGTTATCTTTTTTAAAACATTGGCTTCTTTTCTATAACATAGATTCAATGCCTTACAAATTATCAGTAGTGACTATTTAAGTAGAACAATAGGCTAACTCTTAATACTTTAGAACCTCAATCCCCTTATTTTATTTGTATTTATGAAAAAATCCTTTGCAGAGACAATATTAAAACCTTACCTGATCATTTGGCATTTTATGTTGTAGAGATCAAATAGAAACATTCTACTCTAATAAACTAAAACCTCATTTTCTACTTTATTATGTCATATCATATTAGGAAAAAATGTCATTAAAGACAAATCCAAAGTTCTTAATTTCTTTTTAACTACTGTAACTTAAATGCCAAAACATAAATCTTAGCTTAATGTATACTTTTAAGTGACATGGTCACTTTTCTTGTTATAATTTCTATGAAAATTGACATATGATGACTAATACAAAGTAGAACTGCTATAAAATGGAGATATTTTATTATATAAATCCTAATTCCCACCCATACTTAGAGGAGGCAAAGAAATATCACAGTAAATGATAGAAAATATAAAATTAGCAGATCATAAAAACTGTTGTGTCAGGTGTGGTAGCACACGCCTGTAAGTACTCTGAGAGGCTGAGGCAGGAGGATTGTATATTTGAGCCCAGCCTGGGCAACTTAGTGACTTAGTAAGATCCTATCTCAAAGGACGAGGGTGAGGCTGAGAATATAGTTTAGTATGAACCTTGGGTTCAATCTGCATTACAACAAAACACAAAAACAAAAACTCTGTGATATTTAGAACATAGTTTCTACTTTTTCTTGACTTTATTGACTATGGTTGTCCAACTGCTTCCTATTATTGTAGGATTTTTTTCCCTTAATGTTTTAGAAGTGTGACTAAATTATGATACCTTAAGGGGCAATATTTAAGCTGTACTAACAAAGTACAATGTATAAACTATAATTTTTCAGGACAAGAGAAAATTTAGAGAATTATATATAGAAATGTTAAACCTGAGAAACACTGGCTAAAATTTTCTGCACATAAAATTTGAAAAGTATTAATCAAATGTTCTTTTTTTCTTTCCTGGTTATTTATTTATGGTATAGAATCAGTTTAACACTATGTTGAAATATAAAAATATTTCATTTTGGCTTTCATTTTCCCTTTTCTAGATATGAGTACAGTGAGAGATGGAGTTGACTACTCTCATTCTTCAAGTGTAGCGACTGCTATAGATAGATAGTGAAAAACATGTTCCTTACAAAAATATAATTAAAATCTCGTAAAAATAATTCTTTAGTGTTTACTAAAAAACACTTTATAGTATTTACTTAGGCAATGTTGTTTGTTATCTATACACAAACTATTAAAATTATAATCTGCCATTTTAAAAATCATATCTCTAATGCTGTATATAAATCCTGTTTTAATGTTAATGAATTTATAGACACAAATAGCTAACATCAAGGCTACAGTGAAAAGCAGAACACTTCAAGCATTTAATACAGCTAAAGGGGCAGATTAGAGATCAATAACAAAATCACCTGGTAAAAAAGGAAAAAGGTGTTGCATTAAAAGGCTTTTTGCTTTACATGTGAAACAATACTGAGAAACCTGTATTTTAGCACTTGTACTCAACAGGCACTCCAAATTATGCAATGATGAGAACAGAAAACCATCCTTTCTAATAATCTTGTGACAAAAGCTAAAAGACATCATCTTATTAACTAGTGATCTCAACTGCTAATGCAGAGTACTTCCTGGTGCCTTTTATGTAGAATGCTGCTATTAAAAAACCACTAAACATTCACTGTGAACAACACAGAATCATTCATCTTTTATCAGCATCTCTTGTTAGAAGAGTATGAGTGGGGCTGAGGTGTCATTGATATTATGGAGTGGAAATTAATCAGAAATTTTTCTCATATTTTCCTCATCTCACTAATTTACTTTTGTTCAAATTTCCTCCTGGTAAAAAGTTCATACCCAACCCCCTGTTGTACTCTTTTAAGTTGAGAATATTCAACGAGTGCGTCCACTGAAAGGCACCAGGTCCTAACACAAAAAGCATTCGAAATTCTCATTTAGTTGTCTTTATTTTGCTAGCACCATGTGGTCCTTGAAGATGTAGAAAACACGGGAAGCCAGTAAAGATCAGAGCAAGCTCATTAGCATTCTGACAAAATTGGAGTGGTGGAGATGTATAGTTTGCCTAGTTTGTCGTTTTCAAAGCTACTGGTGTTAAGCTTTCTATTTCATTGTGCCTTTGTCTTTGGGGGGGGGGTTCAAAGCAGTAGGGTTATTTGTTAGCCATAGGTTTGCACAATGCATTGTGGGAACCTTTCCTGCACATTCAGCCCTATATAGTATCATTCCAATTTGAGTCAAAAGTTTTTTTCTCATTATTTATAAGAAAGAACATGTGTGTGAATCTTAGTGGGCACCCTTAATGCATTAATCACAGCTTTGCCTTTCCCTTCTGCCTGAATTATAAAAGTCCAAATAGTCAAAACTCAAATTAGATTACTTTCAATCATTTGCAAATGCTGTCACTCATTTCAGAATACAACATTATAATATAAATTTATTTTCTGCTCATTATCTTAAACAACTAACAAGTATCACATAGGGCTGATTCAGCTAGTTCTATTTTTCTAACTGGTGTAGAGGAAAACAGTGGTTTGTGTTTTAGAATTATGTAAAGAATGCCTCTTAGAATACTTAAGTAAGTTATGACCCTACTCATTTGAGATTTTCTTCATCATCTTCTTTTCTTTTTCTTTTTCTTTTTTTAACTTAAGACTTACTTTGAAGAGTTAAATGGGCTACATTACTGCTACTATTCAACGTGAACATTTCCAAGTTGCAATGAAATGGATAAAGGTCTTTGGGGATGAATTTATCTGCTAAATCCTTGTGGTTGCCCTCCTATCTTGGATGATGACCCAAAAGAATGTCAACAGCTCATTTTCCCAGAGAACTGGAAGGAGTCCCTATGCAAGTCATAATCTGCATTCTCAAAGAACCATTTCAAACATTGTCTTTCACAAGCTGTTCTGAGTGATTTTTTCCTCTCATCTCTAGTATCCTAACAGTACCTGGGACATCAGTGCCTCTGAAATGAGGGTTAAACAAAGTTTTACCAGTGACTTCTACATATGGCATATAAATTTTTAGATTGTTTCAATGTACATTTTAGAAACATAGTCATCTTGTTCTAATAATATGCTTAAGGTATAAGTGAAATAATGCCTAAACCAAAGATTAGTATTTTTCATCACTGGGAAAAAGTACCTTTTATTATTATTATTTTACTTAGAATCAAATCTTATTTATGAGAAGTATTTATAGTCTTTCAGAATTTATAATTATTAAAAGCCCAGAGGAGGCTAAAGAGCAGTGGTGAGTGAAATATAGTATGTAAATAATCTGATAAAAGTAGTTTAACAGGGCTGGGGATGTAGCTCAGTGGCCTGCGTAGCATGCATGAAGTCCTGGGTTTAATCCCCAGCACCACAAATAAAAATAAAGTAGTTTAACAGTAAGAGAATAGATGATTTTTACATGATGACTTTAACATAATAGCATTTGGTTATATAATGTTCTACTTCCTTTTTACAGTAAGAAATGATTAAACAGTAAGTCATCATGGGGAGTACCTTTCTATATTAACTACTCATTATATTAGAAGATATAATTAAAAATTTATCTATATATATATATACATAATTTTAAAATATTTGTAATTTAAGCTCTAAGTCTCACCCTGACAGCTCAAACTAGGTTTCTTCTATAATTTAAAAATTCATTCTTTTTTTTTTTTTTTTTTTGTGGGTACTGGGGGGTCGACCTCAGGACCTCGCGCGCCAGCAGGCGCCCGTGCCGCTGAGAAATATCACCGGCCCCTTTTTCGTATGTGGGATCCGGGAGTCGAACTCGGGCCCTCGCACTTGCCGGGCAGGCGCTTAAGCCGCTGAGCCATCTCACCGGCCCCTCTTTTTTTTTTTTAATGTGAGTTCCAGGAGTCAAACTCAGGACCTTGCGCTTGCGAGCAGGCGCTTGTGCTGCTGAGCGATATCATTGGCCCCTTTTTTTCCTTTATGTGGGTTCTAGGAGTCAAACTCAGAACCTCGCGCTTGTCAGGCAGGCCCTTATGCTGCTGAGCTATCTCACTGGCCCCTAAAAATTCATTCTTAACACAAAAAAAACAGAAAGACCTGCCATGTATCATTTTGTGGTTATGATGTAGCTATTTATATATTGTTAGGACTTGAAACCTGACTAACTTAAAGCTTAATATTAGCTGCATCTCAACATTGAACTGTTCTACTGCTAGCTTTAAAGTTACACAAAATGGATGTTACTAAAGTCACAATGAGGGATTAGTTTTATACTTTGAAATATGAATACAGTTACAAAATTATTTATCTCCTTCATTCACTGCATCTTTCTACCAAAGTTTCTTGAATAAAGTCATTTAGACTAGCTATTCAAATTAGAGAACAGTTAGTAGTATCTAAATCCAGCTTCAAAACAAATATTTTAACAATTATTTAGCTGTATGGAAAATAGGGTATGTCCCTCCTGAAATCTTTTTAAAAATATACTTTCTACCTTGAATTTAGACTTATTAGAAATCATTTTGGTTTGAAATACCAAGATTGCTGAACTATCACTCTATTAAACATGAAAAAACATGTAAAAAAGCAGGATTTTTTAAGGCTGAAAATTAACATTCTTCTAATCTTCAAAGCATATCATATTTATATTTACAACATTTTCAAAGCCCAAAATACAAAATGGGTTAAAACACTGTAAGTGAACAAATGCAGCATATAGCTAGACAAGCTAAACACACTAACACAGCCTTTTTATACTATATCTAACTTGAAGCTTCTTCACAAGTGTTCACATTATACTGGTGTTTAAGTTCCTGTGACTTAAAGGCCAGATGTTTTTCACAAATGACCAACAATCGTAGTTAGAATAAATTAATGATTGAGTTTTTTAAAGCTTTGATGGAATTAAGCATACTTCTTTTCTCAATGTACCCATGTGAATGTTTGCCTGTTAAACTTTTTCTTCTTTTTCTTCTTCTTCTTTTTTTTTTGACAAGTGAGGCCACCCGGCAGAAAACAACTGATGCAAAACCCAGGAGTAATCCGTCTGTTTAGTTCAACACTATGGTCAGCCTTAACACTGCCTCTATTATGCAATGGATTTAGAGAAACTTTATTTAGTTGCCTCAGTTTTCAATTTTGTTGCCCTCTTTAAGGAAGCCTAGAGTTATTCCTATGTAAATACATTTGCATACTGGTATAATAAAAGTTCTACAATTTTGATTACCCTAGCAAGTGAAATAGGGATTGTACACCTATGTAGTTTAAAGAAATAAGTGAACAGAATCAAGGTATGGGTTACTAATCCTACTAAGGATTTTAAAGCATATAGCAATGAACCCACAATGTTCATGGTACAAGTCTAATGCAATTCTTTCCAAAAATACTTTAACAACATACAAACATCTAAAAAACAATGAAACCACTGGAACCTAAGAAATTGACTCTATTATCACAAAGTCAGTATTAAGTTGTTATAGTAAAAGTACTTACTATTTCCTAAAGAAATTCTTTAAAATATATTTTTATCACAAATATAATTCACATTCTTTAACATTTAGGGTCTAAACTATAAAAGGTTTATGCTTTAGAGATAAGGCAGAATATGAAATTTTTACTTATTTAGGAGATCCAAATTAGAGATTTATTTAGTTGTGAATAATACACTATAGCAAATAACCCAATGTAATCACCCTCCTTTTTTCTTTTTTTCTGTGCCAAGGGTCCATACATACTAGGTAAGCAGTCTACCACTGAGTTACAGCGCTAGCCTCAGACATGATTTTTAAAACAGAAATCTGAATTTTTTTTCTTGAAACATTTAGGTACTAATTTTTGTTGTTTTTTCTTGTTCTTCTTTTGGTACTGGGGATTGAACTCAGGGCCTGAGCCTGAGCTACATCCTAACCCCCACCTTTTTTTTTTGTACATCGAGACAGGGTCTTACTAAGTCACTATATTTTCCAGGCCAGGCTCAAACTTATCCTGCCTCAGCCTCCCAAGTGTGCTGGGATTACAGGCATATGCCACCATGCCTGGCTATGTACTGAATTTTTAAAAATGAACTGTATAGTGGCATGGCTTAGGAAAAGGAAAACACGCTAGAATGGGAGTCAGAAAATACCTGCTCTTGCTCTGTTTTCAGTGTTTTCATCAATAAAAGTAAAGGTCTAGACAAACACTCTCTAAGATTCTCCATTTTGCAAATATTTACGTCATAGTAATATAGACAAAATAAAGTACTATATTAGAACATTACAAAGTTGCGTTCAAAAGTTGATTTTTAGCCTTTCTTACTCCACAACTGCTTTAAAAAGTGATTAGTACAAATTGCACTCTGTATATATAAGGCCAACATTCAATAATAGAACTTCATAACAAAGTTTCCAGTTATAATAAAGGAATTATATAAGGCTTAATGAGGAAATTTTAAAAATTCCTTGGAAAACTCTTTCTATCTTAGAAGTTGCCCCTAGTTAATGCAATGAGCATTTATGTAAGCAAAATGTGTTACCCAGAATGTTATTTACACCCTGACTTAGAGGATGGAATTAGCAATGCTACCTATTACCTACTCTTTCCTTTTTAATTCCTTAACTTGTTTTTCCTAGAAACATTGACATTAGTTTCTGGACATACTCAACTAAGAAAAGTTCCACATACTCACAGTTCAGATGTTTATATAGGACATTGTAACTTTATCAAGGAAGTGAAACAGAAAATGATGATGATATTCTACTATGCAGCACAGAAGCAGAGGTTTCCAACTGAAAATGTACTTGGGTTTTACACTATGTAATAGTCTCTTGAGAATAAAATATAAACATGCATTTCAGGGTTCTAGCAAGACACATAAATTTCTTTTATAAAATTGATTTTCCCATTGGTCTAAACACATCAGTACAAAACAAATGAACTACCAAAGTGCCCTAATTAACAATTTTGCAAGTGAATACAGACATTAGTGCAACACTGCTGCTATTAAAGTCTATTCCACAGCATATCTGTTTCTGTTAACATTTCAATAGACCAATTAAAGGACCTTTCCCCCTTCAAACTCAATTAAGCTATTTGAACTTCAAATGCCACCTTACCATGTATTTATACAAAATATACAGAGAGGAAATTAATTTTTTAGTTTTAATGGGCTTATCCACTCAAAGCCATTTTAAAATTAGCTGTCACAGAATTTCATGTAATGTGAATATAGGACATTTGAATATGCAGTTGGAGAAATTAATCTTTCCAGTCTAACCTGACATTATTTATTATATATTATACTTATTTTGGGTTTATTATTTTAACAATTTTGCAATCCATTTAACAGTTTTAAAAATTTAAATCCACAATAACATGCTATAAATAACATTTATTGTTTGGGCAAACTAAACACTAAAAAACAGCAAGCCAACTAATGGGGAAGAAACAAACAAAAACTCCAAGAATAGGAGGAGAAATCTTCCCTTCTTACAAATTTTTGGAAAATGAAAGTAGTGATTTATATCACATTAAATGTTCCAAATTTTGAAGACCACAGCATTTTGTAATAGTAAAAAGAACATATTAAACTTTCAAGATTTCTTGATGTGAGAAAGCATAAACAGACGAGAACAGTAAAGAAATCTAGAGAAAGAAAGAAGAAAGAAAAAAGAAAAAAGAACACTGACACCAAATCTAACAGTTCTAGTTCTACTTTCTGAAATTATTTCCAAACATTTATTGGCATCATGGAGAGTACAACAAAAGCATGATTTCTGGGAAAAAAGCCTTCGCCCCTTTAGAATGTTAATCTGCCATATCACTTGCTATTCCACCCCAGCATGTACTTTTTGCTTCTATACATAATTAAAAGAACACATTTATTAAGTAGTCTGATCACTGGATATTTAAACTTGTAATTCATGCTAACTAGATAGTCAAAGTAAAATTTATTTAAATTTTCATTTCTTTGTAAAACTTTGTAGATGCTGTGTATCTCAGGATTAAGCACAACATATAAAGGATCCCCCTCCTCTAATCTGCCTAAAAATCCCTTTTCATCCAATTGTTGAAAAACGCTTGAAAGGCTCACACCAAGCCTAAGACCACTGCACATATGGGGGAGGGGAACCTCTGAGGTTAGCTAATTAAACTATTTGTCTTCTGAAACATTTAACTGGCTTTAGAGATTATTCTAATTAAGAATGTTAGATATATTTTTAATGTAGCTATTAAAATTAATCATAATTCAGAAACCTCAATGCACTGAACTGAATAGAGATGTGCTAAATTTCTTTAATTTAGGAAGAATAATTTTGAAAAATATCAGTCTGCTTTGAAATTAAGTACACATGGAGAAACCATAATACATACTTTCTATTTATTGGGTAAATTACTATATTTGGTATTCTCAGGCACAATGCAATACATGAAGAGGAGGAGAGGAGTATTGTCTGGGAGTCATACTGTACAAGGTACTGTAGGATTATAACTAGGAAATAATAAGCTATATTAAAAAGGAAACTGTATAAATAGGCATATCCAAAACTACACTATGTCTTTACATAAATACATTTAGAGCTCTCAAATTATGGGTAAATATTTTACACATGCACACACACACACACACACACACTGTAATCTACCTATCTATGCCATAAAAAGAAGTTGGCATGCAAATAGGAACAATGACTGAAGCAAAAAAGCCAATAAGCAACCTGCTACTTTATAAAAGTACTTTTCCTCCTAAATAATTAAAACAAAAATAAAAGAAACAAATGAATTATGATTGCAACACACACAACAGGCAGCCTCTATTAGAATCAGAAGGGTATTATACTCTAAACACTTTTTCTTCCCTTACTGCTGAAAGATTATACTGGTTATCCCATTAAAGTTGGTAAAATGCCATTCTTGTGTCTTAAAGCTCTAGTATTGGAGGTCAAGAAGTGTATGCTGCTTCTTACAAGGCTAGTGTGGATGTAATCTTCCCAAAGTTACAATAATTAATGTTAAGCTTCTTTAGCAATACGTTTCTGAAAGAACTTGCCTGATAATATACTTGGAGCCTGGCTAGCTGTTTGTGTTTCTGAGCGAGAAGTGTATTCTATGCTACTCACGTACTCCAGCTTAAATCTTTAGTTAAACTAGGATGATGATGAGTACTTTGACTTATAAACAAATATAATATTTAAATACTTAGAAATTATGTAGGAGACATATATACAGATATAACTTGAAAAATTTATTAATTCTAACCTAACGTATGTACTGAATTCCAAGTCTGTATTTGTATATGTAATTAAATTTATCAAGGAAAATGGCATATATTCTACTATGACCTTGGGGATTTCATCTGTCTGTCTGTCTGTCTGTCTGTCTGTCTGTCTGTCTATCTATCTATCTATCTATCTATCTATTCTATCTATCTATTCTATCTATCTTTCTACTGGGTAGTGAACTGAACCCAGGGCTTCCCACTGAGCTATACCTCCAGCCTCTTTAAAAATTTTAAGATAAGGTACTAATAAATTGCCCAGGCCAGCCTCAAATTTGCAATCCTCCTGCCTCAGCCTCTCAAGTAACTGGGATTAAAAGTGTGTATAAACATTTTTGGCTTCAAAACTATCTTTTAACTTAAGCAATATTTTTATTGCTTAAATATTTATAACAATTTATATAAACCCCAAAGTTTGTATTTTTACTGCCTTTTTTTTCTACTATAATTAGAAAGGTATGAATAAAACAGGAGTGAAAAAATAGGCAAGCAGGAACAGAAATATAACTGTTAAGAAACTACCTATATAATTAAGAATAAATGCCATCAACTGGATTCTGTTTTTGAATCTGATAAACTGACAGAAAAAGTGGCACAATTTTTATTTTATGTTTAATTTATTCCTTTTCTCAAAATATTTGTTCTAAGATTTCAAGGAATGGCATAGAGTGGAATGCAATGATGGGATTTTTAAAAATCAACTTACTTCAAAAGGACAAATGTTTTACTCTGACTGACATTTATGTGCAAAGTACTGTTGAGTCCTTGAGGGAGCCAAAAGATGAATGAAAGATACCATACTGGCCTGGCTAGTCTAAGTAAAACATTTTATGAGCTACTGAGCAGACATGCACGTGTTATAATGAAGATTTTTCAAAAGTGTTACAAGAGAAGGAGAAAATAATTCTGGCTAGTAGTATGATCTAGGAAAGCTTCCTGGAAGCAGTTTTAAATAATGTCAGAACAAGCCAAATTAATTCTCTTATACCCCCCTATTTAGCTTTTACTCTGAATTGTATAAAATAAGCATGAGGGCTTGGGGTGTAGCTCAGTGTCAAAGAGCTTGTCTAGCATGTACCAGGCCCTGGGAAAAAGCATGAGAAATTTTGAAATAATTACATTAGTACCTCCCTTATGCATGGGAGATAAGTCCCAAGACCTCTGGTGATTGACTGAAACTGCCTATGGAACCAAATGCCATAAGATAATACTGTGTTTTTTTTTTTTTTTCTTTCTATACCTACGATTCAGTTTAATTTATAAATTAGGGACAATAAGAGATTAACAACCATAACTAATAATGAAATAACAATTATAACAATATATTCACATATGATTCAAAGACATGTGAATGTGGTATCTTTCTCTCATAGCAGCTTATTTATCCTTCTTGTAATGATGTGATACAATGCCTACATGATGAGATAAAGTAAGGTAAATGATATAGGTACTGTGATGTAGTGTTAGGTTACTACTGACCTTCTGATAATAGGTATTTATGTATTTCAGACCATGGTTGACTGCAGGGAACTGAAGCTGTGGGTAAGGGGGAACTATACAGTATAAAGCTAATCCCTTTCCCTGCATGTGAATGGTCCTGCTTCTGTTAAGGCATAAATGAGAGAGAGAGAAGAGAGGGTAATGTGCAGGAAAGTAAAGGACTGCTCTTTTTTTCCTCAATGCTGGGCTAAAATCAAACCCAGAGATTTAGGCAGGCTTGGCAAAGGTAAAACTGTGGATAAGGGGGGCTACTGTACTACTGTATATGTTATAAATTATTTTAGGCATGTTAGAATGATCTTGCACATTTCCTGAAGCAGGAACAATTAATGTTTTGCTAAATGGTATAAAGAAATGAATACATAGTTGATTTCTTCAAAAATATTGAATAAACCCCTAATGTGGTTGGTTATAACATTTGTGAGTCGTCTTGTTAATATCAATTCTACACAACTTTTAATGAAGTCAAAAGCAAGGGACTGCAATGATGACCTCTTAATGTAGAGCAGCTCTATAATAGAAAAAGAAAACACTCTCCAAATAAGCTTTATTAATTTAGTTTAAAAACAAGCCTTAAGGACAATTACAGGTGATGTGCTTATATTCTTACTCTTTAACATGACAAGAAACATGTTATTCATAATTCAAAAATTGTGAAAAAATAATTCTTTTGAAAGGGACAAGAGAAACCCAATTTATTTGTTGTTCTAACACTGAGAGAACTATATAACAGCTTCCCAGGCAGAAAAGTAACACTTTAACAAGCCAAACAGTGCTGTTGTTATCCAGAAAGCCAGCTGCATTCTCTGTTGCAGTAACTACAATATATTTGGAGATCTGGTTTCTTGGTAATATAGCCATCAGGCATCTTTTCTCTTCAAATGCAGACTTCATTGAGGATCATGAAGAATGGCTACATTTATAGCATGGGCAAAACCAACGCAGGTTTCCTTCAAAGTAGAACACTCCCTGTTTAATAATTAATACTACTCATTTCCTTCCAAGAGAAGAAGACATGATAAATTTGGATTATCAAAAGATTAAATAGATAACTCCCCATCTGGAAGGAGTTTTATATAAGGAACAATGGAAGAATAATAGAGGAGGTATTTAAGTATATTCAAAATTGGATCATTTTATGTGCCAACTCATTACTAGTATAGACACAGTTTTAAAGCAGTGTTCTCAAAGGCGAAATCTGTGGACCACCTGGTTCAGAGTCAGAGAATATTGTTACAATGCAGATTCACAGATTTCATTTTCCATGCATTAGGAAAGGGGAAGGAGGTAGAGTAGGATGAGAATCTGCAAACTCGGCTGCTAATTCTGATGCATACTGAAGTTTGAGAATAATTTTTTTTCTTTTTTTTGGGGGGGGGGCGGTACCGGCGGTCGACCTCAGGATCTCGCGCGCCAGCAGGCGCCCGTGCCGCTGAGCGATATCACCGGCCCCTTTTTCGTATGTGGGTACCGGGAGTCGAACTCGGGCCCTCGCGCTTGCCAGGTAGGCGCTTACGCTGCTGAGCCATCTCACCTGCCCTGGAGAATAATTTTCTATCGTACATATAATTTCAGAAATAATATCAAGGAAGTACATTACTAATTCTAGTACCACAAAATTGCAATAAATGTCAAGAAAATGAAAGATATAAGAAAATTAATAATTGCAGCCTAATTCTAAAATGACAAATTTTACTAATATGATGACATAAATTTCATTAGGTTGCAAATAACCCAACCTATTAAAAAACATTTATTATTTTCTTTTACTGAAGCAATACTACCTTCATTGAATGAAAGTCAGTCTGTGTTAGAGAATGTTAACAGAGTATTTCCTTCTTTCTTGTTAATAAATAAAAAATACTTTCATGTATTGATTGGTAAATGTTTAGTTGAACTTGTGTTATTACCATTCACTATCACTTGGTTTTAGGAGACCATTCTGTGGGGGAAAAGGAACATGACAGAGAAGACTTCCCTATATACCGTACCTTGTCATGATAATATATGACATGCCCTTTAGGGTATGGCTCAAAGAGGCTGTATTTTCATTAAGATGTTTCATCACAGAACTCAAACTAACAAAATTTCCATGAGTCATTTTGCTTAAACCAAACTTAATTGTTATTGAAGAAAAACCATGTATCCACAATTTAATAATTGGATGGTACATTAGTCTTTAAATTCTACAGTCAAGTGGGGAAGAATATGAGAAGAGAAAAAAGTTACTTATAGATCGAAAAGTGGAGTAATTAGTCAAAACAAAAGGCTATTCAAATATTTCACAGCTACAGCTCCCATATATATACTTTTATGAATTAAAGTAAATAAGCAAAATAATATTTTACAGAAATAAGTTACATAAAATCAGTTAAAAATAACAGGTACATCTTTTGCCAACTATTCCCTAAATAACTTTTGAAAGACCAAAATGCCTAGAAGCATCAGGACAATATTATCTCACTTTTCATAAACAGATTTTAGAATACTTCTTCCTCCTAAATATTGGAGATGCAAATTCTAAAATGTAAAATGAATGCTTGTGAAGGACACTGAGCTCCCTCTGGTGAAGGCATAACAAGTTTATTAAGTAAGCACCACCTCTGGAATTATAATCCCCTCTGGCTTCTTCCACTGAGTTTATTGGTTCAATTTTCATAACCATGAGCATCATTAGGGCAATGCAGTAATTAAGAGTTGTTAGAAAGTGAATTCTCAAACTGCAGATTAGAAAATTAAACTATTTCCTGATTACATATTAATGGAGCACAACAATAGCAGTTGCCATAAGCTTGGAAGGCAACCAAGGGATAAATCTGTGTACTTAATTACCATAAACAATGGCTGCATAGAAATGAAGTTTTATGCACATTCCCTTCTGTAATATGTCTGATATCAGTACACACTTGACAATTCTTGTTCAATTATCTCTATTATTTAATGCGCTGTGAACGGCTCTGTGTAAATAAAATTAACCACCCCAATTACTTTGAATTCATCTAGGGACAACGTAATAAAAAATGTGAAGAATTCTGCATGCCTATTAATCTAAAACATTACAGAAGCTTCCTCATATTCTCTTGTCTATATTTATTTTGTCTATATTTATTTTACTGCTCTGCTAATTCAATTACATTTACCACTGGTGGTCAATGGAGTTTTTGTTACTTAATTAATCCTTATATAGTACCATAAACACGGTCATTATCTGATAATATCTATGTGGTCTCAAATGGTGAGTAGTGACTTTAATAACTAAATGAATTTAATCAAACTTATAAGCCTATGTCTAAATCATTAAAAACATTTTTAAAAACCATATAAAACAAATATGTTATTTTAATAAAGTTCAGAATTCCTCTTGGAGTATAAGAAACAAGAAAATACAAATGAAAGAAACCAGAGAGAGAGATACACATTGCATAAAATGCTTGTCCCTTAAAAAGGTTTTAAAGGATTGGCTATATTTTCAATTTTGGACTTATTCAACATCTATGAGTCACAGCATCAAAAATCTGCCTGCTTTATACTGTACATGTAGTATACTAACTTAGTAATAGCAGTACACTGTTATAATAACAAACAGCTCTGTCTCTGTGATCATTTAATGTTGGTCTTTATGAAGAGAAAATTAATAAATGAGAGTGAAATTATATTACTTTGTACTTTTGTCACAGAAATGCTGTTTTAAAAAAACACCTTCTGCACTTGCCTTTTCTGTTACTTATTCACAGAGCAAATCTTCTATGATCATATATATATATATATAGTATTTCAAGCATATAAGTGTAAGACCTTAAACTGTAATAACTTTAAGTATTTTGACTGTAATCAAGAGACATGACACTGAATAAACCAGTATTCATGCTACTAAAGCACTAATTTTCTATAAGCTCTTTTTAAATTTTTTTTGGTACCTGGAATCGAACTCGGGACCTTGCGCTTGCCAGGCAGGCGCTTGCACTGCTGAGCTATATTCCCGGCCCTCTATAAGCTCTTCTGATGTACTGAGAAACTATACTTTTTTTTAATAGCTGAGATTACATTTTCATATTGAAACAGATCAAGATCACATTTTTATTTTAAGAGTAAAAACTAAAGAGCTTTAACATAGGAAATGTATACACATATCCAGTGTCATAATTGTAAGCTAACATAAAAATAATTGCCTTACTTTAGAAGTCAGTCACTTAAATTTTAATTGGTTTTAATTTTAACATACCTCAGAAAACCATTTTTTAGCATTCCTAAGTAGTTGATACTGAAAAATGACTCCCTGAAAGTTATTACATTTAAGTTACAGAATGTTCTAAAATCAGCAAAGAGGTACATGATTCCTTTAAAAGGAGTTTGTTTTTATCCCTTTGCCTATTCCAAAGGAGGATGTATTTATAGCCTGATTTTCATGACAGTTACATTGTGATGACCAGGGTAAATGAATAATGAGCTTGTTGGATCACTAATGAGTCAAACAGGTGTGTTGGTATCTTTTTACATAAACTAAATGAATATGGATCTGTGCTTTTTTCTCTTGTGATTCTGGGGATTGAACCAAGGTATATCCCAGGACAAACTAGGCAAGTGTGCTACCATGAGTTAACCCTCACCCTTGATCTGTTTCTTCTGGGTTACTAATTATAAATCATGAAATGAGAGGGTCCAGATAATTAATAAAACCCCAGGAAAATCATAAGTCTACCTCTAAGAAAATGAGAGATGAAGCAGAGAACACATCAGGTGGTATCTGAGAGTTGTGCTCCAGAGGTATGAGATGGGGTTTGGACTCGTGCTTTACCTCTTGTAAACTGCATGGATGGGAACTTACTTCTCTGAGCCTCGGTTTCCTTATGTGAAAACTCTGATTCTTAATAGTCCTGATTATTAACAAAATCTACTTCATAAGGCTATTGTGAGAAACAACAAAATAACGTGTGTAAAGCATCTTCCAGAGCTAGACATATAATTAGCACACAATAAATACTGACCATTGATGTCACATTTAGGTAAAGGTAATAGATAATTCTGGAGATTCAAAAATAAAAGCTCCTATAACAAATCATGTATATTTTACTTTTGTGTGTTATGTGTACCCAATTTTTTTTCTCCCTTTCCTTCTTGGTTTTTTGAGACAGGGTCTCACTATGTAGCCCAGGCTGGTCTAGAACTCACTATGTAGCCTAGGCTGGCCTCAAATTCACAGGGATCCCCCTGCCTCAGTATCTTGCATGCTGGGATTATATGCATATAATGCATATGAGTGCTGGGATTATATCCACCACACTTGGCTCCAATTTTCCTCTTTAAAGCAGCTTTAATATTACATGTGATTCCTTATTAAGGTAAGGAGTCTTTTTGAAGAATGTATAGAAAAGCTATCCCCCCGTTTTTTTGCAGTTATTGGGCACTGAACCCAGAATGTTCGCACTGAGTGACATCCCCAACCCCTTTGAATTTTTTATTTTGAGACATAATCTTGCTAAGTTGCTAAATTGCCCAGGCTAGGGTTGAACTTTACATCCTCTTGACTCAACCTTTGAGTAGCTGGGATCACACATGTGTGCGACTGTGCCTAGCTATTTCTTTTAATTCATTTTTTCTCTAAGTGTATTTAATATTCTAAATGGCAATTGGGTTTTTGGAGTGAATACCCTAAAAAAAAAAAGCTATGGAATTAGTATTTCTGGCTCAGGGACTCAAGAAGGCTATCAGGATCTTTTTATTCAGTGATCAAAGTTATAAAGTTGGAAGAAGTAATTTTATTGTAATGCACACACATTTAATTTTTATGCTTTCCCATCATTGGGATATAATACTCAATATCCATAATTTAAAGGCTCACAGTTTCAGGAGATTCAGTCCATGGTAGGCTGGCTCCAAGGCAGAAACATGATAGTGGTAGGATGAGGTGGAGCAAAGATATTTAGTATGTGGTAGTTGAGAAGCAGAGCAAAGGGATGGTGCCAGAGAGGAAGGGGTAAGGGGCCAGATACAGACACCAAAGTCAAGGCTCCATGACCTACCCAGACACACCCAGAAGTGTGTTTCTTCACAGTAATCTCCTGGTCAGCTCCCAAGCCAATCAACTTGACAATCTTAACCATCACAAAATGTAAACCAAATATTGTCACTTAAAAACACATTAAAAGACTATAATTCTACAATAAGTCTGATAATCATCAAATGAAAACAGATTTAGAATGGAAAAGAAACACCATTCATCATAGTAACATAATTTGTAGCACTATAGTAAAAGGCCCCACCAACATTTCCATTATAAAATGCAGTTGCATTTTTTCCAAAGGTTACAACATTGCTGGCACACATACATTATCACTGTACCTATATACAGTGTCAGCTTGGAATATATGAATATATATAGTATATATTTCTAACTAACAAGTTTTGCTATTCCCAAAGAAGTAATCATAATAACCTTTAGGTGCTACAAACTCTAAATTTCTTTCTCAACAATTACATGTGCATGTGCATGCAATTAAGAGCAGATAGAAAACAAAGAATTTGCATGAAAGTTTTATAGGACTCAAGGTGAGATGGCAGAAAATAATATGCCTTGAAGCACATTTTAAAAGAAAAAATAAGCCAGGAGTGGAGGCACACACCTGTAATCCCAGCACTCTGGGAGGCTGAGGCAAGAGGACAGCAAATTCAAGCCCAGCTTGGGCAACTTAATGAGACTTTGTCTTAAAATTAAAAAAAATAAAAGAAATAGGGCTGGTGAGATAGCTCAGCAGCATAAGTGCCTGCCTGGCAAGCGCGAGGTCCTCAGTTCGACTCCCAGAACCCACATAAAGGAAAAAAAGGGCCGGTGATATCGCTCAGCGGCACAAGCGCTTGCTGGCAAGCGCAAGGTCCTGAGGTCGACTCCTGGTACCCACATAAATAAATAAATAAATAAATAAATAAATAAATAAATAAATAAACAAATAAATAAATGGTGGGGAATGTAGCTCATTGTGAAGGCCCTGGGTTTAATCTGCAGTAAAACACACACACACACACACACACACACACACACACACACAGAGTATTCAAACAATCACAATTTAGGATTAACCCAGTAACTGCAGAAGGACCAGACATATATATCCTCACATCTCCTCTGTCTCTGTCATTGATGCCCTTTCCCAGCCATTGTCATTCTCATCCCTGGCATCTTCTCATTTGTTGCATGACCCACCAAGGCTCTCTCTTACATTTCTTTCCTATTTTCTTGCTAATGCTTCTTATCAACATGCCAGGAAAAATGCCTAGCACTCTGGACCATCATCCAGGCTCTTGTACTCTGCCCTTACCTCCCCTCACTGTGCAAAAGCATCAGTGTCAAACAGGTGACCCTTAAAATGCAGAGGTGCTTAAGCTCAGGGAACCTAAGACTCGGGTCTAGGATAACTATTCATTTTATGTCATTATATTTTAGACTAATAATTTTTTAAGTTGGCTTTTCAAAAATAGAGACAAGGTCTCATTAAGTTGCCCACGGTGGTCTTGAACTTGCAATCCTTCTGCCTCAGCCTCTGGAGTAGCCAGGAACGTGAAAAAGTTGCACAGTGCCTGGCTTGAATTAATAGGCTATTGTGAATTATCTTCCATGTGAACACTTATAACAGCTTTACTTTTGGAAAATGTTTTCTGAATTCTAAATAAATCTCACAACTCATTTAAAATTGAGTATAGAATTACTGTATGATTCTGAAATTCCAGTCCCAGGTATATATCAAGAACTAGCCAGGCATGGTAGCACATGCTGTAATCCCAGCACTAGGGAGGCTGAGGTAGAAAGATGACAAGTTCAAAGCCAGCCTGCACTACTTAGTGAGACCCTGTTAAAAAACAAACAAACAAACAAACAACACCCCTGAAATCTGAATTTCAAACAGGTACTTGTACACAAGTGTTCAAAGTAGCTAAAAAGTAGAAACAACCTAACTGTCCAAACTGATGGGTAAATAAACAAAATGTAGTACACACATACAAAGTAATATTATTATTATAATATTTTTTTTGGGGGGGTTGAGACATGGTCTCACTATGTAGCCCAGGCTGGCTTCAAACTCATAGCAATCCTCCTGCCTCAGCCTCCCAAGTGCTGGGATTACAGGCATGTGCCACCATACCCAGCCTAATATGGATAAACTTTCAAGACATTATGTTAAGTGAAAGAAGCTAAACACAAAAGGGCAAATATTATTTAGCTCCATTTATATGAAATATCTAGAATAAAGTGAATTCACGGAGACAGAAAATACAGTAGATTTCTCAGAGGATTATGGGAGAAAGCCATGGAGAGTTAGAAGTATATAATTTTGGTTTGTGAAAATTAAAACTTCTGGAAATATATATTGGTGGTGATTATATAATACTGTGAATGTATTAAATGCTATAGAATTGTATACTTTCAAACAGTTAATTTTATATTATGTTAATTTTAAATCAGTAAAAAATTGAATGTAGTCAATATCTACAAGTATACAAAACCTTGAAAAAGGAGGTAAAGTGCATTTTTTCAGTGAAGAAGATATGGTGGGAAAAGATACCTGAGTTAAGAGCTAGAAAACCTAAAAAAACCAGGTTTGAATCCTAACTCTGCCTTTACTAATGGTATCATCTTTTTTTTTAGTGCATATTAACTATACAGAATGATGGGTTTTATGGTAGCATTTTCATAATACTTATAACATCCCTTGATCATGATTTCTCCCCTTTCATCCTCCTTTCTCTCCCATTCCCTTCCTCTTTAATAGTCTCCCTTCTATGTACTCCTAAATAAGATCATCTTAAATGAGTTATTTCCCTTCAGTTCATCATGTGAATAAACTGTACTTCATTCTAAGACTGAGAATCAGAAAGTACACTGAAATCTTTAATTTCTAACATACCAGAAAAAAAGGTACTAATATTAAATGAAAACTTGGAGTGTACTGGAACCCAAAACTGAAAAGAATGAATAAATACATGTTTTTTGCCTTCTAACATTTTATCCCTTTAGCTACTAACTCAGTTTTAGTTCCCCTGCTCCCCTTCCGTGGTACTAGGGACTCGACCAAAAGACTTTACACTAAACTCCATTCCCCAGCCCTTTTCATTTTGGGACAGAGACTTCCTAAGTCACTAGGTTAGCCAGGCTGGGCTCAAACCTGCTGTTCTCTCACCTGCACCCCCCGGAGTGCTGGGATCACAGGTATGGGCCACCAAACTGGGTTTAGGCAAATCTTAAAACTATTTGTGCAGAAGGGAGTTCAATACAGTCCCAAGTGATTCTTGAAATTTATCAAGTTGGGGAAATCCAGTCAGTTTTAGTTCGAATCTGCAGCAGCAGACCCAGTTAGGATCACAATCTATCCTGTGAAATAAGGAATACCATAATTCCCAAAGGGATTCTAGAATCTCTAATCTATGACTGTCTTTTGTATTATAAATCATCTATAGTTGGAATGGGCTATTTCAAAGCTTCACTAATGATAATGTGGGTTGGAAAGGAGAATTTGAAACTCTTTTTGTTAGAACCCTCAATAATCAGGTTCTACATGAAAAAGGAAACAGAATTTCTAGCTTTATTTTTTTTGCTAGTGGAATCAGGCTCTTTGTATAGTAATATCTAATTTATTCAACATAATTAGCAAAACTATTTTACTCCCATTTACTAAAAAAAAAAAAATTTGTCACCTTAAAATATTTAAGGGGAAAAATACAAATAAAATATATTCAAGGAAATAATTTGAAACTATATTGTAGAAATTACACTAGTATTTATATTTTTTATATTGCCATCATAGCCAATATTTTTTAAATCCCTTAGAAACCAAAGGAAAGGGCCGGTGAGATGGCTCAGTGGCGTAAGCGCCTGCCTGGCAGGCGCGAGGGCCCGAGTTCGACTCCCGGAACCCACATACGAGAAAAGGGCCGGTGATACTGCTCAGCGGCACGGGTGCCTGCTGGCATGCGAGGTCCTGAGGTCGACCCCTGGTACCCACAAAAAAAAAAGAAACCAAAGGAAAAACTGTAAATGTAAAGCAATTGACTGGACAAGACTGAACGCGTATGTAACTTGTTAGGGGAATGATAGACATGGTCTCTATGTAATCTGGCATAGAGGGTCCTTTATAAAGGGATCTGGTGACCTGAATTCAAGTCCAAGGTCTGCCATTTGATGATCTGTGTGAGCCTGAGCATTTGCTATACCTCTGTAACCTCACCTGGACAATGAGAGAATTAGGTAATAGTTTTCTCAAATAAGTATTTTTGGTTTTAAATTTTAAGCAGTAGAAACTTTTCTTCAAATGAGCTCTTCCCAGAAGCCCACTATTTCAAATAAATAAACTCAAAACTACTCTCTTTGAAGTAAGTAAGGAATCCAGATGTCTGTCTGCTTTCTGCTCCCGTATTTTCCTGGCAGTCTCTAAAGTGCCACTGAAGAAGCTTTGGGGCGCCACAGAACATAGTTTGAAATCCAGTGGGCCAGTACAAGCTTCACATCCCTTTCTGTTCTAGTATGTCACAACAGACATATATGCATACAAATATTGCATACAAATGCTTATTTCTGAAGTTGTTCTTTTATTATAAATACATTTTTGGAAAATGAAAAAGTTCAGGAAAGGCTTCTTATCATAAGTCATGCTACTCTAGTTTAATATTATCATAAAATTAAAGCTATTAATTAGATCGAAGGAATATATTTTTCACTCTTATTTTTGACATGTATCTTTCTTAATATAACTTACTTTTAATTTGGTGTGAATGATTTGAATTTGTTTCTCATTTTTATCCTTCTGTAGGAACAGCAGCATTTTAAGGAAATATACATACACATATACATACATACAGTTCTTTTCCAATAGCTTACTATGTTCTTAGATCTAGTAAATCACCATTTGCAATCAGCATTAAATGCCGATCTATCCTCTGGTTAGGATCTAACTTGCTGCTCCAACCCATCTTTACAAATGTTGCTATATGCCTTAATCTTTTCAAATGCAACAGTGACACAAAGTATTACAGACTTTTAAAAACCTGTTCTCTTGAAAAAAATGTGGAGCATCAGTAACCAGATAGTATTCTCAAATTTCAGTGATCTCGTCCATGGAGCCGTCCCCTATGCACAGTGCTCTGTTTCATGCAGTACATGGCTTTAGCTGGCCAAATCTTTTTTTTTTCCCCCAATGAATCAGTAGAACAGTAAAGATCTTACTTTTTTTTTTTTTTAAAGCAGTGGCATATCAATGAGGCACAGATGTGTATTCCAACTCTGCATGGATGAGCACACTGTTCAATAGTGCTGGCTCACACGGTATCAGGGCGAGTTATCACTTCCCATGAAGGCACTCTTATCACCAGGGCCCAGAGAGGTGGCTGCAAATCGCAGCCTTTTTATTTTCAAGGCAGTTTTGCTGAACATTCAGGCTTCAAAGATTCGCACTTCCAAAACTCTATAAGAGTTTGTGAACGCTCAATTTGCCAAAACTGTTTACAGTGTAATTGGGCACCGTACCTGTGTCCATGAGATAGCGAAGGCGCCTCTCCACCAGCGCGGCACGGGTGTCAATTTGCTTTTGCTCATTCTCTAGTGCTGCCAATTCTCCTACAACATACTGACTGGTGTCTTTGAACCCTTTCTGTTAACGAGAACAAACAGGGAGGAAAAAAAAATCACTTGTAAGTTGCATTTTTTCCTTTTTACAAACACTTAGTAAAGCACTTACCTAGAGAATCAAATATACTCTTCGTATCACCCTTAGTACCAAATAGCAAGTCTTTCCCTGTGATTTAGAAATTTTTCATATGTATGATGTACACCAAATGTTTGAAAATAGAAAATATCTCAGCTGTTTAATATTATATTTATAGCTTCATATTCAGATTTGCCAAATCTAACAAGTTAACACTAAGTTAAAAAATTCTCCTTAGAGTTAAGTCAAAGTTACTTAGACGTGAATAAAAACAGAAGAGAATTTTTCCCCTTGGTGACTATCAAAATAAAACTTTAATTCAAAAGTGTAATATACAAAAGTAGAGTTTTACTAAGGAATTGATCCTTAAAATATGCATCATGAGAAAATCAGATTTGTTCTAGAATAATACAAAATTAAAAAGACACATATTTTTGCTTTCTATTTAAAATACTCTTAATAAAGCAAGTTTGCAGTATCTCTAGTTTACCTTCCAGCTAGCTCCTGTACTTAAATATTTCATTCTGTTTACATATTACTAATTATTATAGCTGTACATTCTAAACTGACAGGATCTAATGCAAGTAGTACACTGATTGGTTAATCTTCCATTTAGCAAATTTTTATTTCAATTGAAAAATCTACTTTTTATAATTGTCCGTGTTTAAAAAGTTATGCTTATAAGTTTTATTTGAAACAGCAGCTTTATTATAAAGTGTTACATATCCTTAATTTTTTTGGCATTTCCTCCCCCTTTTCGCAGTGCTGGGGATTGAACCCACAGCTTCAGGCTTGCCAGGCAAGTACTTTACACAGAGCTGTACTCCCAATCCTTTTATTTTCATATTAGAAATTTTAATCATTACAGGCAGGGTTGTTATATATGGATTAAATATAGCCCCTTTTGGAATACCTGTTTATCTTTTGACACTCACAGAGCAAAGAGGGCTAAGTAGCTGAGAAATACTGAAGAACTGCTTAAGTGATTACTTTTACCACCACCACTACTATCAACACACTATTTGTTCAGAGAAATAAACGTGTACAATTTTTGGTCAAATGCTTTCCCCACCTAGAAGCATATCAGTCTCAAAGAAACTATGAGGAATTATCTTTTTGTATTCCTTAAATAAGAAACAATCAAAAATTATGTTAATTATGAGTGTATTTTGGAATTCTCATGGTCAATAAACATGTGTAACTCTACCTATAGCTTATATACCTTCTGAACTAGTAAATAATTTGGACTCACATGTGACTCAATTTTTAACAACTAACCGTTAAAGCTAATTATGGCAGTTGACAAATTCAAAGGTGAAATATTTTCAGGAATAAAACTGATAATTTATCAGGATATTTTGATAAAAAAGTCAATGTATTTTTAAAAGTCATATAAAATGGATATGATTCCATTTCAATACAAAAGATAATTGAATAATTATAAGAATAAATACTAATCGTAACTTTAAAATTAGGAATAAACTAGTCTACCAGATTAGCACAGCATTTTCAAAAGGGACTTTTTCTCTTTTTTAGTCCCATCCAAAGGGATAAAACAAATATGGTAGTTTACAAAGACAATAAATAACGAAAGGGGCCGGTGAGATGGCTCAGCGGCTTAAGCGCCTGCCCGGCAAGCGCGAGGGCCCGAGTTCAACTCCCGGAACCCACATACGAAAAAAGGGGCCGGTGATATCGCTCAGCGGCACGGGCGCCTGCTGGCGCGCGAGGTCCTGAGGTCGACCCCCCGGTACCCACAAAAAAAAAATAAATAAATAAATAACGAAAATATAAGAAAGCAGAAACTTCATTGCTTTTACTGATTAGCTCAGTTAAAAACAGTATCAAATTTCATAATCAGATTTCTTTAGTGTGAATATGTAATGTCTTCAAGTATTCTACAACACATAAGTTATAGGAAATACTTCACCAGGATATGCCAGTGATGTCCTTGGTACTTATACCTTTCCAGGTCTTCTAAAAGTGAGTAACTTGAGAAGCTTTTAGAGTTCTAAAATGCAGTTGATAACTCTGACTACTTTCATAAGGATTTTAAAATCCAAAAAAGATGGTTTCAACCATAAAAACAATGAAAATATTTAGACAAACTATAGATAGTAAAAATGTAGCACCATTAAAAAGAACTAGGTTTCCAGAGAAAAATTCAAGTTAAGACTTGTTCTTCCTGCTTCTGTCCCGCAGCTGTCCATCAAAAGCAGCTTTCTCCCTGCGGTCTATCAAATATTTCCCTCACAAATCAATTTTACACATGATCAGCCCATACCCCTACTGAGCTGAACCTCCCTGTTAATTAAGTGAAGAAATTACCATATATATTATATTAATGCAAACATCATTCAGCTAGTAATTCACGGCTGATCTGGATAATGGAAAGGTTGAACACCCATTAACCCAAGCCAACAAAATGGGTTGGCTGAGAAATTCTAGCAGGTCTCATGTGACTTTTCCCTCTAACTGCAGCTCTGCGGTATCTGCTATTGTAATAATTAAAATCCTCCTGGTAGATCAATACTGGAATCTCTTTATGGGAAGTGCCCTGATGGAAATGTCTCAAGGAAGCTGAGGCTGTGGAACTCTGAAAAATTCATTTTTTTTTATCTGACAATTATCACCACACTGCAGACTAATTCAACAGTGCACCCCTCTCACTCTGCTTTGAATGCACTGGAGATTGACATCTTAAAAAACCTAACATCTCATTTTAACAAATAAAGGCACTATTTCCACATACAGTTTGGAATTATCAGCAATCATGAAACCACACAAAAAATTAATATACATTAAGCACTTCATCTTCTGATGGCTTCCTCTGAGTTTCAGTTATCGCTGCCTTCTCCTCATTTCCTTTCTTTGTATCTTCTTGTATTGATCTCTGCCTTTTCATCTCTTAAAAAAAGGGGAGAGACATGTAAAATTATTACAAAGCTTGATATTTATGTACTGAAATACGGATTTACACTATCAGCTTTTAAATATATACACAAATATATACATACACATATGTATCTTCAGATATTGTTAAATCATAAGATGGGAGAGTATTTTTAAAAAGTGTTCCTACCTGGTCTATTCTCAACATATTGACTGAAAGACTGAAGTTGAGTTTTTCTGATTGTAGAATCCTTGCTGAACACAACAGGATTTCTAAAACCTTCTGTTGCTTTTTGTAATCGTTCAGTCCGGAGATCTTCTGTGCCATTCTAAAAGTAAAATAAAACATGGTACAAAAGTCCTAATCTTATAAACATAAAATTACCCATTAGGAAGGCAACTTTTGCTAATTTAAGATAATGCTGACTTAGAAATTTTAGAAACTCTTACAAAGAAAAAGGGTTTTAAAGTACTTAAATACTGTAGTTCAACGGTAGCTTCTGTTGCCTGTAATAAAAAACTTTGGGATATATGGTTTAAACCCTTGATAACATTGACACATTAAATACTATGAACCCTCTTGTCTTTTGTAAGTGATAGGTATCATTTAAGTCATGTTCTCTTCTACTCCCTCTACTATTTGCCCCATCAGTTTGTATAGTCCCACAGACTTGTATGACAAGAAGAAATAGTTTCTAATTTTATGCCCATTGAGATAAACCACTAATGCTGGATGAAGGCTAAAAGGTAGGATTATAATATACCCCACTGAACTGCATTTCATCAGCTATAACTTTCCAAAGCCAGATTTGTAAGTAAGCCCTTTACAGTGAAGGAAACTACAATTATCTTTTCCGGAGCTTCCTATGTTAATACTGGTAACAAATTCAAATGGTTCTATCAACAAGAAATATCCCAGAAGACTGAACCACTGCAGTGTGTGGAAGCTGCAGATACCGAGGTGCTGTGTACCAAACAAATATTTCATTTTATACCTAATCTTTTATTATTTTTATTAAGTGTTTTGAAAGTAAATAGGGAAAGGCTAAGATGCATGACTAATAGCTAAGCCTGCTGAATGCTGAAACTGGTTATCAAAAGCTACCAAGACTTTGCCCTTCCTCTGCATTGAGACAATCAGTAATGAGGGAGCCCTCCAATGGCCTATTCTCTAGCCTCAAGGAGGCCTGGGATACAGAATCCTCCAGGGAAGGTAACAGTTTATCCTTTTCCACAAACACAGAATGCCTCATTTATAAATGTGTAAAATGCATTTTATTAAAAAAATAAAAACCCAAATCAATGCTGAAAGCTTCAAGAGAACAGATGGACTCTATATATTCTTTATAAATACTGTTTTCAAATCTTAACTAAAGAGATTCAAGAAAAGGCAATCTGTTTAAAGCGTACCTTTTATTGGAATAACTTTAAAAATGACTACACAAGCGTGTTTTGGAAAGCAAAACCAATTTCATCTATGAAGATAATTAAACCAAAAGAATGAAAACATTTCTATTTTACTTTTTTAAAAGTCATCTGATATATTTATCATTAACATCATCTTTATAATATCCTAGCTAGATAGTTCAGAGAGAAATAATTATGGCTTTTTTTTTTTTTTTTTTTTAGGAATAGTGTGAATTCTACTATTATAATAACTATCCAATGGAGTAAAAACTCAACTCTTTACAAAAATCAACAAACACAGCTAAATTTTTTTAGGTCTGGCAACATGCTAAAATATCAGTATGATTAACCAGCAAATCCCATCTTAAGAAACCTTTTATGACTGGGGACTTCTGCCACTTTACAAATGTATTCCTCTAAACCCACTAATTCAGTTAGCCTTTTCAATCCATTGTATTATTCTTAGGCCAGCTTCATTCTGCATTAAACCCACTGCAGAAAGCTAAATTGAACGCAAAAAAAATCAGACCTGATCCAGGCTTCCTTTTGTTCAAAGATAGAGACCAAAAGTCCTCTGTTGCTGCCACACACTTTCATCACCAATTTACAGAAACCGACTATATAGGGAAAAAGCAATGAAAGTCATTGTTTTGGGACTTCAAAGCATCTCTGTGTCAGGGGAAGGAAATCCTTTCAGTCAGCAGGGCAATCCCCATAGTCCGCAGGTGGGTGAAAAGTTATACAGGACTGAAAGCGCCCTGAAGCTAAAGAAATACTAATGATACACTGTGAGGAAAAGAGGAGAACATGTGGGTGGGGTAATACAGTCCAAGAACAACAATAATATTCTTATAATGTGGTGTTCGATTAATATGTTATATTAGGTAAGATTCATAATGGCACAAAACACGTTAATATATTAAATGCTTATATTCAGTCATATCACCATCTTCAGGTGTGATGGATTCTTATAAATAATATAAATTCTAGATCATTTAAACAGAAGGTTGAGGGTTACAGAAAACCATGCTAGAAATCTCTTGGCAATACTGTTAGAAAAATACGCATATAGAACTGAACAGTATTTCTATATACCCTCTACTTGAAACATCTATTGAAAATAGTAGTTTCTCTGAAAAACAGTATATGAGTACATATTATCATACTGATATGTAATTTACTGGCTAGTTAATACAAATTTTTATATCTTACTCTTGTGAATAATTTAATAAATTTATTTTAGGATTATAAAGTGCCAGTAGAAACTGGAAAATACAGATACTGAGCCAAATGTTAAATAAGTAAGATTTACCTTAGTGTCTTGCTCTGAGCTCTCAGCTACAGCTTTCTGAGCAGGACCAGACAGGGGCACCTGTGGCTGAGCTTCTAGGAATTTCTTCAGCTTCAAGTCCATCAATTTACTATTTTGTTCTGTTAAATATGGACATACCATGAATAATGAGTAAAATGCATTTAGATGTATAGGCCACCAATTTTGGTAACATCATAAAAATATTACTATATTTCAAAGAAAAGAAGAAAAGGACTTAAGAGCCATAACAGGTCAGACCAAACACTTAGGAAGCTCTCTCTATATATATCAACATACGTAAGGATAACTAAGTTACACTATAGTTAACAGTAGCTATGCTTACCTGAAAAATTAAGATGCATATATTTATATAAGTAACTACATAGGTTGTATATAATAGAACAACAAATTAGATTTAAGAGATACATTTTATTTAAAACTATATTGCCATTTCAATTTTTAGTATATAATGCCATATTATAACAAGTTCTTAACATAATCTTGGCCATGTACACACCATTAGAATCAATGTATAAATATATATATTTATATATTCAGCATCGTAACAGGGTATAGGTTTACAAATACTTTCTACTTAGATGGCAGAAATACAATAAAGGCTAACATGTTTTTGGAATGTATTAAATACAGATTAGAAATTTAAAGAAAATATGAGAATAATGTTAAAAATAATTACAAATAATTTTAGCAATTAAGCTTTAAAAATAAAATAGTTCAGAAACAAGTAGAAACAGCAATTTTTAATAAAATGGTTGTAAAAGATATGCCAACCATTTGGTGAATGATATTTTTCATAAAGATTAATAACTTTTCTAATTATAACTCTTAATAAATGCTATTATCATTACTTTCATGCAAATTGGTCAGTTTATATTGCCAGACTTCTTTTTTAAACAATATCTGATGAACTATGGTCAAATCAAGATAAAGATGAAACAATCTATTATTAAAACATTATGAATTTTTTATACATATTAAAAAAGAATTTTGGGGAAAATAAAGGAAGGATAAAAACCATAATATATTCTACATGCTTCCAGATTCCAGTTTGCATCCCTATTTCTTATTGCCATAAAACGAACCAAGATCTGAATTGGGAAGGCTGTCTGTGTACATGCCAATGCTTACTGGCATGCTTGGGAGCTGTAAACAATATATTAGTTAACTCTGAACAGGATGACTGAGATGTGTTTTCACTTTTAGCATAAAGTAGGAAGAGATTTTATTTTTAAAGTACGAGGGCCAAGCCTGTTAGGATTAAAATTAACCAATTTTTAAAAAGTATTCCACAAAGTTGCGATAACTGAGACTAGAAAATTTCCCTCACCTTACCTAAGAAACAATTTTTTCTATCTTCCTAATCTACTACAAAGAACACATGTATTACTTATTATCACTAATTTTATAGTATTATAAACTGAATACTAAGACTTCAATTATGTACTTATGGATATCCTTAAATATGAAGGGATAATACTGGTTTCTAATCAAGCCTTTGGTCATAGCTCTGGGAGGGTAGGTAAGCAACAACAAAAATCTTTTCATATAGAAAAATCAAACCTACCCGAGTTCTACAGTATTTATGAAAGAAGTAAAAGACAGTTCTAGTTTTGAGTTAAACATTTAAAAATTTCCCTAGATATCAAAATCCTTTTGAATTTGCATAATTAAAAACATACTCGCTTTCATCTTGCAATAGTATATTTTAATAGTAGGCCATGAAGGAACACCTTATGGCTAGGAAGGTCAATTGTTTCTAAGAGCATGATAGGAGAAGTAATAGCATGATTTCAAACAAGAGAAAAAACAAAGTAGATTAGCATTATAGGGGCATGCCAAAGATGGAAAAAAGAATGCCTGCTGTTATTCCTTGTAGCATTTATAGGAAAATATAATTGCCTTGTCTCCTCCTTAGCTTTAAGTCTAAGGAGACCACCAAAGAGTTTTCATTGTTGAAAGTATTTAATTGAATATGGAACCCTTTAGGTATACAAAACTTTGGATTGCTACTTGCTGATTGCTTATAAATGTAATACACATGGAACATTTACCTATTAAAAACCACTAGTAAGTATCTTTATCTATTATTATTTTTTTGGGGGGGGCGGTGTTGAGACAGAATCTCCCTGTGTAGTTGAGGTTGGCCTTGAACTCACTGTGTAGCTCAAGCTTGGCTTCAACGCATGGCAAGCCTCCTGCCTCAGCATTCTAAGTACTAGGATTACAGAACGGTGCCACCACACCTGGGTAGCTTTATATTTTAAACAAGAATTTACAAAGGTCAATTCTCAATGTGAGTCACTGATTTACTGATATAAGATAAATTTCATCATAGTCTATATGAGTATTTTTTTTTTTTAAGTTGTGGTTTCACTCTTGCCTAGGCTGGTCTTGAACTCATAATCCCATTTCAGCCTCCAGAGTAGCTGGGATTACAGGCATGTCACAGCATGCCTGGGTTTTTACATCAAAATATTTAAGGAGAGAAGGGAATAAGTGAATGAATGCCTACAAACGGTCTCATGTAACATGAAGTATAATAGTGACTCTTAGTAGTAAGAAAATACAAGCTACAATTTGCTATCCCAATGTTAATGCTATTTTAACATTTGACCTAAAACAAGTAACATAACACTAATGGAAGGAGGATATAGCTAAATGATTTATGAGGTTATAAGGTGTAATAAAACTATAAAATTAATAATTATTATTTGAGATAATAAAAATATAGCCATAAATTTTGCCATGCAGCAGGATATAAAACATTTATAATTTGAAATTACCGGGAGTATCAAGGTCATTTTCTAAATTAGTAAGTTCATCTCCACCTCCTACAACAAAGCCTTCAGGAATCTCCTCGTTAGTATCTATCTCAATATTATCATTCTCATCTGTAGGAACATGTAGCAATAATGTTAGTATATTATTTATCTTTTATATCGTTTGTCCAAAACACTAAAGAAGAAAAATCAGTATTTCAATGACAGTTATCAAATTGAGGTCTGACAGACAAGCAAGTTAAGAAATCAGTTTTAAATCACTTTTTCACTATTGGATTAACATTTATATTTTACATTCTTATGTCAAAGATGAATTATCATATCAAAGCAGATGCAAAAGTTTTGACAATTTGCCACGTGCTGTCTCTGAATCAATCACTGAGCTTATTGAGTCCTTTAATTTTAAAGTGTAATCTATTAGTAATCTCTAATAATAGCACACAAAAATAAAATTTATTTTATGAAAAGTCATCAAATAGTATTTTTAAATTCCTTTTTTTCTATTTCTTCTTCTTTTTTTTTTGAGACAGGATCTCATTGTGTAGCCCAGGCTGGCCTTAAACTCCCTGTGTAGCCCAGGCTGGCCTCGAATTTGGGATTCTCCTGTCTCAGCCTCCTAAATGCTGGGACTACAGGAATACTTCTGCAAGTCTGAATTTTATTTTTATCATTTATTAAAAATAAATACATAAATAAACACAACACTCTTTATAAACTTGAAGCTATACTTAAGTCCCACTTTTATGATGATATTATTGTTTTTATACTAATGAAATATTATCATAAAAGCATGATAGATGGATTAAGAGACTAGAATACAGTACCTTTACAAAATGTTAAGTTCAGAAACAACTATGACAATACATCTTGAAAGAGCCAAAGTGGAGAAAAATTATTTTTCAAAATTAAATACATGGGAATGAGGAAGAACACACTATTTTTTACAACCTTAGTAAAATATTTTAGTTCATAAATAATTAATAGTCAATTTTAAAAAATTAAAGCTTTGTAGTATATACTTTTCCTTTCCAAATCCTAGTGATAAAATTAAGTAATTACGAATTCTGTACATTTTAAAAGGCAAAAAGAATTAAGATGTGTCATGTATATGTACCACCTCCCCATGATGAATGTAATCATTATGTACTACAAACACGTACTAATAAAATGAAAAGAAAAAACAAAGACAAAGCAATAACATAATTTGCATATCAGAAGTTTAACTTTAAATTCTGTTTTTAACAGGCAATGGACTTTTTAGAGAAATAGCTGTGCAGCCCTGGGAGGTGAAGAAGGCCCCATACTATTCTGCAATGTATTTTTTTTTTTTTTTTAATGGGTAGCTTTTGGTAATAGTAAAGCTTTTCAAGCCAGGTGTGGTGGTGCACGCTTATAATCCCAGCACTCAGGAGGCTGAGGTAGGAGAATCCCTATGAGTTCGAGGTCAGCCTGTGCTATATAAGTGAGTTCAAAGCCAGCCTGAACTACATAGTAAGACCCTGCCTCAAAAACAAAACAAAACAATACAAAACATAAAGTATTCCAAAGACTTTTTCTAATTCAGAAATTACAAAATGCCATAGTTTGAGATTTATCACTCAACATTTACCCCTTTATGAAACTGTACATCTTCATGCTTGATTTTTGGCTTCCCAAATAAATACTAAGAACACTAATATTAGTGAAAATAGTTACCATTTATTGAAGAAGTCCCACCTACTGTTTAAGTCATTTAGAAGAGGAAAATTTAAAAAACAATTGAGAAATGACTCCCCCCCGGGGGGGTCATAGAAATGGATACATTGTTAAATGCTTTCAAAGAAATAGCTAGGGCATTACTCTTGACTATGTTATCTTTAAGTATAATCTGTTGAGAGATCTTTTCTAATCAACTTTGCACAACTAATTTGACTCCTTTCATAAAAGTGACCATATTCAACTTTATTTCTCTCAAAAATTTTTAAGTAATTTTGTAGTTTAGAAATGAATTAACAAATATTTCATAGTGCTAAAAAGGTGTTCAGAATACATATTCAACATCACTCTGTATCAGAGACAATTTAGTATTAATAGTCTTTGGGGACCTAATGTATTACACTTTGTTGTTGTCAGTCAGCCTCTACTGATGATTACTAACCATAATAAACTTGGAACAAAAGTATAAAATTCAGCATTTATTCATTTATTTATCCAAGAAACTTCTGTGTACTGTATATGCAATCTGCAAAACACTTGAGGAGATATCAAGTTCTAGAAGACATTTATTCTGCCTAAAAAGGATATATTTGAAATGGTCATAATACCAGGTAGGATGGGTGTTATAGTGTAAAAACAAGATATAGATCAAATTCAAAAGACAAAAAGGCTCTTCGCCAATGACATCAGAAATTATTTCTCGGAAGAACTAACCTTTAAATTAGATCTTGAGAAAAGTATAGAATTTCAAGAGGTATCAGTTGAAGGTAGAACATTACAGGCATGAAAGCAGGAAGGGGTTAGTTATGTTCAGAGAATGGTATAAAGTTATATTTGGCCCTAGTATACTTAAAAGGAAATAACAGGTTAGAATTGAAAGACATAACTGTAGAGAGCCCAGAAAGGCAGAGTAAGAGAATGGGAAGTTTAAATTTTACATGGCAGGAATGGAGAGATATTGGTACTCTAACATGATCAGTGTTAGAAGATTAAGAAGTTTTCAACCAAAGTATCTCATTGCAACAAGTGATGACATGTGATTTATTGGTAGTAATGCAGGCACTAAAGCTTATGTCTTTTACAAATTAAAGCAGCTTCAATATTATTCCTATAATATCACTCTTGCTTATATTCTCATATGCCTTTTTTTTTTTTTTTTTTTTTGTGGTGCTGGGGATTGAACCCCTTGACATTGTACATGCAAGGCAAGAACTCTACCACTGAGCCACATCACCAGCTCACATGCCTTTTTATGTGAAAAAAAAAAAAAAAAAAGTGGCCAAGTGATTGTGCAGGGAAGTATACAATGCAGGTATCATCATCCTTCATACAAAATTGCTGACCTAGGTTTTCACTAGTGAAAACAAAGGCTAGAGGCAGGAAATCGAAAACATAACCTCCAAACATCAATATGAAAAGTTTAACCTAGTATAAAAGAATTGGGAGTGGGTATAACATGATTTGAAAGTCAAACAAATATTGGGTTATGGAGGATACTGAAGAGTATCAGGGTAAGGCCGGCATCACAATGGATTCTCTAGCCTGGTACTAGAATGATGGTGCTACTATGAAAAGAAACAATTAAGTATGGAAACATGGTTGGATACGGGCCTTTTGGGCTCCAGAGATACACATAAAATTATACTTCCTTTCATCACCCACTTACACAGTGTCAGATTCCTATATAATGTTAAACAGGCATTTCCAGGCTAAATGAAATCTCTGTGTACACTATTATTCACCAACATGCTAAGTGGGTTAATCCAACATACCACTAACTTGAGATCAAAGAATTACTATTTGGGAGGGCAAGACTAAAAACTTATCTATATAGTTCAGGTCTTCTTAAGAATGGATTTCTACTTTCTTTCCATTTACTAACTTAGGTTTTACAATGAACCTTGAATTGTTTTCAGCAGTTAATATTTCCTCACATTGGTGGAAATTCTCTAAATGCATTCTAGCAGAACTAAACAATATGTGCATGTTGTGTGCATAAGTGTATGCGTTTAAAGATAGCACGTAAATAAGGTTACATATAGATAGGTTTAATATCTTTATGGCTAACCACTGAAAACACCGTAGGTAAGCAAGACAGAAAGTAACCTAGAGATTCATTACATAATTGAAGCTGGTTGGCAATTATGGCATATATTGTACGTGCAGGAACAGTTAAAAGGAGATTAGTTATGCACTGGAATGTAAAACTGGATTCCAGTTGACAATAAGACAGCACTACAAGCAAAATATGGTGTGATTAAAAGCACAGCAATAAGGTCAATCTTATATTTTTCCTGTATAAAGTGAACAAAACCCAAATATCTGATGACAACAACCAAAAGAATGTCTGCAATCCAAATAAGAAAAAAAGATTCTGGGTTATCATTAAACAGGCTAGCTCTGCTTGTCCTAGATCAACTTGGCTCTCACTAAGAGTTTAATCATACATGGCTTCTGCCAACTTCCCGGATATCGTATGTGCTATGGGAGAAGTAGATCCCAGTTACTTTGGACTCCTTAGGGAGCAGGAAACCTAAGTCTTTAGCAGATTCTCATAAATCATCTGTAGAAGCTTTCTGCTTCTTCATTTTACTTGGATTTCCCTGTTCAGTCTGCACTTTGTTGTCTTTTGTGTGTGTGTGTGTGTGTTAATGGAGATTGAACTCAGGGGCCTTCACACTGAGCTACATCCCCAGATTTTTTTTTTTTTTTTTCTTATTTTGAGACTGGGTCTTGTTACATTGCTAAATTTCCCAGGCTGTACTCAAACTTGTAATGCTCCTGTTTCAGCCTCCTACACTGCCAAGACTAGGGTATGCACCACCACACCTCTGTTTGGCTTTACTTCTTTGTCAACTCCATAGATCCAATCCTTACTTTTTAAAACTTTTTTTACCTTGACTGCTGAATGATGCCAAATTCAGGTCTCTAGCTTCTTCACTGTAGGGAAGATACTCATTTATTGGGTTGTAACACTGACAAACTCTTTTGCCTAGTCTAGTCCTAGTATACCTTCAACTGGGGTTGGGTTATAAAAATAGAACTTATTATAAAGCTAACCCATTCCATAACATTAATTACTTTTAACATTTCCAGAGTTTACAACTCATTTTGCATTGCTATCTGCTCACCACTGGGGAAAAAATTCAAAAGAGATACTGGATGCCTCTCCATTCTACTATTATTGTTCTCCTACCTGGCTGTGTCATGCCATAAGAAGGTGGTATTAATAGCACTACAGCATAAAGAATGTGGGTTTTTTTTCTATCATTCAGAGATATGAGACTTCAAATATCTGAATTTTTACGATAAAAGAAACACTTTGTCATTAATAATAAATCAACACAAATTCTCAAAGCATCATATAAATATAGCCATGAGTAGTTTTTGATGTTACTATAAAACAATAGTATAGAAATTGCAATAACAGGGCTGAGGAGTTTAGCCTCAGCCTAGCATGTGCAAGGCCCTAAGTTTGATCCCCAGCAATGCAAAACAAACAAGATAGAGAGAAAAAGAAATTTCAATCATAATCCTGGCGATAGGAGTTAAAAAGGTAAGGTGAAGGATTTAACAAAGATACCAACCTACTGAGAAGTCCCTGGGGACAGATCCACAGCGGTTTGGGAAAAAAGCTTTCATTTTTATGGGAAAGTAGGATGCCACAGGAATCACTTAGAAAACAGTAAGTTTTTAATATAAGTGATCAATTAGAAATAACAACAATAAGTTTCAGTTTACTTTGAAGAAACTTATCATCAACCTAGAAATAGCTTACCTTTGTTTCAGCCCTCTAAAGTCTTATTTGAGTTCTCACTTGCCTATTCTTTAGAGTGATCTTAACATTCTAAGAATCACGACAAATACCTGACATGTTTTGGTAGACAAATAGGTTATACAAGTTTGAAATAAAAAGCCCACAGGTCGGGCAGGGGATGTAGCTCAGAGGCACAGTGCCTGCCTGGCAAGTGTGAGGCCCTGAGTTCGATTCTCAGTATAAAAAAAAAAACCAAAAAAACCACAGGTCTCTTGAATATATTCCTATTAAATAAAAATATAAAAATGTTTCAAGTTAAAAATGATAAAATTGAACACTGAAAAGCAAAGTTAAAATTATTTTACATATAGTTTTTGTCCCAACATTAAGTTTAGCAGCATAATCTCTGCAGATATTGAAGAAGGCCATCTAAATAGAGAAAGAAGGCTTTTAAAAAGAAACTGATATAGGGCTTACTAAAAAGTCACACACATTAGAGATTATAATGCCAGAATATTATGAAAGCTACTTTTTAAAGATCTCATTCACAGGGAAAGACTTGGGGCTGGAAGTAAAGATCAGTATTACAGTATGTACATAGCAAGCACAAGACCTGGGTTTGATCCCCAGCACAAAACAAAAAACAAGACCAAGTGGAAGTCTTTCATGCCAAAGCTCACTACTAACAAGTCTTACAATCTAGATGCTGAGGACTTAATTGAACTTTACTTACTCCTAACACATTTAATGAGGTGTCATAGGGTATTACAAAGGAAGGTCCTCATGAATTTTCCACCATAAGAGAATATTTCTTGAGTTGTTAAAAATTAAGCCAAAAAGTTGATCTGGAAACAGCAAAGGTTATGTTCTGATTATTATGCTTCCTGTAGGTTTTTGCAACATAGCAATAGGTTGGAAACTATGTTTTGATGCAACATTTTGAAGTCTGAATAAAAAATTCTAAAAGGTTCACTACAGATTTCTGGGTTGTCTGTAGAATATGATACAAGATTCTTTAACTCACCTCCAGATGCCTTTGACCTTTCTTTCAACTTTTCTGCAGCCATTTCACCATAGCTGGGAAGTTCTGACATCTTCACTCCAGATCGAGCTTCTGCTATTAGCTGACGAGCTCGCTCTCTCAGCTGCCGACGTCGCTCTTCATCTTGCTGCTAAGATATATTGAACAGTTGCCAACTCAGTAATTGACAGAAATGCAATTTCATTTTCAATCTGATCATCATGATAGTAACTGGTTTACAGCATGGTGCTTGGCCCACATTATAAATAGGATGCTCTATATCAGTTGGATGTCACATCATTTTAAAAAGACATCCTAGAATCAGATTTTTAAAAATATTAACAAATTATTGTATTAAAATATCCATTAAAATTCAAACTAAAGAATGTTTTATAGTACATATTACTGAGGAAATACCAGGAATTATTAATAAAAGAATCTGGTTTTAGAAGAAAGCCACAATGCTGAGAATAGAATTCCAATTAATATTTTCTTAAGAATATAATTTAACTTGCTATTTTCTCATAAAGGCATACCACACTGGCTGAAAGACACCTTTTATAGCAGAAATTGCTGCTATACTATGTTGATCAAATATAGGAATGGTATTTTTCCAAGAATGAGGACAGTAAATTAGTATACAATTCTGATTTAAAGATCACCAACAATAAGATCCCAATAGTGATATGAAATTCTTTTTGGTTATTTCCTCTCCTGAAAGAGGAATGCATATTGAGAAGAAAATAAATGTGGTCTAAAATATGGTTTTTGAATATAAAATAATTAAAATCTACAGATAATGATAGCTGTTGCCTTCTAAAAAAGAGGTTACAATAAATTGCAAATAATCAATGTGAAATTGCTTTGTAAACTGGAAAGTATATAAAATAAGTCATTATTATAATAAAACAAAGACTGAAATCATCTGGCTTCAATATATCTTTGTATTGTTATCTTTCCTTAACATCTAACTTCCATAAAATTTCACATCTACTCATACAGAATGCTTGTACCATGTAGCTTCTTGTGGGTTTGGATATGTCATTTCCTTTTCCTGGACTGTGTTTCTCTCATATTATTTAACTCCTATACATTCTTCAAAATTCAGTTTAAATCTATCAAACCTTCTCTGATTGCCCCCCCATCACCACTGAGGGAACAAAGTGCTTCTTCTATGTTGCCATATAGTATCACGTGTGTAGGTGTGTTTTTTTTTAAAACACTATTTGCCAAATTATAACTCTGTAGAGGTGCTTCCTTCCCTCTAAAACTGAGTGACTTGATTTATCTTTGTATCTCTGCTCTTTAGGACATATCTGGTACCACACTAGGTGCTACAAAAATTTCAACCATGAAAATTTACAATTTATACTCTCAGAAAGCTTATGATGTAGAGGAAAAGATAACATAGCTAAAATAAGGAAGTATGATCAAATGTTGCAAGAGCTCAGAAGAATATTTTTGGCTGAGGGGCAGACAGAAGGCATCATGGTTCTAAGTTGTGCGTGAAGAACGAGTAGAATTTGGAATGAGGAGAGATGGAAGTTGGTTAGGTGGGTCAATGCAGGAACAACTGGGATGTAGGAACATCCTGCACATAGGAAAAGTAGTGACATAAAGATAAGGCAGAAAAAATAAAGCTGGTAGATATTATAAAGGCCCTGTGTAACAGGGTGAAGTGCTTTAATTTTATTCTAAAACATCAGGGACCACTGAAGTTTTTGTTTTTGAGGTACTGGGGATTGAACTCAGGGCCTTTGCATTGAGCTACATCCCCAGCCCATTTTTAAAGTTTTGTGACAGGGTCTTGCTAAGTCGCTAAGGTACCCAGGCTGGGCTTAAACTTGGGATCCTCCTGACTCAGCTGGGATAAAGTGCTAGTATTAAAGCTTTAAAGGTCTATACCACTTTGTTTGTCTGAATGACCACCAGAGGTTTGAGAAAGATCAATCTAGTAAGAGTCCATAAGATAGGCTGGCATAAAGGGACTGGAAAGAGACTACTTAGAGGCACTGTAAGAGTCCAAGGAAGCTATCATGAGATACAGGAAGAAGTGGCAATAGAAATAAAAAGGAATGAAATATAAAAAACCACATTAGATACGGAATTGGTATATACACTGTATACCAATTCTTGTTTACCAGATGTAGAGGGAGGAAAAAAAAATGACTCAGAAGTTTTAAGGTTAGGCAATTAGAACCATGGCACTAATAGAAATAGAAAAACTAAAAGGAACTACAGGATATGAAGGGAAAGAGAGGAAATTTGAGGTAAGTCAGACTGGACCTGAGAAGTTGGTAGGACAGCTTAGTAAAGATGTTAGGTAGCTGAAAAGTGAAATTGACTCTATGATGTGAAATCAAACTAGGACTAACCAAAACAAAAGAGTAATTGCAGCAAATGTTAGAAGTTAATGAATCTAAAAAAAAAAAAAAGTTAATGAATCTGAATATTTAAAAAAGGCAATCAGATTTCATAAACAGTATCATCAGAAACAAAGGGAGGAATCAGATGAGCAGAACTCATATGTAGGCAATTCTTTTAGTGTGTGTGTTACTGGGATTGAACCCAGGACTTTCACACTGAGCTACATCCACAGCCCTTTTATTTACTTATTTTGAGACAGGGTCTCACATTAAGTTGCTAAGATGCCCAGGCTGGACTTGAACTTGTGATCCTCCTGCCTCAGCCTCCAGGGTGCTGGGATTACAAGCATATATTACCACACTTGGCTTCTTTTACAAATTTTGAGATGGTTAGAAATCAAGAAAGCTGTCAAAATTAATGAGAGTACATTATTTGGGGTGCCACATAGATCCACAGAGAAGTTCCGAAGATCTCAATGGACAAACTGGGACAGTTTCAGTATCAAAAAGAATAATGAATTGAATCAATGAAATCACACATTGATTCAAACAAGATTCAAGTACAATATGATATTCAAAGAGTAGAAAGATAAAAATTCACTGTTACCACTTGAGACAGCCTTTTAAACAACTCTTGAAAATTAGTAATCAAAGGAAAAGAATCAATTGTCTTTCTAGTGGGAAATGAGCTTTAGGATACTTAAACAGTTCCAGTTAATGGAAGTTCTACTTTATAAAATAATATCAGCTAATAAATGTCTTTCAAAAGTAGAATTATAAAAAAAATCACTCTGCATATCATAATGATTATGGCAATGATTATCAGCTGCTATTAAAGTTCTTAGGTAAATGTCTGATGGAACATTTGTGTGTGGACATTCAATAGTATGAATATTCATACTATGCTTTGATTTTTTTTCTTTTTGAGACACAGTCTCGCTCTGTAATTCAAGCTGGTCTTAAACTCACTATGTAGCCCAGGCTAGCCTCGAAACCACGGCGATCCTCCTGCCTCAGCCGCCTGAGTGCTGGGATTACAGGTGTACACCACCACACCCGGCTTGGATTGCATTTTCCAAAGATGGCCACAACTGTATCTCTCATATCACATGTTCTTCTGTAATGTGACCTTACCACTCTCTCAATTCTTCTGGGCTCATTTTAGTGACCTATATATAATCAGTAGAATGTGGAAATGTTGCAGTTATTTCCAAGGCTAGGTCAGAAAAGGTCTAGTTTTCTTGAAATTCTTGCATTCTGCACTCTTTGGAAGCCCAGATGTCATGCTGTAGGAAGCTGAAGATGTAAGTGCTCCAGTTACCTCTCCCAGAGAAGTTCTGCTTTGGGTCATGCAGGCCCAGGTGCTAGACATGTAAGTGAAGAAGCCTTTGGGGCTGGGATATAGCTCTGTGGTAGGGCACAGGCTTAGCATGTATGAGGCCTTGGGTTGAATCCCCAAGACCAACATTAAGAACAGAACAGAACACAACGCAAAAAGAAAAGCTTTCAGTTAACCTTGGTTTCCAGCCATTTTGAAATATCTCAGTTGTTCAAATTCTTCCAGCTGAGGCCTCAGACAATGTGGAACACAGAAAAAGCATTCCCAACTCTGCTCTGCCTGAAGTCCTGACCCACAGAACCTGTGAGCGTACAACAACACTGTTTGGTGTGGTCCGTTACACAGCAATAATCTGAGCATATATTATATATTTAAGTGACACCACAAAGATTAACTTTAGTTGTAAGGGGAAAATCCAATTTGTAAATGGAGGGATCAAAGCAAGTTCTGAGATTAGAGACCATTAATCTAAGAGTTGGTCTTAGCATCATCAATGTTGGATCATTCATATATGTTTTTGATATGAGGCACATAAAGTACACACCACCTATAATATTTTACCCTAAGTGCTTAAAGTGAACTGACTAAGCTTTTAGAATTTCCAGTATCACAAACACAGGGGATAGAGAAACATGACAAAGGACACAGCAAGAAAGCAACCAAACAAATCTTGAAAGTAGGATATTCAAGACAATTTACTTGGTCACTTTAATACAGTAGAGTTAGGAAAACAAGCATGCAACAAGAAGCAACTAAACAACCACCACTACCCAGACAGACAGTATAGCCAGATACAATATACAGTCCTAAATTAGATACTGGTTTGGATTAACCAGCTGTAAAAAATGTTTTTGAGTCAATTAGAGAAATCGGAATATTATCAGTATTAACAGAAAGGAAGCAACATGTGTGAAGAAACAGTTTATACAATAATGACCTCATTCTGACAAAATAAACACACATACACAAAGTTGTCACAGTGGAGACTTCAGAGGGTCAAAATGTGATCATTTTCTTTTAATTGCTTTCATTTTCTAATTTTCTACAATACAAATGTATTACTCTTGTAATAATAGTTATCTTGTAATAATAGTTACTTTAATAGTAATAATAGTTAATACATGAATCTCAAGAAAAGGAAGGGAAGTGATGAGATGGTAGGCTTCATGGTATGTTAAGAGCAAAAGAAGAGAGGTCTAACATTCAAAGGAAATTTTCTTAGTACAGTACTTTGGAAACACAATCTTATTTCTAGGTAGAGGAGTAGTTTGAAGTGAGCAGGGTGAGACTGAAGATGCAAAAATAATATATAAAAATCCTTAGTTCATTGTCAATATTTCTGAACTTGGAAAAATATATTAGGAATAGCAGAAAATGCAAGCTTGACAATGACTTAGTAATGGTTGCTGGCATTTCCTGAATGTTTATGTGCTAAGTGCTTCATATACATGATCTCATTTATTCTCACAATCCTATTTTTTACCAACAAGAATATTTAGGCTTCAAGTCCCAATGTCACACAGGTAGAACTGATGTCTGAGCCAGGAGTTTAGCCCATGTCTCCTTGACTCCATAGCCCTTGCTCTTAACTACCAAACTATTTGATCCAAAAAGTATCAAATTACATGACCAACTAAGGAAAATTAAGCTTTTACTAAACTTTCATCTTTCAAACTTAAGAAAGCTAAGAGCACTAATAAAAACCATTATTTAATACGCCTCAAGCAACTAGGTTTAAGTGAATTTCACTCCGTGAATAATAACTTCTTACAGAGCTGAAATTTGGTGATTCAAACTCAGATGAAGTGGTTTTGGGTCATTTTAACTGAGTTAAAATGAAATAAATGATTCTGTCTTTCTAAATATGAAATGAAAATCTCAAGCTTTTCCTCAAAGCTACCAACTCCCCTTTCTTTCCCCCCACAATACTCCCATCTACAAATGTTTCTGAGAGCTTACCAAGAGTGCAATTTAAAGGAGACAATCATTAGTAAAACCAACTCTAAATACTAATTACCACACTTTATCAATTTCCATGTAAATTGTTTGTTTGTACTTATTTACCCATCATTGTTCTCCATACAATAGAAAAAATGCAAATTAACAAATCAGAATGCAGCTCTAATGGGACTTTCTGTTTATAACCATTAGCCCAGAGGTGTGCTGTAATTCAATTCTCAAGTAGCAAGATTTAGCCTCATTAACAGACTGCAAGGGCAGGTTACAACTCATAAAACCCTACAGTAAACAAAGTTTATGGACACAGCACAAAATCTTGAGCCTGATTGACAGCATTCTAGTTCCCTATCAGATTGCCTTAATTTACTTTTCTACTAATGTCCTAACATCACAGAAACAATTCTGCTTGGGCCTAGAGCGCTCCAGTGGGATGGCATATCTGCATTGTTTGTTTTCTCACCCTTTAACTTTCCTTAAGAACCAACTGTGAAAATAAAAGTTAATTGTTAAAGTCTTGAAGGAAAGGCTTGTTATTACAGCAATTGATTATGTGATCAATTTTAGTGTAATTGAATAATTTTTTTTAGTTTAATCGATTAAACTAGTTTTTAGTTTAATTGATTCAACTAGTTTTTTTAGGTTAAGTTACAGTTTCTTAGTCTCCAGATTCATGCTAGATAAAGTATTTTAATTTTTATATGTAGGTTCAATTGAGTCAGTTTGTACATAATATTTAAAGCATAGACAGCAATAAAATCTATGCATTTTTTTTAACTAAAAGAAGTATGTTGGTCATATCCAAAGATAACATGACCAGAAAGGGACAATGATGGTTTGCCTGAATCTACATAAGTACAGAAACGTGCTTTTGCTACTTGTTTTGACTATTCTACATTCCAAAGAAGATAGTGACTTTCTATTAAATAAATCATTGACTTACTAGGATACGGGGGGGGGGGGACGGACCCAGGAATCTTTTCACTGGGATGCAGCGGTAAAACAACTTAGAAGGCTGCTGTCATTAAAAGGAAAAATATATTTGAAAAATTCAACACACAGGAAATCTTCATATTTTTCATTTACTCACGTAGACTAAACTTAAACTGAAGCAGTTTAGATTTACTATTTCTAAGAATGACTCTGATGACATTCACCTTTTTCTGAATAGTATTAGAGTTGGACTGAGTTACATAAAATAATCTAACTTTTCTAAGAGGGATGTACTCTTCAGAGGGTTTGATGAAAGCTGCATTTTTGGTAGGCTTCCCTCCTGATGACAATCTTTTTACAAGTTATAATAAATTTTTTAGTAAATATCAGTTCTGTGTGTTTTCACACACATATATGCATTGTCTCGTTTATTTCTCATGGTTCTGTGAGATAGCTACTATCACCTTGATTTGTTAGACACTGAATCTCGCTTAAATATACTGCCCAAGGTCACACAACTTGTAAATGGAACAGTAAGAAATACATTCAATGTCTATGAGATTTTAATGCACTGGCCTGTTCTATTACATACCTGATTTTAGAGGATTTTTCTGAGGCCCTAATGTTATTCTAATTTCTAGACATCCCGTTCTTTATGTATATTTGGGCTATTTGAATAAAGTTAAATTTCCCTTTGTGCTCCTGAGAATGACAAGAAAGTAATTTGTTTATATTTACTTAAAACTTAGGCTTCCAAATTTAAATTATAAGCCTTTAGAAAAGTTATGACTATTACACATTTAAGCTATTTTCTTCTTTGCTAACATCTTCAGAAGGCTAAAGTCCTGCTATAGTGCAAAAAGACTGCTATGGTGCAAAAAAGAGCCCATATTCCAACAAACCAGATTTAAAATATTCAAATACAGAAGATGGATCGGAACTATTTTGGATATAAACTGAAGTATACAGCCCTTTCAACAGCATATCTTCAAGTTTCTATTTTCCTTATCAATTTGAAATGGTCTACAATCTGCTATACATAGATGCACTAGTAAAACTTGACAATTTAAGGACAAACTATTCGAGAATAAGTAATGTAATTCCTTGTTTCCTTTCCATAAAAATGTACTGGTATGCAATTTTTATATTTCACAGTTCACCGACATCTAGGCAAGCTTTCTTCTACTGCTTCAATGGTGCTACTTTTAATTTTATCCTCCTTAGTTGTAGTAATTAAAGTGATCAGCAGTGGCATCCCAGAGGCTTTGACACAGCTACAACCCCCTAGCAGACTTGCTTCTAAAGAGAAGGGGAAGAAAAAGACTAGAGTTTCATTTCACAGAGAACAAGAAAATCAACCTTCTCCAGTCTTCAACTTTATTCAATTGTTCTTTCAGCAGCCTCTGGATCTTAAGAATCAAATAAAAATGGCTGCCATGGGGGGTCCTTTTTAAACTTGCCGCAAATGTCACCGACTGGCATTACTTTAGCCAAAAAATGATGCCATGGATTTGTGAAGGTGAATTAGAAAATGAGAAACTGTCAGTGTAACTGCTGAGCTCATTACACACCCAAGAGTATCTTTCATAACATTAGATATTTTTATTCAGTCAGCCGAAAAACATATTGCGAAGTTTTTCCATTTAAGACATGAGTCTTTATGTTTTTATGAAATAAGCTTTAACAAAACTTTAAAAATATATATCAAATAATGTACTTTGCATCTTTACTCTTTGTAAAACTGTATTTAGAGCAGAAAAAGCATTTTATTTCCACCAAAAAAATCGAACTTCCATATCTTTTACCTCCCTCAATAACACAATATCCTGTGCTTATTTGTGTTATTTTTTATGTTTAATACAGTCTTAGCAATTGGACTATAATGAATTGGGCTAAGTAAATTTTAATCTATTTTTTTTTAAAGAGTTTTACTTAGTGCTGCTAATATTTCACAGGATTCTGTGCTCTAAATGGTTCTTGACATTGCTCAATTTTGTAGTAAAGAAAAAGGAATTTGACTGGCACCCTTTCATCATTAAGACAAGAAGCAAGGCTCTGTTATTAGGCATTCAAAATGGAAGAGAGAGAGAGAAAGAGAGAGAGGGGGAGAGAGAGAGAGAGAGAGGGAAATGTGTGAGAGAGAAACAGAAAAAAATGTGCTTGTCTCAGAGGCAGGGATTACCAAAGTGTACCTAGTACAGTATTCACTTCTTACAGAAGACAAAATAAAATTACAAGATTTTTAAAGGTTTAGATAGAGTAGCAGATATTTTACTGCCAACTTGATCAACTCTTGACTGAATAAACAGGATTTAGGATGAAACATTAAAACTATTTAGCAGATCTTTTTAACCCATTTCAAACTTTTCTTATGCTGGTTTGTAATATAAGCAGACATGCTTATAAATGGCCACACCTGCTCATTTCTCTGGGGATGGCCTGATCCCTGCTTCTCTAACAAAGAAAGAAAAAAAATTAGCCTTTCTTGTTGCAAAACAGAGTGGAAAGTCAAAATCTTTCTCAAGTTTGCCCCATCTGGTGAGATTAAATCTTTGATCAACCCTGGGGATTAAATTTTTTTAGTAATAACTATAAATTTTGGATTTGTTTAAAATATATAGGCAAAATGGTAAACAGAATGTGATTTTAAGTTTGAAATCTAGTTTTTAATGTAAGACTGGAAAATATAAAAAAGACTAATTCAGAAAAAATAGACATGCATTTTAAGAATTTAGATTTCATTAGTATTCAGTTCATGAAACTGAATATATCATTCTAGTTTTTTAATAATCTCATTTTTCAAAGTACAACAAATATTTTTAATTGTAGCATCTACTTTGCTGAGTACACTATATCATGCTGTAGAAATAAATAATTCTAATCATAAAAAAGTGTGATAAAACCAATGTTGTTAAATGAACCTTTTTTTAGGTGTCTGGAAGCAATTTTATATCCTAAATAGTATTATCAGTAATCACTTTCATTCATTTAACTAATATTTAAGAATTCCTAATAGTTACTATATTTCCCTAAAAATAATTATTTTAGGATTATAAAATCAATTATTTTGTGTTTTTGTAAACTTCAAATTGCACTAGCAGAACTAATGGAAATAGTGTTGGGCCTCTAAAAAGAGAACCCTTTGATAATATAATTCCTCTTTTCTTTGTGAAACTGATAACCTCTTAGTTTAAAAAAATTATAAGGAAAAAAGAATGGCTGACTAAGTAAGTATCACCTTGTGTTACATCCAAGGCCTCTT